>NC_069472.1:13645271-13702771 GCF_026875155.1 Cherax quadricarinatus
TTGATTTTAATTTTTTAAATTTTTATTTTTTAAAAAATTTTTAAATTTTTTATCCAAAATTTATACCCAATTTTTTTGTTTTTTCCCTTTTTTAAATTTTAAAATTTTAATTTTTAAATACCCAAATTTTTTAATTTAAACCCCCCCCCCAAAACCCAAAAAAGATTTTATCCCATTTTAAAATTTTAACCCCCAATTTTTAATGTTTATTACATTTGATTCCTTTTTTGAATCTTTGTTTTTATCCCCCCTTTTTGACATTCCACTTTTTTTCTCTTCATTTTTATAATTTTAATTTTTAAAAATTTTCTTTTTACTTTTTTTCAATTTTTTTCTTCCCGCTAAATTTTTAATTTCTCTTCTAAAATTTTTTTTTTTTTTCAAATAACAAATATTTTCAAGATTCTTAAAAAAAAATTCATTTTTACAGCTTTTTTTACATATTTCTATTCTCTGTCTTTTGGGGTTTTTAACCCCAATCATGACCCGGGCATGACCTGGGCCGGGGCCTTCATCCCCGGGGTATGACCCCCCCCCTTTCATCCCCGGGGCCATCGCCCCCGGCCCTTTTAGACCACCTTTTACCCCCCCCTTTCAACCGGGGCCAACCGCCCCCCCCTTCAGAGGGGCCGACCCCCCCGGGCCCCCTTCATACCAGGGCCATACCCCCCCCCGGATACCGGGCCCCCAACACCCCAACACCCCCGACCCCCAAACCCCACCCCATGAACTTCAACACCCCCCCGGGAAAACCCAGGAACACCTATTATACTCCGGGAAAACCCCTCGAAATTCAAGGCCCCCTCCGGGTATACCCAAAACACCCCATTAAACAACCACCCCAGTAATCAGGAACCCCCCTCCCGGGTATCTGGAACACCCTCTTGTATTTTTTCAAAACACCCTCCAGGTATACCCCACAAAACACCCTCTATGAAAAACTCCGGAAACACCCTTATGTATACTTCGGGAACACCCTTATGTATCTTCGGGAAACACCCTCTTGTATACCCCCAAGAACACCCTCTATGAATACTCAGGAACACCTCTATGTATACTTCGGGAAAACCCCCTCTAGTATACCTTCAGGAACACCCCGGGTATACTCCAGGAACACCCTCTATTAACCCCGGGAACACCCCTTTTATATTTCAGGAACACCCTCTAGTTATTGGGGGGAACCCCTCCAGGTATACTCCGGGAACACCCCCCAGGTATACTCCAGGAACACCCCCGGTTACCCCAGGAACCCCCTCTATGTACACCCCAGGAACCCCTCTATGTATACCCCCGGGAAAACACCCTCCGGGTTAAAACCCGGGAACCCTGGGTATATCCAAAAAAACCATCAAGTATACTCCGGGAAAACACCCTCCGGGCATACCCCAGGAACACCCATCGGTATACCGGGGAACACCCTCCAGGTAACTCCGGAACCCCCTCCAGGTATCTTGGAACACCCCCAGGTATACTCTAGGAAAACCCCCTCCGGGTATACTCTAGGAACACCTCCAGGTAACCCCGGGAACACCCCCCTTTATACCCAGGAACGCCCCCCAGGTGTATCAGGAACATCCCCAGGTATACTCTAGGAACACCCTCAGGAGCGATGATAAGGCAAGTAAGAAACCAGTTCCCTAAACCTCCATGTTAGCCGGAATGAGTTTAACAGGAACTGCAGAGGAGCCCCCCCGGGGATTAGAGAGAAGACCCGGAGTTATTGGAAACACCCCAGGAGGAATGAACAGCAGTAGAAAGCCACCCCTATTTAAAACACATTAGCCAGTGAGAGAAGAAACACCAGTGAGAGAAGACAAAAGCCAGTGAGAGAACCAAGGAAAAAACACAAGCCAGTGAGAGAAGACACGAGCCAGTGAGAGAAGACACGAGCCAGTGAGAGAAGACACAAGCCAGTGAGAGAAGACACAAGCCAGTGAGAGAAGACACAAGCCAGTGAGAGAAGACACAAGCCAGTGAGAGAAGACACAAGCCAGTGAGAGAAGACACAAGCCAGTGAGAGAAGACACGAGCCAGTGAGAGAAGACACGAGCCAGTGAGAGAAGACACAAGCCAGTGAGAGAAGACACAAGCCAGTGAGAGAAGACACAAGCCAGTGAGAGAAGACACAAAGCCAGTGAGAGAAGAACAAGGCCAGTGAGAGAAGACACAAGCCAAAGTGAGAGAAGACACAAGCCAGTGAGAGAAGACACAAGCCAGTGAGAGAAGACACAAGCCAGTGAGAGAAGACACAAGCCAGTGAGAGAAGACACAAGCCAGTGAGAGAAGACTACAAGCCAGTGAAGAAGAACCAGCCAGTGAGAGAAGACACAGGCAGTGAGAGAAGACACAAGCCAGTGAGAGAAGAACAAGCCAGGGGAGAGAAAAAAAGGGCCAGTGAGAGAAAGACACAACCCATTTGAGAGAAAGACACGAAGCCAGTGAGAGAAGACACAAGCCAGTGAGAGAAGACACAAGCCAGTGAGAGAAGACACAAGCCAGTGAGAGAAGACACAAGCCAGTGAGAGAAGACACAAGCCAGTGAGAGAAGACACAAGAAAGTAAGAGAAGACACAAGCCAGTAAGAGAAGACACAAGCCAGTGAGAGAAGACACAAGCCAGTGAGAGAAGACACAAGCCAGTGAGAGAAGACACAAGCCAGTGAGAGAAGACACAAGCCAGTGAGAGAAGACACAAGGCCAGTGAGAGAAGACAAAAAAGAGCCAGGAAAGAAGAACAGCCAGTGAGAGAAGAATACAAGCCAGTGAGAGAAGACACAAGCCAGTGAGAGAAGACACAAGCCAGTGAGAGAAGACACAAGCCAGTGAGAGAAGACACAAGCCAGTGAGAGAAGACACGAGCCAGTGAGAGAAGATACAAGCCAGTGAGAGAAGACACAAGCCAGTGAGAGAAGACACAAGCCAGTGAAGAAAAGAGCCAGTGAGAGAAGACACGCGTGAAAAAAGAAACAGCCAGTGAGAGAAAAAACCAGCCATGAGGAAGAACAGCCAGGAGAGAAGACAAGCCATGAGAGAAGACAACCAGTGAGAGAAACACGGGCCAGTGAGGAAAAAAGCCAGTGAGAGGTTAAATGTTAATGGAAGAAAGAGAGCAGTAATTTCATGGCTAGTCTGGTCTAGGGAGTATACCATCTTTTTTAGAGTGAAGAAGAGGGTGGGCAAGAATGTAAGGGGGGAGGTACCGAGCAATTACGTAGAATAAGAAAGGGGTAGTAGCAGCTGGATCTGATGGGATCATGACAGGAAATGCATAAAGCGAGGGGGGGATATAGTGTTGGAGTGGTTGGTACTTTTGTTTAATAAAATGTATGAAGAGGGGAGAAGGTTTCCTAGGATTGGCGGAGAGTCATGTATAGCTCCTTTATAGTAAAGGGAAAGGGGACAAAAGAGACTGTAAAAATTATAGAGGAAATAAGTTTAGCTGAGATATACCATAGAAAAGTGTACGGTAGGTGCGTTATAATTGAAATGGAATTAGAGGTAAGACATTGGTGGGGGGGGGGGGGGGGGCGGATAGTGCAAGAGTTCGGGGGGGTGGGGTAGGGGATGTGTAGATCAGAAAGTGATTTACATTGAAGGCATTATGTGAACAGTATTTAGTAAAGGTAGGGAAGTTTTGTGGCTGGTGGGATTAGAAAAGGCTATGTGATAGAGTGATAGAGGAGACAATGTGGACAATGTCATGGTGAGATGGAATAGGGGTTAAGTATGAAAGTTTGTAATTTTTATGAGGATAGTGAGGCTCAGGTTACTGAGTTGTGTATGAAGAGAGGGGAGCACTACTTCCCGTAAAAGTAGGTATAGACAGTGGATGTGTAATTCACCATGGTTGTTTAATATATTTATAGATGGGGTTGTAAAGGAATAAATGCTAGGTGTTCTGGGTGATTATGAGGGGTGAGATTAAATTTTGGGAATCAAATTTCAAAATGGGAATCTGAGCAGTTAATTTTGCTGATGATGCTGTGGCTTATGGGAGATTTCTAAAGAAAAATGCAGAAGGTTAGTGAGTGAGTCTGGGGAATGGTGTGTACAAGTTAGAAAGTTGAAAGGTGAACATTAGAAAAGAGTAAGGATGAAGAGGTATCGAATGATTTTAGATAAAGAAAAATTGGATATCAAATTGGGGAGTGAGAGTATAGGAAGAAGTGAATGTTTTCAGATATCTTGGAGTGACTGTCGGCGGATGGATTTATGAAGATGAGGTTAAATCAGATAGAATGATGAGGAAAAAAAAAAGAAAAATGAAAAAAGGTGATGGTGGCGTTGAGGTATATGTGGAGTCAAAAAACGTTATTCCTATGGAGGCAAAGAAGGGAAATTATGAAGTAAAAGTATAGCCATCTCGCGAGAGGGGGGGGGTTCGGGTGTATATGCAGCAGCGAGGAGACGGTTGGAGGCAGTGAGTATGTCGCTGTTTAAGCAGGGGGGGGTGGAAATATTATGGCAGAAAATTTCGAGTGGGAAATTAGAAAAGGTTGTGGAGTTAATAAAAGTATTTATGAGGGCTAGAAAGGGTTGTTGAGGTGTTTGGTCACTAAGAGAGACTGGATCAAAGGATAAAAAAAAAAAAAAAAACAATTTGTTTAATGACATGGAAAGTATATACATCGTATAGGGAAGGAAGGCGGTAGTGGTCGTCCTCGAAGGATTGGAGAGGGAGGTAAGGAGGTTTTGTGCTTGGACTCCAACAAGCGTCGTAGCGTGTTAAATAGAGTAGAATGGAGTACGAATGACTTGGGACCTGACGATCTGTGAGTTGTGAGCAGGGTATAATTATTTTTTTTTTTTGTATATTTAGTGAAGGATTCAGAAACCGTTATTTTCATCATAGCAGGACTTGAGTCGCTGAAATGGGAAGTATCAGTGCGCTGGCACTTTAAAGAGGGGGTTTTGGGATTGATTGGCAGTTTGGAGGGATAATGTTGTGTATCGTTTATATGTGTATAGCTTCTAAACTGTTGTATTCTGAGCACGCATCTGCTAAAAACAGTATACATGCTGATGTGATGAAAGTGTTAAAAAATGATGAAAAGTATTTTCTTTGTCGGGGGGATGGGGGGGGGGGGCATCCCAGAAGCGGTGGAGATCGGTCGACTTGTGAAAAAAAATATATGTATGGTATTACTAATATAAGTTAGTATATGAGTATATATATATATATGATTATATTATATATATGTATATAAAGTTAATATCAATTGCACGCAACGCAGAAGGTCACAAGGAGAAGTATTATACAGAGAAAGATCGCAAGTCAAAGCAGGATCTGTTCGAAACACACGTCTGGGGAGTGGTTAATATGGTTGGGGTCTCGTGTGGTGCAGAATATACAGGAGGAGAATGGAATGAAATAGCTTAAACCTCGCCTAGAGGGCTCATCTGGTGTGGGGCCAGCGGGCTGGAAGAACCGGTCGTGAACGGGACTTGCCTAGCATGTTGGTATGAGGCCGTGTGTCTGTAACGTCATTTGGGGAGGGGGCAAAGGCCGTAGTTTTTCCGTGGGTGGGGGGGGGGGGTCCAAGGGTGGGTGGACAAGGGGGTGTGTGAAAATGGATGGGGGAGTTGACTCATGACTGGCTCTCTCTGCTCTCTCTTCTGCATCTCAGTTAGATTATATATATGCATTATATATATATATATAATATATTATATATAATAATATATAGTAATATATTTATATATAGTGATTCATTTATATATATTTATATTATACCATATATTTATATATAATATATTAATATAGGTATATTATAAGTATATTACATTATATATTATTATATATACATATATATACATAAATAGATATATAGCGATGATAATATATATATTATATATACATATATATATATATTATATAGCATATATATATATAATTATAATTACATATATATATAATATGTATATATACATTATATATATATATAACAAATATATAATATATACATATAATATATATATATATACATAAATATAACTATAAATATACTAATTATAATAGCATATATTTAGAACTATAATAAAAATAATACTGATATATAATATATATTATACATATTGATATAGATATATAGTATAGCAAATAATTATTACATATAATATGACGATACTATATAATATTAGTGATTATTATACAATACTATATATATATATATACAATATATAGCTATATATATGACATATATATCATATATAATGATATATCCATATATAACATTACGTCATTTAGATATTACTACAAATATATATTACTTAGTTATTATATTACATATATATATATAGGTTATTTATACATATATTATATTATATTACATAAATACATATATATATATACCAGTATATACATATATCTATATATATCATATATATATAAACTATATACATAATCTATAGTACATATATATACATATATATATAGTATATATAGCATATCATATATTACTATTAAATATGTATGATATGCGAATATATATGTAGCTAGAATATTATATTAAATATATATATATTAGTAATATAATTATAGGGGGGGGGGGGGGGGGGGGGGGGTGTATATTAGTATTATCATATATATATACATATATATAACAATATATAGGTATACATACTATACTAGGGTCATATATATATATGTATAAATGATATAGTATAATTAGCATATATATATAAAATATAAGTAGCGAATATATAGTAAAAGTATATATGATATGATATTAATTAAATTATATACTTATAGCAGATATAATATATCTATAGTATATATATATACATATATAAATAACAGGTATTATAGTTTATATTATTACATATATATATATAGTTTATTACAAAACATATTTACCATATTTATAGTATATTATTATATCATGATATCATATATAAGAATATCCATATATTATAACCATGTATTATAAATATATACATATATATATATATATAATAAAGTACATATATAGTATATACATTTATATATTGATCATTAGTACGATATATAGTTACATATAATAGTATATATACTATACATATCTATATCATATATATACTATATATACATATATGATTGCATATATATATGATACTATATTATACATAATATACATTGCGATATATATGATATATATACATATAGTATATATATACTATATATATTACTAGATATATAATAAACATATATTATATTATTATATATAGCATATAATAGTACAGGTATATATATATAGCATATACGAGTATTATATTCATGATATTACATATATATATATAAGGTATATTAATATAAAAAATATATATATTATATAATATATATATATATATACTATAGGTATATTGAGTCAATATATATATGTCGTGGGGGCGAATTAGGGGCAGAACTTGCGATCTTGCTTAAATAGGCAACGCTCGAGCTTGCCAAATAGGATCTAACAATGAAAATTTGTGTATGGCAATAATTTCGCCAAACTCACAATGTTTGGGTTGCTGAACTACTAGCTAGCGAAAAAATATTTCACAGTGTGGGGGGCGTGGTGTAAAATTATGTGTAAAGAAATCTATAATAGTATTTATTTGGTTAGGCTAAAATAAATGTTTTGTTATAATAAGATTAGCTGTGATTTTCCTAACGGATTCTTTTCTTTGTAGGTCAAAATTAAAATTTTTAAGCATAACATTAATGAAAAAATATGTCTTTTATAAACATTACAATGAGAAAATTTTAGAAGGTGACCTGTTTGGGGTTGTTGAGTGCGTTCTCATTGACCAGTTTTTTACTATCTCGGCACTACATATATATATATATATATATGATATATATAGTAGTATATATATAATATATATATATATATATATTATAGTTATATATATGATATTTACTTATATTTTTCGTTTACATATAGAGAGAGAGCAATGAAAACACGAAACAACAGTGTAATGGATCAGTTGCTGATATATGACTGCTTGTTGAGGAGCAGGTGGATTTATTGTAGAAATTAATTCATAGCAAACAGAGGAGAATGAAGAGAGAGGATTACGAAGCAAGAAATTATTGACAGGGTAAATGGGTTATGCTATCCTGAGAGAACGTGTTCCTTAAGTTGACAGTAACTCAGGGCTCTTGGGGGCGTACGAAAGCCTTTAGACAAACTCTCGTGCTGAGGTTTGGTTAATTGCGGGTGGGGGGGGGGGGGGGGGGTGGTCATTGATGCTGTCTGGCTCACTAGTCCTGCGAAGTTCTCTCCAGCGGACACACAAGTGTGGACGCCCCACAATATTTGTCTTGTATAATTATGCTAATGCAAAACTAGATCACTAATTATTAGGTATACACCTCTCATCGCGCGTAATGGGTCTCAGAAGATTCACCTCATCTTAGTTTTCACTGTACTATATTTTCTGGTCACTTAACTCAATTCATTTTCTCCAACAGGGTCCTGAAGTACAACACGTTCGAATAAGGCATAGAGTTATCACGATTGTATACTGATGTAAACAGATGTAATCAGATTCATTGGAATGAGAACCATGGTACTGGTAATGATTAATAAATATTTTATAAATATCATTGAAATGGGAGTAATGGGTCAGGTTTAGAGGGATGCATGCATTACACCCTGCCCTGACAGCTTCACCTACGCCTGCTTCTCTTGTCATAACGAACAAAAGAACATAAGAATATGAAGGAAGCACTTGCATGACTGGGCCTACTGACACCATGCGAAGCAGGTACGATGTCGGCACCACGGATTTAAGACCTATGACCCCCCTTCGCCCGATTAGACCCCAGTGACCACGCTGTGCTAATCATCTCGCACGCAAGTGGAGTCACTGTGTTGCACTCAGACACTAAAAATCTCATATTTCGCGAGACAATGCACGTCCTCTTCCGACCTTCAGGCAAGCACGACCGTCTACACGCCACCCCCCCCCGACGGCCACTCATTATTAATATCAAACGCTATTATACACTAACACATACACTATTTAGCGCATGAATAACTTACTCGGGAGATTTGTTCCACTCATCCACACGCTATACCAAACAGTAGCTTCTATATCTCTTGCACTGGAATCTGAATTTTTCCAACTTGTAACCATTTGCTGGCGAGTCACATAGTCTTGCTGAAGGGGCTTTCCGTTTTTACATCCGCTTTATTTATTTCATTGTTTCCATTTATACACGCATTCGATGATATCCCCCCTAATTCTACTGCCTTCTAGAGAGTACCCGCCCCCCCAATTCAGGATCCTCATGTCTACCTCGTTATAGGAAGATTTCGATGGGCATTAGGGATCTCGGGCACAGCCTCCTCTGACTTTCGTGCAGAGGGGCATTTATATCCATTTCTGTAATACGATGACGCAAACTAGAGGCAGGCATAGTCAGAAAGGACCGAACAAGGATATATAGAGTTGAAGACATTAACGCTGAGGACCCTTCTATTATTTTTACTTCTAGATATGAAGCCATAGAATTCTGTTAGCTTTATTGCGACACTAATGCACTGTTGGCGGGGTTAGATTACTGGCTAATTAACCCTTCCCTGTGGGCACTCGCAATAGCAGTGATCTAGGCTCTCTTCCTAATAAACTTGCCCTGAATGCTACTACTGCACTACACTGCCTTTGACACACAACTAGGGCCCTTGACACACACACTAGCAGGCTGCCCTGGAGCACTACACTAGCGTCACTGGACACAATAATTATACTGCCGCCTGTACACAATACACTGCTCAGCTCAGCTAGTGGTGCAATGTTGCTCAGCCTTCACGAGTAGATCAAACACTGCGCATCCTCCACAAATTTGTAAATCTAGTCCATTGTTTTTACGGGGATCGTCTGCCTGTCCAGGGCAGTGGGGAAAGAGTAGTTAGAGGGAGAGAGAGAGGAGAGAGAGAGGAGAGAGAGAGTAGACGAGAGAGTGAGAGCAAAACAAGCAAGCTCTGAGGGCAAGACATGGCATTTGATAGTGTATCTACTTATATTTAAATTACGCATATTTTTAGAAATTGGCCTATAACTGTAGCAGCTATTACTATGCAGGCATACGCGCTGCGCAGCATGTGAGCGTAATATCTGCATTGTGTGTGTGTGCGTGTGTGTGTGTGTGTGTGTGTGTAGTGTGTGTGTGTGTTGTGTGTGTGTGTGTGTGTGTGTGTTGTGGTGTGAAGAGAGTTGTACTGGCACATCCACAGCTACGTTCGGTAACCCCATGACGCTTGACAAATAGGAGGAGGCCCGGAATGGACTCTGTGCTAGGGGCGCAATTTACAAGTGACAGGTTTTTCTGGCAACCATCCCGATTCCGAACTATTTTCCCGTATCCAGAGATCTCAAACACGCTATCGATGACGCCGTGTCAGCGAGTTGTCAGTTACTAACAGACTGGTGAATACAAACATCGCACTTAACCCTAATGAGGAGCAGCTGTATCCGACCACGTCATCAAGGGTAATTATCATCCGCTGGGATTAGTCACTGTCAAGGCATTATAAATTGTGCTGACATGAAAGACACGGCTGCAGATTCGTGCCTCCTGCTGCGGATAATTAATTTTACTTGCTAGCCCGACCTGCATTGTTCTTTAGGGGGGGGGGGGGGGGGGGGGGGGGGGGGGGTATCTGACAATTCCGCGCGGCTTCTCCTCCCTTTTTCGCTCCTCACTCCTTCCTTGAGCGATGTTCAGGATCTCTATAACCGGCGCTTTGATTTCCAAGAGAAAAAGGGGGAGAGGTGGTTCTTGACGTCTTTGAAGAGGCTTCTTGATCTGACAGTGAGGTGGAATTGGGCCATCTGAACGGGTTATGACGGGCATGGCCATTCTCGACAAAATTATATGAAGCCGTACGTTTAGCAGGCATGATTTGTGATAATCCGTGCTCTTGGCCTGCCTCAATAAATGAATCACTGTCTCACTGGCTTGTAGTCTTCTTTCTCCACTGCTTGTGTTTTCTCTCATTGGAGGGGAGCGCGAACTGCTTGTGTCTTCTCTCATTGTGGGGCTGGGTCCCTGCGCTCACTGCTTGGTGTCTTCTCTCACTGGCTTTGTGTCTTCTCTCGCAACGGCATTGTGTCTCATCATCACTGGCTTGTGTCTCTCATCCTGGCTTGTGTCTTCTGCTCACTGGCTTGTGCCTCTCTCACTTGGTCTCAGTGTCTCTCTTACTGGCTTGGGTCGGAGAGTAGGAGGGTGTCTTCTCCTGGCAACTGGTCTGTGTCTTCTCCATCACCTGCTTGTGTCTTTCTCTAGCACTGGCTTGTGTCCCCCCCCCATCTCATCTCATCTGGCTTGTGTCTTCTCTTATACTTTCTTGTGTCTTTCCTCAGGCTGGCTTGTGTCTTCTCTTACTTCTTGTGTCTTCTCTTGCATGTGTGGGGGGGGAGAGGAGGCCTCAATTCACGGGCTCGTGTCTTCTCTTACTGGCTTGTGGTCTTCGTCTTACTTTCTTGTGTCTCTCTCGACTGCTTGTGTTCGTCGCGATCGGAGGGGGCTTCATCCTCATGCGGCTTGTGTCTTCTGCTCACTGGCTTGGTGTCTTTCTCTGCACTGGCTGTGTCTATCTCTCACTGGACTTGTGCCCTCTCATCACTGGGTCGTGTCTGTCTCTTACTGCTTGTGTCTTCTCTTCACTGGCTTATTTTTGGTTTTTTTTTTTTTTTTTGTGTCTTCTTCTCACTGGCTTGTGGTCTTCTCTCAGCTGGCTTGTGTCTTCTCATTCACTGGCTTCGTGTCTTCTCTCACTGGCTTGTGTCCTCTCGTCACTTGGCTTGTGTCTTCTCTCACTGCTTGTGTCTTCAATCTCACTGCTTGTGTCTGAATTCGCACTGGAGCTGTCTTCTCCTTACTTTCTTGTGTCTATCTACTGTAAAAAAGGGGGGGGCACTGGCTCGTGTCTTAGAGAAATAGGCTATGGAGGCGCGCACTGCGTGTGTCTTACTCTCACTGGCTTGTGTCTTCTCTGCATATCTATACTGTCTTGTGTCTTCTCTGCACTTGCTGACGTGTCCTCTCTCACTGGCTCGTGTCTTCTGCTCCACTGCGCGTGGCTTCTTCTGCACTGGCTTGTGTCTTCTCTCACTGGCTTGTCTTCTCGCGACTTGGCTGTGTCTTCTCTCACTGCGCGTGGGCTTCGAGATAGAGCTGTCGCGCTGCACTGGCTTGTGTCTTCTCTTCACTGGCTTGTGTCTTGCGATGCACTGGCTTGTGTCTTTCATCTCACTGGCTTTGTGTATGCTCTGACTGGCTAGTGTCTTCGCTCAATTTTCTCTGGCTTGTCGGCGAGATACAGGGTCATATATCTATATCTACCTCTACTCACTTGTGTCTGAGAGATAAGGGGTCTTCTCTCACTGGCTAGGCGGCGAGCTCATGCTTGTCTTCTCTCACGCTCTGTCAGAGAGATCGAGGGAGAAAATATCGATTTGTCTTCTCTCAATGCTCGTATCTATCTCACTTGGCTAGGTCTTCTCTCCTGCTAGTGCAGTCATCATGCTAGGCGTGTGTCTGCGCTCACTGCTGCGTATCTTCGCTCACTGGTGGCTGTCTTCTCTCACTGCTTGTATATTCTCGATGAGGGGGGGCTTGTATCTTCTTCTCACTGGCTCGTGTCTTCTCTCACTGGGCTTGTTCTTCTCCCATGGAATGCGTTGGGGCGGTCGCTCTAATGCTTGTGTCTTCTCTCACTGGCACGGTCTTCTCTCACGGGCTTGTGTCTTCTCTGCACTGGCTGGGAGAGCTTACTGCTTGTCTTCTCTACTTTCTGTGTCTTCTCAGCACTTGGCTCGTTCTTCTCTCACTGCTGTGTCTTCTTCATCACTGGTTAGTGTCTTCTCTCACTGGCTTAGTGTCTTCTCTCACTGCTTGTGTCCTTCTCTCACTGGCTTTGGTCGGCGCGCACCTTGTGTCTTCTCTCACTGGGCTTGTATCTTCTCTCTACTGGCTTTGTGTCTTGTCTCGACATGGCTTGTGTCTTCTGCTTCATCTTGGCTTGTGTCTTCTCTTCACTGGGCTTGTGTCTTTCTGTCACTGGCTTGTACTTCTTCACTGGCCGTGTCTTCTCGTCTTTGGGTTGTGGGCTTGTGTCGGAGAGAAAGAGTGTGTCTGAGAGATGAGAGGGATCTTCTCTCACTGGCTTGTGTGCTTCTCTCACTTGGCTCGTGTCTTCTCTCACTGGCGCGGCGTCCTCTCACTGGCTTGTGTCTTCGCTCACTGCTTGTGTCTTGCTCTCACTGCCTGCGTGTCTTTCTCTCACTGGCTTGTGTCTTCTCTCACATGGGCTCGTGTCTACTCTACTGGCTTCGTGTCTTCTCGCTCTGCGGGTCCTTTCTCTTACTGCTTGTATCTCTCGTGCCTGCTTGTGTCTTCTCTCACTGGCTTGTGTCTTTCTCTCACTGGCTGGCGTGTCTTCTCAATAGCAGGGGGTCCTTCTCATCACTGGCTGGCGTGTCTTCTCTGCATCTTGGCTCGTGTCTTCTGCTCACTGGCTTGTGTCTTCTCGCAACGCGGGGGCGCTCTCACTGGCTTGTGTCTTCCCACTGCTTGTGTCTTTCTCTCACTGACGGGGGGACGGCCAGATCACTGGCGTGCGCTATCACTGGCTCGTGTCTTCTCTCACTGGGCTCGTGTCTTCTTCTCACTGGCTCGTGTCTTCTCTCACGGGCTTCGTGTCTCTCTGGCTACGAAGGGGGGGAGAATCTCAACTGGCTAAATGGTAACAGATGTTAGTAGGCTACGTACTGCCTTTATTTGCATCAAGACTCCTAGAGGTGTGTTCCTAGAGTATACATGAAGATGTTCCTGGAGTATACCTGGAGGTGTTCGCTGGAGATATAACTGGAGGATATTCTGGAGTATAATGGAGGGTTTCCTAGAGGTAGACACTGTGAGGGGCCTGGTGTACAACCTGAGGGCGTTCTCTGGAGTAACAATGTGAGGGTGTTCCTTGGAGTATACCTGGAGGGTGTTTCCTTAGGAGTATACCTGATGGGTGTTCCGAGCTAGACCTTGGAGGGTGTTCCTAGAGTATACTGGAGGGTGTTCGCGTGGAGTATACCTGGAGGGTGTCGCGTATGGAGTATACTGATGGTGTTGCCTGGGTATGCCTGAGGGTGTTCCTAGGAGATAAGCATTGAGGTGTTCGCTGGAGTATACTCTGAGGTGGCCTGGATATCCTGAGGGTGTTTCCTGGAGTATCCATGGAGGGTGTTCCTTGATGTACATAGAGGGTGTTCGCTGGAGTACACCTGGATGAGGGTGTTCGGCTGAGTATACCTGGAGGGTGTTCTGAGTATAACCGTGGAGGGTGTTCTCTGAAGTATCCCCTAGGCCGAACCCGACAAAAGAGGGTGGTTCTGAGTATACATAAGGATGGGGAGGTATAGAGGGTGTTCCTGGCAGTATACATAGAGGGTGTGAAAGGTGGTAGAACGCTGGAGGTGTTTCTGTCTCCTGAAGTATAGCAATAGAGTGTGTTCCTGAAGTTATAGTCATAGAGGTGTGATTCCGTGTGATGTATAATCATATAGAGGCGTGTTCTTGAGTATACATAGAGGAAAGAAAATAGATGATTAGGATAGGAAGAAGAAAAATCAAAAAGGAGTAAGGGAGATGAAGACAGGGGGGGGCCTGTAACTCGTTTCGAAGGGGTTAACCAGTCCTACATCGCCACGCTGTTTAGACCGTGCCGCACCGCACAAGCTGTGAGAACCAGTCCATAACAATCCCACATCTGGTGAAACGAGGCATCACCCTGGCGGGTGATTCTCAAGCCAGAGCACCCAAGAAGCGGGGTGTTACCTATAGTATCGTTCCAGTAAGGGGGCTGAAGGTTGGGTAGGGGTGGGGGAGAAGTCTCAGTGGGGGGGGGGGGGGGGGGGGGGGGGGGGGGGGGGGGGGTTGGAATACATAGCAGGGTGTTCCTGAAGTATACTAGAGGGTGTTTCCGAGGGTGATATGCCATGGAGGTCGTTCCTGAAGATATGCATAAGAGAGTGTTGTCCCATGGCCGTATACAATTAGGTGTTCCTGGAAAGTAAACTCTGGAGGGTGTTCCTAGAAGTAAGGCATAGAGGGTAGTTCGCTGGAGTATTACGGGGAGAGTGTTCCGGGTGTCAACGCCCTCTGGGCCGTCTAGTGTCATGACTGCTAGGCCCTGGCAACGCGTCAATGGCCGCTGGGCATGACGGCAGGCCCGGGCCTGCGGTCGTAAGGCGGCCTGTCCATGAGGGGCAGGCCGGGCGCGTTCATGGCCTTGGTCATGACGCAGGGCCGCGGGCGCGCGTCATGGCCCATGACAGTAGACCTAGGCCTGGGCGGGTGGTCAATGGGCCCTGGTCATGACGGGCTAGGTCGCCGGGCTCGGCAGGTGCGATAGACCAGGAGACAGAGGTCCCCCCCACACCCCTATGACCAGGCCGGCGGGCGCTGAAGGTCATGGCCCTGGTCACTGTGACTTGGAGGTTCAAACACAACCGCCAGCAACGAGCAGCAGACACTGAGCATATGTAATTGAAAACAGGGCTGTCCAAAGAACTGCCACAATTTTTTTTAAGAAACCTCTTGGAAAATATTTGAATTATTTATGAAAAAATCGCACGCCAGCACAAATAGTTTAGAAAAGGCAAGAATTAATGTTCCTTGAAGCGAGAATGAAAAGAAAGGCATTGAAAAAATGTAAAACAGAACTTTTTAAAATATATAAAAATAATATACAAAGTAATAGAGAAATTACTGTGAAAGGTAGATGTCTAAGTTGGGGGTGAATAAAGTCATAGATTCAAATATGACATTTCACAATTTCTGCGGTAATAAATATAATCATTCAAAATTGGGGTATTGAAAACATTCAAAACTTGGGTATGAAACATTCAAAATTGCGGAATAAAGCATTCAAATATTGGGTATAAACATTCAAATTGGGTTATAAACATTCAACAAATTGGGTATGAATACGATTCAAAATTGGGCTATAAAGGCATTCAAAGTTGGGTGATAATAACATTCAAAACTGCAGGTATAAACATATCAAACTGCGGTATAAAACATTTGCAAATTGGGTTATAAACATTCAAAACTCGGTATAACATTCAAAATTAGGTATAAACATTCAAATATTGTATATAACATTCAAAACGTCGGTATTAAACAATTCTGACAAATTGGGTATAAACATTCAAAACGCGTGTAACATTCAAAATTGGTTAAAACATTCAAAACTCTGGTATAAAACATTCAAAAATCTCAGGTTATAAACATTCAAAATTGGGTATAAACTTTTACTCAAAAGCTGGGTATTAAAACATTCATAACTCGGTATTAACATTTCAAAACTGGGTAAAACATTCAAAACTGCGGTATAACATGCAAAAGGGGAGAAACATTCAAAACTGGGGTATAAACATTCAAAGGGGGGTTAAACATTCAAAACTGGGTATTAAAACATTCAAAATTGGGTAAATATAAACAAGTTCAAAATTGGGATAAACATTCAAAACTGGTATAAACATTCAAATGGGTATATAACATTTCATAATTGTGGATATGAAACATTCAAAACTGGGTATAAACAATTCATAAACTGTAGTAAACATTCAAAATCGGTATAAACATTCAAAATTGGGTATAAACATTAAAAACTGGGTATACTAACATTCAAAATTGGGTATAAAACGTAGTTCAACTGGGTATAATAACTTTCAAAATGGGTATAAACATTCAAAATTGGGGTTATAAAACATTCAAAAATGGTATTAAACATTCAAAACTAGTATAAACTTCAAAAATTGGGTGTGAAATGTGTTTGGAGGAGCTGTTAGGAGGTATGTGGTTATAACATTCAAAACCGGTATAAACATTCAAAAACTCGGTAATTAAACATTCAAACGCTGGGTATAAACATTCAAAATTGGGTATAACATTCAATAATTTGGGATATCAAACATTCAAATTTGGGTATAAACATCAAAACCGGGTATATAACAATTCAAAACTGGTATAAACATCAAAATTGGGTACAAAACTCATTCATAAAACATGGAATAAACATTCAAACTGGGTATTTAATTCCTAAAAAAAAAGACTAGGCCTGATACGAAAAACTGAACTGGAGAGAGTTAGGGGGTTGGGGGGGGGGGGTTGGTGTTCGCAGCAATCTTGGGCGGTACAAACCAACAAACGCAAATTACAATGGAATTCTTGAGGTAACAAGATAGGAATTTATTTATTCTAGTGGTGGATTCCGGTAATCATGGCCCCAGTTGGCGCGATCTTCAAACTAGTTGGACTCCTAATCTGGTTGTGGGTCAATGTGTTCTGCTCGGCAGAGAAAGCTGTCCAACACCATCAGCTTGGGCTGATCAGGGCAACAGGTTTGCAGAGGATATGGCTTTTTTCCCCGCTAAAGGGAGAGTGCTGTTGGCCACGGACTCGGTACGTTATGAGCATGGTGTTGAGGATGGGGAACTTGTGATATTTTACAGTTACCTTGCTGTCAATTTTTATTCTAATGTTTACATGACTGAGACACGTGCAATATCTGGGTAACTAGAGGCGGGTTTATTACTGGGCAATAAAGATACGCTAAGTTATTGGCATTTGTGTTTTAGTCATCAACTTGTCAGTAACAAATTATCAAAAATAATCATCCATGTAGAGAAAGTGACAGTGTTTTCTTTATTTGAATCTTTCAGTAAGTGTCCAAAGAGGGAGAGATCTCTGAGCTGTCTTGCATAAGTGGCAACGAGGGGGTCTTGCCTCGTTAGGGGCTGCGCAGTATTTCGAACGAGGGGCTTCCCCCTTGTAGGGAGTTGTCTTCATAAACTGAACAGAGGGTTTTTTCTCGTTAGGCTAGCTTTCATTAGTAGCTAACTGGGGGGGGGGTGCTTCCGGCTCATTAGTCAGTTCTTCATCAAGGCTAACGAGGGGTCTTCCTTGTTAGCTGTGGCAGTCTTAAGGGGCATTGCTCAACGCTTGCACCCAGGCTTGATACACAATCAAGCCTCTACTAGCGCAGCCTACCACGCACCACTAATGGCCATCCACCTCAGGGACCACAACTACCACTATTACTGTCATCTACCACTACCACCTATCACCACTACCAGCGGCACGAACACCTTATTGCTACTTCTACTACGCAATCACCATCTAAAAACTATTATCGACATTTCGGGCTACGCACCATGACCAATCACCTTTCCAGTTAGTGGGTACCGGCAAAAATCTTGTGTTTGCCTTTTCCGGGGCAGCTATTTGAGTGTTCGCTTTTACTGCGACTTATCTACAGGGCCAGGTAGTCATCAGCCTTTTATCTTGTACTGTGTTAGTAATAGCCCTTTGAAAAATCGATTCTTTATTTAATCCGAATTATTTCTATGTGAGATTTATTGGTGGCATTAAGGAATAGAGGATTAAATTAATGGCAGCCTACAGAGTTAGATCTCGAATGTATACAAATTTTCAGGGGAGGGGGGGGGGGGGGGGTAAGGGAATAAAGATAAAAATTAATTTAAGCAGCTGACGATGTTATAAACTGCTAGTTAAATTAACCTGCGATTGTACATATTACTGATAAGCAGAATTTGAAAAGAATATTAGACTAAGGCCTGTACGATTACTACCATTGATAGTGCTTTATAGTTAATTCGCGGGTGGGCTGTTAACATTAGAATAGGCTTCGGTTCTTTGATGAAAGGTACGAGCAGGTTGGGAAAAATGCTATTCACATTCACCTAGTGAGATTATTCTCTAGCAAAGTTTTATGAAATGACATAAGGTAAGTGTATGGACTGGGCACCAATGAGCGCTTTAGACCGCGTAAGATAGTTGTACCATCGTTGACCCAACGTAGAGTCAGTATAGGTAAGGAGGCAACGTATGAACGTCGATGCTTCGGGCCTAGAGCAGATAATGATTAGGTATCAACTGGCATGTAGATGACATAAATACCACCTAGATATGAGAGAAAAAAATTATAAAATTAGTGGCAATAGTAAGAGGGAAATATGATAGTGTTTTATTACGATATAAATTAAAACTTAGGAAATAATAATACTATGCCTCGTTGAGCGTTAGCCTGTACAGACGCTTCGTTGAAGCAACTGAGGGCACTATAGACACTGCGAAGATGCACAAAGGTAGGGAATCATGAGATAGTTAAGGGGTCGTTGTCCTGATACATATCAGAGGCTCTATTAAAGGGGGGCATTCGGGGCATGGGATGCAGGTAATCAGAGGAGGAGTCCTGGAAGCTGGAAGATAAAATGCATTAATTGAGGCCTCTTTACTCATGACATGAGATGTTTCAAAAAAGAAAGAAAATATTTTATCTGTATTGACAGGAATAAGAGGCTGGTGTATCCTAGCCTCAGCTCGGGTGTTTTCTTTTACGGCTGACTTTGCGCTGGGACATGTCTCACGATTTAACCTTCCTCTGCTCATGTACAAAGAGCTGGGGTTTAGGTTAAATGTTAATGGAAGAAAGAGAGCAGTAATTTCATGGCTAGTCTGGTCTAGGGAGTATACCATCTTTTTTAGAGTGAAGAAGAGGGTGGGCAAGAATGTAAGGGGGGAGGTACCGAGCAATTACGTAGAATAAGAAAGGGGTAGTAGCAGCTGGATCTGATGGGATCATGACAGGAAATGCATAAAGCGAGGGGGGGATATAGTGTTGGAGTGGTTGGTACTTTTGTTTAATAAAATGTATGAAGAGGGGAGAAGGTTTCCTAGGATTGGCGGAGAGTCATGTATAGCTCCTTTATAGTAAAGGGAAAGGGGACAAAAGAGACTGTAAAAATTATAGAGGAAATAAGTTTAGCTGAGATATACCATAGAAAAGTGTACGGTAGGTGCGTTATAATTGAAATGGAATTAGAGGTAAGACATTGGTGGGGGGGGGGGGGGGGGCGGATAGTGCAAGAGTTCGGGGGGGTGGGGTAGGGGATGTGTAGATCAGAAAGTGATTTACATTGAAGGCATTATGTGAACAGTATTTAGTAAAGGTAGGGAAGTTTTGTGGCTGGTGGGATTAGAAAAGGCTATGTGATAGAGTGATAGAGGAGACAATGTGGACAATGTCATGGTGAGATGGAATAGGGGTTAAGTATGAAAGTTTGTAATTTTTATGAGGATAGTGAGGCTCAGGTTACTGAGTTGTGTATGAAGAGAGGGGAGCACTACTTCCCGTAAAAGTAGGTATAGACAGTGGATGTGTAATTCACCATGGTTGTTTAATATATTTATAGATGGGGTTGTAAAGGAATAAATGCTAGGTGTTCTGGGTGATTATGAGGGGTGAGATTAAATTTTGGGAATCAAATTTCAAAATGGGAATCTGAGCAGTTAATTTTGCTGATGATGCTGTGGCTTATGGGAGATTTCTAAAGAAAAATGCAGAAGGTTAGTGAGTGAGTCTGGGGAATGGTGTGTACAAGTTAGAAAGTTGAAAGGTGAACATTAGAAAAGAGTAAGGATGAAGAGGTATCGAATGATTTTAGATAAAGAAAAATTGGATATCAAATTGGGGAGTGAGAGTATAGGAAGAAGTGAATGTTTTCAGATATCTTGGAGTGACTGTCGGCGGATGGATTTATGAAGATGAGGTTAAATCAGATAGAATGATGAGGAAAAAAAAAAGAAAAATGAAAAAAGGTGATGGTGGCGTTGAGGTATATGTGGAGTCAAAAAACGTTATTCCTATGGAGGCAAAGAAGGGAAATTATGAAGTAAAAGTATAGCCATCTCGCGAGAGGGGGGGGGTTCGGGTGTATATGCAGCAGCGAGGAGACGGTTGGAGGCAGTGAGTATGTCGCTGTTTAAGCAGGGGGGGGTGGAAATATTATGGCAGAAAATTTCGAGTGGGAAATTAGAAAAGGTTGTGGAGTTAATAAAAGTATTTATGAGGGCTAGAAAGGGTTGTTGAGGTGTTTGGTCACTAAGAGAGACTGGATCAAAGGATAAAAAAAAAAAAAAAAACAATTTGTTTAATGACATGGAAAGTATATACATCGTATAGGGAAGGAAGGCGGTAGTGGTCGTCCTCGAAGGATTGGAGAGGGAGGTAAGGAGGTTTTGTGCTTGGACTCCAACAAGCGTCGTAGCGTGTTAAATAGAGTAGAATGGAGTACGAATGACTTGGGACCTGACGATCTGTGAGTTGTGAGCAGGGTATAATTATTTTTTTTTTTTGTATATTTAGTGAAGGATTCAGAAACCGTTATTTTCATCATAGCAGGACTTGAGTCGCTGAAATGGGAAGTATCAGTGCGCTGGCACTTTAAAGAGGGGGTTTTGGGATTGATTGGCAGTTTGGAGGGATAATGTTGTGTATCGTTTATATGTGTATAGCTTCTAAACTGTTGTATTCTGAGCACGCATCTGCTAAAAACAGTATACATGCTGATGTGATGAAAGTGTTAAAAAATGATGAAAAGTATTTTCTTTGTCGGGGGGATGGGGGGGGGGGGCATCCCAGAAGCGGTGGAGATCGGTCGACTTGTGAAAAAAAATATATGTATGGTATTACTAATATAAGTTAGTATATGAGTATATATATATATATGATTATATTATATATATGTATATAAAGTTAATATCAATTGCACGCAACGCAGAAGGTCACAAGGAGAAGTATTATACAGAGAAAGATCGCAAGTCAAAGCAGGATCTGTTCGAAACACACGTCTGGGGAGTGGTTAATATGGTTGGGGTCTCGTGTGGTGCAGAATATACAGGAGGAGAATGGAATGAAATAGCTTAAACCTCGCCTAGAGGGCTCATCTGGTGTGGGGCCAGCGGGCTGGAAGAACCGGTCGTGAACGGGACTTGCCTAGCATGTTGGTATGAGGCCGTGTGTCTGTAACGTCATTTGGGGAGGGGGCAAAGGCCGTAGTTTTTCCGTGGGTGGGGGGGGGGGGTCCAAGGGTGGGTGGACAAGGGGGTGTGTGAAAATGGATGGGGGAGTTGACTCATGACTGGCTCTCTCTGCTCTCTCTTCTGCATCTCAGTTAGATTATATATATGCATTATATATATATATATAATATATTATATATAATAATATATAGTAATATATTTATATATAGTGATTCATTTATATATATTTATATTATACCATATATTTATATATAATATATTAATATAGGTATATTATAAGTATATTACATTATATATTATTATATATACATATATATACATAAATAGATATATAGCGATGATAATATATATATTATATATACATATATATATATATTATATAGCATATATATATATAATTATAATTACATATATATATAATATGTATATATACATTATATATATATATAACAAATATATAATATATACATATAATATATATATATATACATAAATATAACTATAAATATACTAATTATAATAGCATATATTTAGAACTATAATAAAAATAATACTGATATATAATATATATTATACATATTGATATAGATATATAGTATAGCAAATAATTATTACATATAATATGACGATACTATATAATATTAGTGATTATTATACAATACTATATATATATATATACAATATATAGCTATATATATGACATATATATCATATATAATGATATATCCATATATAACATTACGTCATTTAGATATTACTACAAATATATATTACTTAGTTATTATATTACATATATATATATAGGTTATTTATACATATATTATATTATATTACATAAATACATATATATATATACCAGTATATACATATATCTATATATATCATATATATATAAACTATATACATAATCTATAGTACATATATATACATATATATATAGTATATATAGCATATCATATATTACTATTAAATATGTATGATATGCGAATATATATGTAGCTAGAATATTATATTAAATATATATATATTAGTAATATAATTATAGGGGGGGGGGGGGGGGGGGGGGGGTGTATATTAGTATTATCATATATATATACATATATATAACAATATATAGGTATACATACTATACTAGGGTCATATATATATATGTATAAATGATATAGTATAATTAGCATATATATATAAAATATAAGTAGCGAATATATAGTAAAAGTATATATGATATGATATTAATTAAATTATATACTTATAGCAGATATAATATATCTATAGTATATATATATACATATATAAATAACAGGTATTATAGTTTATATTATTACATATATATATATAGTTTATTACAAAACATATTTACCATATTTATAGTATATTATTATATCATGATATCATATATAAGAATATCCATATATTATAACCATGTATTATAAATATATACATATATATATATATATAATAAAGTACATATATAGTATATACATTTATATATTGATCATTAGTACGATATATAGTTACATATAATAGTATATATACTATACATATCTATATCATATATATACTATATATACATATATGATTGCATATATATATGATACTATATTATACATAATATACATTGCGATATATATGATATATATACATATAGTATATATATACTATATATATTACTAGATATATAATAAACATATATTATATTATTATATATAGCATATAATAGTACAGGTATATATATATAGCATATACGAGTATTATATTCATGATATTACATATATATATATAAGGTATATTAATATAAAAAATATATATATTATATAATATATATATATATATACTATAGGTATATTGAGTCAATATATATATGTCGTGGGGGCGAATTAGGGGCAGAACTTGCGATCTTGCTTAAATAGGCAACGCTCGAGCTTGCCAAATAGGATCTAACAATGAAAATTTGTGTATGGCAATAATTTCGCCAAACTCACAATGTTTGGGTTGCTGAACTACTAGCTAGCGAAAAAATATTTCACAGTGTGGGGGGCGTGGTGTAAAATTATGTGTAAAGAAATCTATAATAGTATTTATTTGGTTAGGCTAAAATAAATGTTTTGTTATAATAAGATTAGCTGTGATTTTCCTAACGGATTCTTTTCTTTGTAGGTCAAAATTAAAATTTTTAAGCATAACATTAATGAAAAAATATGTCTTTTATAAACATTACAATGAGAAAATTTTAGAAGGTGACCTGTTTGGGGTTGTTGAGTGCGTTCTCATTGACCAGTTTTTTACTATCTCGGCACTACATATATATATATATATATATGATATATATAGTAGTATATATATAATATATATATATATATATATTATAGTTATATATATGATATTTACTTATATTTTTCGTTTACATATAGAGAGAGAGCAATGAAAACACGAAACAACAGTGTAATGGATCAGTTGCTGATATATGACTGCTTGTTGAGGAGCAGGTGGATTTATTGTAGAAATTAATTCATAGCAAACAGAGGAGAATGAAGAGAGAGGATTACGAAGCAAGAAATTATTGACAGGGTAAATGGGTTATGCTATCCTGAGAGAACGTGTTCCTTAAGTTGACAGTAACTCAGGGCTCTTGGGGGCGTACGAAAGCCTTTAGACAAACTCTCGTGCTGAGGTTTGGTTAATTGCGGGTGGGGGGGGGGGGGGGGGGTGGTCATTGATGCTGTCTGGCTCACTAGTCCTGCGAAGTTCTCTCCAGCGGACACACAAGTGTGGACGCCCCACAATATTTGTCTTGTATAATTATGCTAATGCAAAACTAGATCACTAATTATTAGGTATACACCTCTCATCGCGCGTAATGGGTCTCAGAAGATTCACCTCATCTTAGTTTTCACTGTACTATATTTTCTGGTCACTTAACTCAATTCATTTTCTCCAACAGGGTCCTGAAGTACAACACGTTCGAATAAGGCATAGAGTTATCACGATTGTATACTGATGTAAACAGATGTAATCAGATTCATTGGAATGAGAACCATGGTACTGGTAATGATTAATAAATATTTTATAAATATCATTGAAATGGGAGTAATGGGTCAGGTTTAGAGGGATGCATGCATTACACCCTGCCCTGACAGCTTCACCTACGCCTGCTTCTCTTGTCATAACGAACAAAAGAACATAAGAATATGAAGGAAGCACTTGCATGACTGGGCCTACTGACACCATGCGAAGCAGGTACGATGTCGGCACCACGGATTTAAGACCTATGACCCCCCTTCGCCCGATTAGACCCCAGTGACCACGCTGTGCTAATCATCTCGCACGCAAGTGGAGTCACTGTGTTGCACTCAGACACTAAAAATCTCATATTTCGCGAGACAATGCACGTCCTCTTCCGACCTTCAGGCAAGCACGACCGTCTACACGCCACCCCCCCCCGACGGCCACTCATTATTAATATCAAACGCTATTATACACTAACACATACACTATTTAGCGCATGAATAACTTACTCGGGAGATTTGTTCCACTCATCCACACGCTATACCAAACAGTAGCTTCTATATCTCTTGCACTGGAATCTGAATTTTTCCAACTTGTAACCATTTGCTGGCGAGTCACATAGTCTTGCTGAAGGGGCTTTCCGTTTTTACATCCGCTTTATTTATTTCATTGTTTCCATTTATACACGCATTCGATGATATCCCCCCTAATTCTACTGCCTTCTAGAGAGTACCCGCCCCCCCAATTCAGGATCCTCATGTCTACCTCGTTATAGGAAGATTTCGATGGGCATTAGGGATCTCGGGCACAGCCTCCTCTGACTTTCGTGCAGAGGGGCATTTATATCCATTTCTGTAATACGATGACGCAAACTAGAGGCAGGCATAGTCAGAAAGGACCGAACAAGGATATATAGAGTTGAAGACATTAACGCTGAGGACCCTTCTATTATTTTTACTTCTAGATATGAAGCCATAGAATTCTGTTAGCTTTATTGCGACACTAATGCACTGTTGGCGGGGTTAGATTACTGGCTAATTAACCCTTCCCTGTGGGCACTCGCAATAGCAGTGATCTAGGCTCTCTTCCTAATAAACTTGCCCTGAATGCTACTACTGCACTACACTGCCTTTGACACACAACTAGGGCCCTTGACACACACACTAGCAGGCTGCCCTGGAGCACTACACTAGCGTCACTGGACACAATAATTATACTGCCGCCTGTACACAATACACTGCTCAGCTCAGCTAGTGGTGCAATGTTGCTCAGCCTTCACGAGTAGATCAAACACTGCGCATCCTCCACAAATTTGTAAATCTAGTCCATTGTTTTTACGGGGATCGTCTGCCTGTCCAGGGCAGTGGGGAAAGAGTAGTTAGAGGGAGAGAGAGAGGAGAGAGAGAGGAGAGAGAGAGTAGACGAGAGAGTGAGAGCAAAACAAGCAAGCTCTGAGGGCAAGACATGGCATTTGATAGTGTATCTACTTATATTTAAATTACGCATATTTTTAGAAATTGGCCTATAACTGTAGCAGCTATTACTATGCAGGCATACGCGCTGCGCAGCATGTGAGCGTAATATCTGCATTGTGTGTGTGTGCGTGTGTGTGTGTGTGTGTGTGTGTAGTGTGTGTGTGTGTTGTGTGTGTGTGTGTGTGTGTGTGTTGTGGTGTGAAGAGAGTTGTACTGGCACATCCACAGCTACGTTCGGTAACCCCATGACGCTTGACAAATAGGAGGAGGCCCGGAATGGACTCTGTGCTAGGGGCGCAATTTACAAGTGACAGGTTTTTCTGGCAACCATCCCGATTCCGAACTATTTTCCCGTATCCAGAGATCTCAAACACGCTATCGATGACGCCGTGTCAGCGAGTTGTCAGTTACTAACAGACTGGTGAATACAAACATCGCACTTAACCCTAATGAGGAGCAGCTGTATCCGACCACGTCATCAAGGGTAATTATCATCCGCTGGGATTAGTCACTGTCAAGGCATTATAAATTGTGCTGACATGAAAGACACGGCTGCAGATTCGTGCCTCCTGCTGCGGATAATTAATTTTACTTGCTAGCCCGACCTGCATTGTTCTTTAGGGGGGGGGGGGGGGGGGGGGGGGGGGGGGGTATCTGACAATTCCGCGCGGCTTCTCCTCCCTTTTTCGCTCCTCACTCCTTCCTTGAGCGATGTTCAGGATCTCTATAACCGGCGCTTTGATTTCCAAGAGAAAAAGGGGGAGAGGTGGTTCTTGACGTCTTTGAAGAGGCTTCTTGATCTGACAGTGAGGTGGAATTGGGCCATCTGAACGGGTTATGACGGGCATGGCCATTCTCGACAAAATTATATGAAGCCGTACGTTTAGCAGGCATGATTTGTGATAATCCGTGCTCTTGGCCTGCCTCAATAAATGAATCACTGTCTCACTGGCTTGTAGTCTTCTTTCTCCACTGCTTGTGTTTTCTCTCATTGGAGGGGAGCGCGAACTGCTTGTGTCTTCTCTCATTGTGGGGCTGGGTCCCTGCGCTCACTGCTTGGTGTCTTCTCTCACTGGCTTTGTGTCTTCTCTCGCAACGGCATTGTGTCTCATCATCACTGGCTTGTGTCTCTCATCCTGGCTTGTGTCTTCTGCTCACTGGCTTGTGCCTCTCTCACTTGGTCTCAGTGTCTCTCTTACTGGCTTGGGTCGGAGAGTAGGAGGGTGTCTTCTCCTGGCAACTGGTCTGTGTCTTCTCCATCACCTGCTTGTGTCTTTCTCTAGCACTGGCTTGTGTCCCCCCCCCATCTCATCTCATCTGGCTTGTGTCTTCTCTTATACTTTCTTGTGTCTTTCCTCAGGCTGGCTTGTGTCTTCTCTTACTTCTTGTGTCTTCTCTTGCATGTGTGGGGGGGGAGAGGAGGCCTCAATTCACGGGCTCGTGTCTTCTCTTACTGGCTTGTGGTCTTCGTCTTACTTTCTTGTGTCTCTCTCGACTGCTTGTGTTCGTCGCGATCGGAGGGGGCTTCATCCTCATGCGGCTTGTGTCTTCTGCTCACTGGCTTGGTGTCTTTCTCTGCACTGGCTGTGTCTATCTCTCACTGGACTTGTGCCCTCTCATCACTGGGTCGTGTCTGTCTCTTACTGCTTGTGTCTTCTCTTCACTGGCTTATTTTTGGTTTTTTTTTTTTTTTTTGTGTCTTCTTCTCACTGGCTTGTGGTCTTCTCTCAGCTGGCTTGTGTCTTCTCATTCACTGGCTTCGTGTCTTCTCTCACTGGCTTGTGTCCTCTCGTCACTTGGCTTGTGTCTTCTCTCACTGCTTGTGTCTTCAATCTCACTGCTTGTGTCTGAATTCGCACTGGAGCTGTCTTCTCCTTACTTTCTTGTGTCTATCTACTGTAAAAAAGGGGGGGGCACTGGCTCGTGTCTTAGAGAAATAGGCTATGGAGGCGCGCACTGCGTGTGTCTTACTCTCACTGGCTTGTGTCTTCTCTGCATATCTATACTGTCTTGTGTCTTCTCTGCACTTGCTGACGTGTCCTCTCTCACTGGCTCGTGTCTTCTGCTCCACTGCGCGTGGCTTCTTCTGCACTGGCTTGTGTCTTCTCTCACTGGCTTGTCTTCTCGCGACTTGGCTGTGTCTTCTCTCACTGCGCGTGGGCTTCGAGATAGAGCTGTCGCGCTGCACTGGCTTGTGTCTTCTCTTCACTGGCTTGTGTCTTGCGATGCACTGGCTTGTGTCTTTCATCTCACTGGCTTTGTGTATGCTCTGACTGGCTAGTGTCTTCGCTCAATTTTCTCTGGCTTGTCGGCGAGATACAGGGTCATATATCTATATCTACCTCTACTCACTTGTGTCTGAGAGATAAGGGGTCTTCTCTCACTGGCTAGGCGGCGAGCTCATGCTTGTCTTCTCTCACGCTCTGTCAGAGAGATCGAGGGAGAAAATATCGATTTGTCTTCTCTCAATGCTCGTATCTATCTCACTTGGCTAGGTCTTCTCTCCTGCTAGTGCAGTCATCATGCTAGGCGTGTGTCTGCGCTCACTGCTGCGTATCTTCGCTCACTGGTGGCTGTCTTCTCTCACTGCTTGTATATTCTCGATGAGGGGGGGCTTGTATCTTCTTCTCACTGGCTCGTGTCTTCTCTCACTGGGCTTGTTCTTCTCCCATGGAATGCGTTGGGGCGGTCGCTCTAATGCTTGTGTCTTCTCTCACTGGCACGGTCTTCTCTCACGGGCTTGTGTCTTCTCTGCACTGGCTGGGAGAGCTTACTGCTTGTCTTCTCTACTTTCTGTGTCTTCTCAGCACTTGGCTCGTTCTTCTCTCACTGCTGTGTCTTCTTCATCACTGGTTAGTGTCTTCTCTCACTGGCTTAGTGTCTTCTCTCACTGCTTGTGTCCTTCTCTCACTGGCTTTGGTCGGCGCGCACCTTGTGTCTTCTCTCACTGGGCTTGTATCTTCTCTCTACTGGCTTTGTGTCTTGTCTCGACATGGCTTGTGTCTTCTGCTTCATCTTGGCTTGTGTCTTCTCTTCACTGGGCTTGTGTCTTTCTGTCACTGGCTTGTACTTCTTCACTGGCCGTGTCTTCTCGTCTTTGGGTTGTGGGCTTGTGTCGGAGAGAAAGAGTGTGTCTGAGAGATGAGAGGGATCTTCTCTCACTGGCTTGTGTGCTTCTCTCACTTGGCTCGTGTCTTCTCTCACTGGCGCGGCGTCCTCTCACTGGCTTGTGTCTTCGCTCACTGCTTGTGTCTTGCTCTCACTGCCTGCGTGTCTTTCTCTCACTGGCTTGTGTCTTCTCTCACATGGGCTCGTGTCTACTCTACTGGCTTCGTGTCTTCTCGCTCTGCGGGTCCTTTCTCTTACTGCTTGTATCTCTCGTGCCTGCTTGTGTCTTCTCTCACTGGCTTGTGTCTTTCTCTCACTGGCTGGCGTGTCTTCTCAATAGCAGGGGGTCCTTCTCATCACTGGCTGGCGTGTCTTCTCTGCATCTTGGCTCGTGTCTTCTGCTCACTGGCTTGTGTCTTCTCGCAACGCGGGGGCGCTCTCACTGGCTTGTGTCTTCCCACTGCTTGTGTCTTTCTCTCACTGACGGGGGGACGGCCAGATCACTGGCGTGCGCTATCACTGGCTCGTGTCTTCTCTCACTGGGCTCGTGTCTTCTTCTCACTGGCTCGTGTCTTCTCTCACGGGCTTCGTGTCTCTCTGGCTACGAAGGGGGGGAGAATCTCAACTGGCTAAATGGTAACAGATGTTAGTAGGCTACGTACTGCCTTTATTTGCATCAAGACTCCTAGAGGTGTGTTCCTAGAGTATACATGAAGATGTTCCTGGAGTATACCTGGAGGTGTTCGCTGGAGATATAACTGGAGGATATTCTGGAGTATAATGGAGGGTTTCCTAGAGGTAGACACTGTGAGGGGCCTGGTGTACAACCTGAGGGCGTTCTCTGGAGTAACAATGTGAGGGTGTTCCTTGGAGTATACCTGGAGGGTGTTTCCTTAGGAGTATACCTGATGGGTGTTCCGAGCTAGACCTTGGAGGGTGTTCCTAGAGTATACTGGAGGGTGTTCGCGTGGAGTATACCTGGAGGGTGTCGCGTATGGAGTATACTGATGGTGTTGCCTGGGTATGCCTGAGGGTGTTCCTAGGAGATAAGCATTGAGGTGTTCGCTGGAGTATACTCTGAGGTGGCCTGGATATCCTGAGGGTGTTTCCTGGAGTATCCATGGAGGGTGTTCCTTGATGTACATAGAGGGTGTTCGCTGGAGTACACCTGGATGAGGGTGTTCGGCTGAGTATACCTGGAGGGTGTTCTGAGTATAACCGTGGAGGGTGTTCTCTGAAGTATCCCCTAGGCCGAACCCGACAAAAGAGGGTGGTTCTGAGTATACATAAGGATGGGGAGGTATAGAGGGTGTTCCTGGCAGTATACATAGAGGGTGTGAAAGGTGGTAGAACGCTGGAGGTGTTTCTGTCTCCTGAAGTATAGCAATAGAGTGTGTTCCTGAAGTTATAGTCATAGAGGTGTGATTCCGTGTGATGTATAATCATATAGAGGCGTGTTCTTGAGTATACATAGAGGAAAGAAAATAGATGATTAGGATAGGAAGAAGAAAAATCAAAAAGGAGTAAGGGAGATGAAGACAGGGGGGGGCCTGTAACTCGTTTCGAAGGGGTTAACCAGTCCTACATCGCCACGCTGTTTAGACCGTGCCGCACCGCACAAGCTGTGAGAACCAGTCCATAACAATCCCACATCTGGTGAAACGAGGCATCACCCTGGCGGGTGATTCTCAAGCCAGAGCACCCAAGAAGCGGGGTGTTACCTATAGTATCGTTCCAGTAAGGGGGCTGAAGGTTGGGTAGGGGTGGGGGAGAAGTCTCAGTGGGGGGGGGGGGGGGGGGGGGGGGGGGGGGGGGGGGGGTTGGAATACATAGCAGGGTGTTCCTGAAGTATACTAGAGGGTGTTTCCGAGGGTGATATGCCATGGAGGTCGTTCCTGAAGATATGCATAAGAGAGTGTTGTCCCATGGCCGTATACAATTAGGTGTTCCTGGAAAGTAAACTCTGGAGGGTGTTCCTAGAAGTAAGGCATAGAGGGTAGTTCGCTGGAGTATTACGGGGAGAGTGTTCCGGGTGTCAACGCCCTCTGGGCCGTCTAGTGTCATGACTGCTAGGCCCTGGCAACGCGTCAATGGCCGCTGGGCATGACGGCAGGCCCGGGCCTGCGGTCGTAAGGCGGCCTGTCCATGAGGGGCAGGCCGGGCGCGTTCATGGCCTTGGTCATGACGCAGGGCCGCGGGCGCGCGTCATGGCCCATGACAGTAGACCTAGGCCTGGGCGGGTGGTCAATGGGCCCTGGTCATGACGGGCTAGGTCGCCGGGCTCGGCAGGTGCGATAGACCAGGAGACAGAGGTCCCCCCCACACCCCTATGACCAGGCCGGCGGGCGCTGAAGGTCATGGCCCTGGTCACTGTGACTTGGAGGTTCAAACACAACCGCCAGCAACGAGCAGCAGACACTGAGCATATGTAATTGAAAACAGGGCTGTCCAAAGAACTGCCACAATTTTTTTTAAGAAACCTCTTGGAAAATATTTGAATTATTTATGAAAAAATCGCACGCCAGCACAAATAGTTTAGAAAAGGCAAGAATTAATGTTCCTTGAAGCGAGAATGAAAAGAAAGGCATTGAAAAAATGTAAAACAGAACTTTTTAAAATATATAAAAATAATATACAAAGTAATAGAGAAATTACTGTGAAAGGTAGATGTCTAAGTTGGGGGTGAATAAAGTCATAGATTCAAATATGACATTTCACAATTTCTGCGGTAATAAATATAATCATTCAAAATTGGGGTATTGAAAACATTCAAAACTTGGGTATGAAACATTCAAAATTGCGGAATAAAGCATTCAAATATTGGGTATAAACATTCAAATTGGGTTATAAACATTCAACAAATTGGGTATGAATACGATTCAAAATTGGGCTATAAAGGCATTCAAAGTTGGGTGATAATAACATTCAAAACTGCAGGTATAAACATATCAAACTGCGGTATAAAACATTTGCAAATTGGGTTATAAACATTCAAAACTCGGTATAACATTCAAAATTAGGTATAAACATTCAAATATTGTATATAACATTCAAAACGTCGGTATTAAACAATTCTGACAAATTGGGTATAAACATTCAAAACGCGTGTAACATTCAAAATTGGTTAAAACATTCAAAACTCTGGTATAAAACATTCAAAAATCTCAGGTTATAAACATTCAAAATTGGGTATAAACTTTTACTCAAAAGCTGGGTATTAAAACATTCATAACTCGGTATTAACATTTCAAAACTGGGTAAAACATTCAAAACTGCGGTATAACATGCAAAAGGGGAGAAACATTCAAAACTGGGGTATAAACATTCAAAGGGGGGTTAAACATTCAAAACTGGGTATTAAAACATTCAAAATTGGGTAAATATAAACAAGTTCAAAATTGGGATAAACATTCAAAACTGGTATAAACATTCAAATGGGTATATAACATTTCATAATTGTGGATATGAAACATTCAAAACTGGGTATAAACAATTCATAAACTGTAGTAAACATTCAAAATCGGTATAAACATTCAAAATTGGGTATAAACATTAAAAACTGGGTATACTAACATTCAAAATTGGGTATAAAACGTAGTTCAACTGGGTATAATAACTTTCAAAATGGGTATAAACATTCAAAATTGGGGTTATAAAACATTCAAAAATGGTATTAAACATTCAAAACTAGTATAAACTTCAAAAATTGGGTGTGAAATGTGTTTGGAGGAGCTGTTAGGAGGTATGTGGTTATAACATTCAAAACCGGTATAAACATTCAAAAACTCGGTAATTAAACATTCAAACGCTGGGTATAAACATTCAAAATTGGGTATAACATTCAATAATTTGGGATATCAAACATTCAAATTTGGGTATAAACATCAAAACCGGGTATATAACAATTCAAAACTGGTATAAACATCAAAATTGGGTACAAAACTCATTCATAAAACATGGAATAAACATTCAAACTGGGTATTTAATTCCTAAAAAAAAAGACTAGGCCTGATACGAAAAACTGAACTGGAGAGAGTTAGGGGGTTGGGGGGGGGGGGTTGGTGTTCGCAGCAATCTTGGGCGGTACAAACCAACAAACGCAAATTACAATGGAATTCTTGAGGTAACAAGATAGGAATTTATTTATTCTAGTGGTGGATTCCGGTAATCATGGCCCCAGTTGGCGCGATCTTCAAACTAGTTGGACTCCTAATCTGGTTGTGGGTCAATGTGTTCTGCTCGGCAGAGAAAGCTGTCCAACACCATCAGCTTGGGCTGATCAGGGCAACAGGTTTGCAGAGGATATGGCTTTTTTCCCCGCTAAAGGGAGAGTGCTGTTGGCCACGGACTCGGTACGTTATGAGCATGGTGTTGAGGATGGGGAACTTGTGATATTTTACAGTTACCTTGCTGTCAATTTTTATTCTAATGTTTACATGACTGAGACACGTGCAATATCTGGGTAACTAGAGGCGGGTTTATTACTGGGCAATAAAGATACGCTAAGTTATTGGCATTTGTGTTTTAGTCATCAACTTGTCAGTAACAAATTATCAAAAATAATCATCCATGTAGAGAAAGTGACAGTGTTTTCTTTATTTGAATCTTTCAGTAAGTGTCCAAAGAGGGAGAGATCTCTGAGCTGTCTTGCATAAGTGGCAACGAGGGGGTCTTGCCTCGTTAGGGGCTGCGCAGTATTTCGAACGAGGGGCTTCCCCCTTGTAGGGAGTTGTCTTCATAAACTGAACAGAGGGTTTTTTCTCGTTAGGCTAGCTTTCATTAGTAGCTAACTGGGGGGGGGGTGCTTCCGGCTCATTAGTCAGTTCTTCATCAAGGCTAACGAGGGGTCTTCCTTGTTAGCTGTGGCAGTCTTAAGGGGCATTGCTCAACGCTTGCACCCAGGCTTGATACACAATCAAGCCTCTACTAGCGCAGCCTACCACGCACCACTAATGGCCATCCACCTCAGGGACCACAACTACCACTATTACTGTCATCTACCACTACCACCTATCACCACTACCAGCGGCACGAACACCTTATTGCTACTTCTACTACGCAATCACCATCTAAAAACTATTATCGACATTTCGGGCTACGCACCATGACCAATCACCTTTCCAGTTAGTGGGTACCGGCAAAAATCTTGTGTTTGCCTTTTCCGGGGCAGCTATTTGAGTGTTCGCTTTTACTGCGACTTATCTACAGGGCCAGGTAGTCATCAGCCTTTTATCTTGTACTGTGTTAGTAATAGCCCTTTGAAAAATCGATTCTTTATTTAATCCGAATTATTTCTATGTGAGATTTATTGGTGGCATTAAGGAATAGAGGATTAAATTAATGGCAGCCTACAGAGTTAGATCTCGAATGTATACAAATTTTCAGGGGAGGGGGGGGGGGGGGGGTAAGGGAATAAAGATAAAAATTAATTTAAGCAGCTGACGATGTTATAAACTGCTAGTTAAATTAACCTGCGATTGTACATATTACTGATAAGCAGAATTTGAAAAGAATATTAGACTAAGGCCTGTACGATTACTACCATTGATAGTGCTTTATAGTTAATTCGCGGGTGGGCTGTTAACATTAGAATAGGCTTCGGTTCTTTGATGAAAGGTACGAGCAGGTTGGGAAAAATGCTATTCACATTCACCTAGTGAGATTATTCTCTAGCAAAGTTTTATGAAATGACATAAGGTAAGTGTATGGACTGGGCACCAATGAGCGCTTTAGACCGCGTAAGATAGTTGTACCATCGTTGACCCAACGTAGAGTCAGTATAGGTAAGGAGGCAACGTATGAACGTCGATGCTTCGGGCCTAGAGCAGATAATGATTAGGTATCAACTGGCATGTAGATGACATAAATACCACTAGATATGAGAGAAAAAAATTATAAAATTAGTGGCAAAAGTAACATATAAATTAAAATTTAGGAAATAATAATACATGCCTCGTTGAGCGTTACTGTACAGACCTCGTTGAACACTGAGGCACTATACCTCGAAGATCACAAAGGAGGGAACATGAGATGGTTAACGTTTCCTGATACATATCAGGCCTATTAAAGCAGCATAGCAAGGTATCAGAGGAGGAGCCTGGAACTGGAAGATAGATCATTATTGATGCTCTTTACTCCATGACAGGTAAGAAAATATTTTATCTGAATTGACAGAATAAGAGCTGTTATCCTACCTCAGCTCTTTAATAAAGAGCTTCTACCTTACTTTTGCTCATTTACAATTCTCATTTAACCTTCCTCTGCTCATTTACAAAGAGCTATTAACCTTCCTCTGATCATTTACAAAGAGCTGTTAACCTACCTCAGTTTAATTACAAAGAGCTATTATCATAATCTTGGTTCATTTACAAAGAGCTTTTATTCTAATCTCAACTTATTTACAGAGAGCTTTTATCCTACCTCTGCTTATTTACAAAGAATTATTATCCTACTTCCTCTGGCACTTCCAAGCCCAGCCACAGCTAACGTACACTGCCTCTCTGCGCCTTGAAGATACCATCCACAACGGTATGCTACCAGCCTGTACCCAGATGCAGTACCTCTGTACCGCTGGGAAAACAGGAGCGGTATGTGTAAGAAACTTGGCCCATACACCTCCTTCCCGGGATTACACCCTGGTCCAAGCACTTCATGGGTCAGTATTTCGCTCTGTGTAGGTGAGCACAGGTGCACTATCAAGGTGAACACTGGTGCCTCGTGCACCAGGTGAGAACACTATCAAGGTGAACATTAGTGCTTGGTACACCAGGTGAGGACGCTATCAATGTGAACATTAGTGCCTGGTACACCAGGTGAAGACACTATCAAGGTGAACATTAGTGCCTGGTACACCAGGTGAAGACACTATCAAGGTGAACATTAGTGCCTGGTGCACCAGGTGAGGACACTATCAAGGTGAACACTAGTGCCTGGTACACCAGGTGAGAACACTATCAAGGTGAACATTAGTGCCTGGTACACCAGGTGAAGACACTATCAAGGTAAACACTAGTGCCTCGTGCACCAGGTGAGAACACTATCAAGGTGAACACTAGTGCCTGGTACACCAGGTGAGGACACTATCAAGGTGAACACTAGTGCCTGGTACACCAGGTGAGGGACACAAACAAGGTGAACACTAGTGCCTGGTACACCAGGTGAGGACACTATCAAGGTGAACACTAGTGCCTGGTACACCAGGTGAGGACACTATCAAGGTGAACAATAGTGCCTGGTACACCAGGTAAGGACACTATCAAGGTGAACACTAGTGCCTGGTACACCAGGTAAGGACACTATCAAGGCGAGCACAGGTGCCTGGTACACCAGGTGATCTCCAGACAGACACTCCACATCACTGCTCCATCCAGTGTTCTCTTCCAGCGGATTTTAATTAGGCTCCCTCTATGTAATTCATTGCCTTAATATAATTTAGCCTCAGCTTTCTCGGGAACTCATTTGCTGATGTTTTGAAAATGTATTATACCGCTCAAATTGCATTACTTTCTTATAAAACAGTCAGGGTATCACTTTGCACTTTTTCTGCACCGTTGATGTTCGGATGGTTTTGTTTTTGTGGTGTAGTGGACATGGGAGATGCGCAGTGACCCTCAAGGGGTATGGGGTGCCTTCATGCTTGTGAAGGGCTTAAGTGTGGTGTGGGTGTGGTGTGGTGTGGGTGTGGGATGGTTGTTTTGGGGTGGGTGTGGGGTGGGTGTGGGGTGGGTGGTTATGGTGTGGTTGTGGTGTGGTTGTGGGGTGGACTTTGACTAATTGACCCAGTAGGGCCTGCGATAGTGCTTCTTTTTTCTTATGTTTTTAAACGTTGTTGCCTTCCATTCCCAAGACACTGAAAGACAGTATTATTATTATTATTATTATTATTATTATTATTATTATTATTATTATTATTATTATTATTATTATTGCTATTATTATTTATACTATTGTTATTATTATTATTATTATTCCTTTGTTCATCTCTCATCTATTCTTCTTTTCTTTTCACTTCTCCCCTTCATCTTTACTTTGCCTTTTTGTTTTAGATCTTAACCTTTTCTTCAGTGACTTTGCTCCACTCCTCGCTTCTCTCTCTTCTCGTTTTATTTTCCAGCTGTTTCTTTCTGCCCCATCTTCTCATTACCTGTCTACCTACCTACCTGTTGTGTAGATAAATGGTTGAGAGAACCGACAAGTTGATCAATCAGACACATGGAAAAGAAAAGAGAGAGAATGTGAAGGACTTAGGAGAGTTAATGTCAGAGGATCTCAATTTCGAGAATCACAACAGTGTCACTATCGCATCTGCGAGGAAAATGATAGGATGGATAATGAGAACTTTTAAAACAAGGATGCCAAGCCAATGATCCCCTTTAAATCATTTGTTCTCTCTCGGCTGGAGCACTGCTGTATACTAACGACTCTATTCATGGCAGGTGGACTAATAGATCTAGAGAATGTACAGAAAACCTTCACTGCACGTATAAGTTCAGTCAAGCACCTTAATTACTGGGAACGTTTAGAGACTCTTGACCGGTACTCCCTGGAGTCATACATTATAATCTGCACCTGGAAAATCCTAAAGGGACTGTTCCCAAATCTGCACACAGAAATCACAACATAAGAAAGCAAAAAAACTGGGCAGACTGTGCACAGTAAGTGTCCGGGGCCCAAGACTGTTCAATAAGCATAAAGGAAATTACCACTAGACTTCTGGCTGTCTTCAAGAGGGAACTGGAAAGACACCTAAAGTCGAAAATTTGGAGACATATTCCACACCTGGGTATCTTTTATTGTAGACTTTTCTCCATCCAGTGGCTTTATCCATACAAATTCAAGGACATTGTCGATATTTTACACCATGTAAAACTTTTCAGACACTGCAACATCATGTAATCTTGGTTCAGAGGACATCTACATAACCTTCTTCACGGATACTACTACTACAACCACTGAGGTAATCAGTCCCTCAGTCTTGAGTCGATGTAATCAGTCCATCATTCCATCAGTCCAACCATTCTTTTCAAGATTGATGGTCTGATTATATCGACTCCAGGCTGAGGGACTGATTACCTCAAACTCCTCCTGTTTTTCACCATTCTCCTTTGTATGGACTGACGAAGCCACTATGGCGAAACGTTTCCTCAATAAAGATATCCAAGGGTTACACATGTGTCTAATTTACTACCTACCTGGAGTTAACCTGGATGATGTTCCGAGGTCAATGCCTCCACAACATGACCAGGACTCCCGGTGAATCAGGGCCTGACCAACCAGGCTGTTACTGCCGGCCGCACACAGTCCAGCGTACGAACCACAATCCGGCTGATCGGGTACGATTTTAAGTGTACATGAATGGTATTCAATACCAAGAAGATGAAAATTTAGACACCTGTGCAACATATCGGTAACTTTATTGTAAACGTTTCGCCATCCAGTGGCTTCATTAATACAAATTCAAGGACATGACTGGAAAAGAACTATATACAAAAGATGAGGTAATCAGTCCCTCAGCCTTGGAGTTGGTGTGAAGAGCACCGTAGTCGTGAAGATTCTGGAGCACAGGCATCAAGACTGGCGCTTATATACTGGCGTCAAGTGGAAAGGAACGGTTAGCAGACGAGGGCATAGTCACTGATAGGTGGGACTCTCCAGTGGAAGTAGGTCATACCCAAGTGATGGGTTAGTAATAGTGGTAGTAGAAGTAGTAGCCGTGAAGAAGGTTATGTCGATGTCCTCTGAACCAAGATGTTGGATGGTACACAATATCGACCATATCCTTGAATTTGTATTGATAGAGCCACTGGATGGAGAAAAGTCTACAATAAAGATACCCAGATGTTGCACATGTGTCTAAATTATCGACTTTAGGTGTCTCTCCAGTTCCCTCTTGAAGACAGCCAGAAGTCTAGTGGTAATTTCCCTTATGCCTGTTGAACAGTCTTGGGCCCTGGACACTTACTGTGTACAGTCTGCCCAGTCTTTCGCTTTCTTATGTTGTGATTTATGTGTGCAGATTTGGGAACAGTCCCTTTAGGATTTTCCAAGTGTAGATCATAATGTATGACTACAGGGAGTACCGGTCAAGAGTCTCTAAACGTTCCCAGTAATTAAGGTGCTTGACTGAACTTGTACGTACAGTGAAGGTTCTCTGTACATTCTCTAGATCTATTAGTCCACCTGCCATGAATTGAGTCGTTAGTATACAGCAGTGCTCCAGCCAAGAGAGAACAAATGATTTAAAGAGGATCATCATTGGCTTGGCATCCTTGTTTCAAAAGTTCTCATTATCCATCCTATCATTTTGCTCGCAGATGCAATAGTGACACTGTTGTGATTCTCGAAATTGAGATCCTCTGACATTAACTCTCCTAAGTCCTTCGCATCCTCTCTCTCTTTTATTTTCCTTGCAATTCCTCTACATTATCTTGCTTCTCCTACTTTTATCTACTTCCTCCACATCTTTCTACTTGTACACTTTTCTTATTTCTGAGGTTGATCTTTATGCCTTCCCTACTTTCTCCGTCTTGCTTCTCTTGCAACTCATCCATACTACTACTACTCCTGTTTCTCCTTGCCACTCTCGTTTCCTCTACTGTTGCTCTAGCTTCTCCTACTCTTGCTCCTCCTCTGCTTACTCCTTTTGCTCTTCCTCCTTCACTTACTCCTGCTCTTTCCCTCGCCTACTGTTTCGCCTACTCCTGCTCTTCCCTCGCCTACTGTTTCGCCTACTCCTGCTCCTCCTCATCCACCTACTCCTGTTGCTCCTCCCCTTCGCCTACTCCTCCTCCTTCTCCTCCTCCTCCTCCTTCTCCTTCTCCTCCTCCTCCTCCTCCTCCTCTCCTCCTCCTCCTCCTCCTCCTCCTCCTTACTCTCCCAAGACGACGCCTGGGCGTTCTATCAATGACCAATTAGGCGTAGTCGTTAGTTTTCGCGGTTGGTGCTAATCCGTATGTAAACGAGCCCAATTACAACTCAATTCCAAACGCTCATTACATGGGAATTCTAACACCTCAGCCCCAGACGCCGGCTTCGCCTTAGGTCTTCACTAGTTCACAAGAATGTTAATTGAGGATTACGTAAACGATACTATATATATGCAGAGAAGGGCCCATTGAGGAGGGGATATTAATAGGCTGGTTTTGTAATAGGATCTTGAAGGATTTTCGATACTTTGGGTATTGTTTTTTTCTGGGAAGTTTTGTTGTGATGGTCTTGTCTGAAACATGGCACCACGATGGCTATCTTGCCTTAAACTTATACCCAAACTTGATTACCGTGCGTGCAAGCCACGGTATCAGACTCATCAAGTCGCAAATCGGAGAGACCGTACCCGAATCCGTGTGGGGGGTGCTATAGCTGAGATGCACGGGGAGTTGAAGTCAGTGCCAGTGTCAGGCGTCGGCACACGTCTTGCCTCGCCCCACACTTTGATCGGTCTAGACTATCACTGTTGCTTGATCAAGAATCCTCTGTATTCTGGCATATAACAGCGATCGCAGGCACAGGAAGACGACCTTAAGGTACTGGCGAAGCCGTGAGTCGTGAAGCATTGCATCCTGTAGCAGCGAAAAACGTCGAAGCGTCCTTCAGTGTCTTCAAGGAAATAAGGATCTCCCTGAAAAGCAATGTCAAGAGGATCTCCAATAACGTCTGGAACGAAGGGAAACAAGGAGGAGACGAAGAGTTAAGACACGTAGGAGAGGCAGCCAGGGATCTCTCTGGCCTGAGAACAGTGGCTTTGATAGCAGGATAAAGGTACCAGGGTGAGCTAGGCCAAGTTTTGGAATACAAGGTGCTGCTTCCCTGACTGTTGCACCAAGCTCATTGCTCCAGCTTCCTGTTGATTGTTAGAAACTTCTTGCTGATGGCTGGGGGAGTTCGGACTGATTATAGGGGTCCAGGGACTGGCGAGGCAGGGGGCTAATTGTTGCTGTAAAGGACTGAGTATTGAGGCCCAGAACAAATAGCTGCTATCCATTGACTGATTGATGATGTTTAGGACTGATTGTTGAGACCTAGGTTCGATTGTTGATGCCAGGGACTGATTGTTGATGCCCAGAACTGATAGTTGAGGCCCATTACTGACTGCTGATGCCCAGGACTGGTTGTTCATGCCTAGGACTGATTCGTGAAGCCCAGAATTGATTGATGTCCAGGACTGATTACTGAAGCCCAAAGATGATTGTTGACACCCAGGACTGATTGTTGATACCCAGAAACTGTTAGAATCTGGGAACTATTAGGCCTCTAGAAGTGATTTTAAGGACCGGATACTGACTGCTGATGCCTGGGTTTACTGTTGATACCCGGGGGCTGATTGTTAGACCCGGGGACTGATTGTTAGAGCCCGGGGACTGAGTGTTAGAGCCGGGTGACTAATTATTGAGGCCCAGGATTGATTGTTAGAGACCGGGGGCTGAGTGTTAGATCCCGTTGTCATATTGTTATATCCCGGGGACTGATTGTTAGAGCCTGGGGACTGATTGTTAGATCCCGGGGACTGATTCTTAGAGCCTGGGGACTGATGGAGCCTGGGGACTGTTAAGGAGGACGAAGAACTGATAGTTAAGTCTAAATTAATTAATTGTATTGAAGAGTCTGTTCATTGTTGCAGCGAAATACTTTTAAAATTTGCCCAATATTTTTGAAACCCACTTGTGATTTTTGAAACCCACTTGTGATTTTTGAAACCCACTTGTGATTTTTGAAACCCACTTGCGATTTTTGAAACCCAATTGCGATTTTTGAAACCCACTTGTGATTTTTGAAACTCACTTGTGATTTTTGAAACCCACTTGTGATTTTTGAAACCCACTTGTGGTTTTGGGATCCCAGTTGTGATTTTGGAATCTCAGTTGTGATTTTTGGGATCCCATTTGTGATTTTGGGACCCCAGTTGTGATTTTGGGACCCCAGTTGTGATTTTGGGATCGCAGTTGTGATTTTAGGATCGCGGTTGTGATTTTGGGATCCCAGCTGTGATTTTGGGATCTCACTTGTGATTTTGGGATCCCAGTTGTGATTTTGGGATCCCACTTGTGATTTTGGGAACCCAGTTGTGATTCTGGGATCAGTTGTGATTCTGGGATCCCAGTTGTGATTTTTGGATCCCAGCTGTGATTTTTGGATCCCAGTTGTGATTTTGGGATCCCAGTTGTGATTTTTAAAATAAATTCGTTATTCTTAGAACCCTCGGGTGATTTTTGGAACCTACTCTTACTTTTTCCTCCATTCCCTCCTTTATACTCTTCCTCTTTCCTCCATTCCCTCTTTTATACTCTTCCTCTTTCCTCCACTTCCTCCTTCACACTTTCCATCTTTTTTTCCACTCCTTCACACTTCCTCTTTCCTTCACTCTTACCATCCTTCTTCTACTGTTTTCTTTTTTTCCATTCTTCTTTGTCCTTTCTCCCTCGTATTGCCACTTCCCACCCTCACTTATCCGCTGCACGTTCCTTCCTAGCCTCTTTACTGTCCCTCCCTTCTTCCTTCTCCCCTTCCCTTCCCCCCCATCCTCTTTCCGCTTGTAGTGTTGTAGCAGCAGGTGAGAGGAGAGATGGTGGCACTTCCCGGCACTGTCTTCTGCTTTCTGTGCCTCTCCTCACCTCACTGTTGCCACTCTTCTAATTACTCCATTCTCCTCTTCCTCTCGTTCCTCTTCCCCCCTTTCTTACGACACCATTTTCATTTTGTGGCTTTAACTCGGTCTCTGTCTCTCTTTTCTCTCCTCTCTCTCTCTCTTCATTTCTTTTCCTTAGCTGCTTTCTTCATATTTCTTTACTTTCTTCCTTCGCTCCACCCTTCATCTTTCTCTGCACTTCCTTTTCCTTCCCCAAGCTCCTCTTCTCTCTCTTCTTCATTACCTTCATCTCCTTCTTTTCCCTCATTTCTTCCTCTCTTCATCACCCTTTCTTCCATCATCTCCTCCACTCTCCTTCTCCCCTTCTTCACACATTTCCTCTCCCTTCCTCTCCTCTCCCTGGAGTGGCAGTCTGGTGCTGGTGGAGGCACTATGAGAGTGCCATGGAGTCCGGCAGGATGAGCGGCACTTGGCACTCCTTTGATCGTGTCCACTACGCCTCCTCTCTCTCAACAAAATGTTTTTTTTATCCCCGCCCCAGAGATTGTTGTGTGTGTAGGTGCGGGATTCTAGGTGTTTCTTAGGTGCTACATGCCACCTAGGACTAGTTTGCAAGGGTCAACTAGGCCTGACATGATTCCCGTGAATTTTATTTTCAGCATGTTTACTGAAATATGTGCTTAATTGTCCACTTATTGAGGAATATAGAGATAGTATACTAACTTGTGTGACATTCAAGATATTATTGAAAATAATATACCAGAAATATTAAGTAAATTTCCTAAATCTGCTTGTAACAGATAAGTGAACTGTAGATATAAATCCAGACGTACACATGTTAACCCTTTTAGGGCCTTATTCCTAGGCCTTTTGTGTATCCATATGTTCTTGTGCTACCGTCCACAGGATGGATATGAGGTGCTCAATAAACTAGCCACTTCTCCGGCAAAAATCTAAAAACTTAATCGTCGCGAAAACCAATAGAGTGAGCTTCGTGAAGCTTCGTGAAGCTTAGTGAAGCTCACTCCAGGTATTCTGCTTTAAACTAACACACAGATCCTAGTATTGTTTAGATATAATTAATGTTTGTTGTAATTTAATTAAAAATTGTATCTCCTTGAATGTTAAGGGAACTGCACAATAATTTACAAGGGGAAGACTTGAATTGTTTTAAAAAGTGCTGTTTAATTTTTACAGATGAATAGTTAACTTCTTTGTGATCTAGAAAAGTTAGTATTGCTCTCCAAATTTTTTATTAGTTAACTTAGCAGACTAGAGGCTACAAAGTCCACTGAATTAACAAATCTCCCTCTAAATAAGACAGACTAACATTAAAAATGTGAAGCCAAACAAATCAGGAATTTTAAAGATACTGCAGAGAATCCAAGGATTTAAAGTGTTTTTTTTTTTTTTAATGTTTCTTTACTGAAAAATTTATACCTATATGAACAGAGCATTATATTGTTGGTAAGATTCCTCGCTTATTAAAGTTTGAAGGCGTTCGAAAGATGAATTTTCAAGAATTGGTTTAAAACGACACATGAGTCAACACGTGTTGTTTTAAACCAGTTTCCCGGTATCTAAACCAAGGTTTATATCATACTCAAGAAAATTGAACGTGGAAGAAACCCACGTATTTTACACAAAAGGACAAAAGTGCAGCTGCACACTGTGTACGACTCTCCACCATCGTCTAAGTAAGATACATCAATATTGAAGGTTTGAAGCCAATCAGAAGAGGCTTTTTGAAGTTATCAGACCCATCTTGGAATGGATGATAGAACTTTGATCACAGTGTATTTGTATGTGACAATAATTACATGACCTTTCCTCCTCTTACAGTATTCTAGTATTGTAAATTTGAATTCTATCGGATGAGGCATTCTCATGTTTTAAACAAAATGAAAACGAGCGTTGGAGGAAGAAAAATGCAGGCAACCACTTAAGGGTATCCTTGATGGGATACCAGAAGGGATGCCTTTAAGGGATGCCCAGTACTGGAGATACAATAATCGGATACTATTATTGTTTATAGTTTTTTCTTCCTCATCTTCACGCATCTTCCTTTCTTTTCCCACTCGTGTTATACCCCCGTTCTCCCTTTCCTTTCTCTCTTCCTCTCTTCCTTCCCTTCTTCTCCCTCAGTCTTTCATCTTATATTCTCCCTCCCCCTCCCTCCCTCCTTTCCTTGATTTTTCCCTTTTGTAAAATGTCTTTCCCCTCTCGTTCCTTCTTCCTCCCTTTTAACTACCGTTCCTTATCCGTCCACCCATATTTTCTCTCCCTTTTTCTACTTTCTTTTTCTTTTAATTCCTTCCCTCACCTCGCCTGTTTTTATCCCTACCTTTCTACCTCTTTATTCTCCCTCCTTTTCCTCTTCCTCTTCAACATACAATAAATCCTTTCCTTTCTTTTTGCTTCCTTTATTCCCCTTCTTCCTCTCTCACTCGCCTTCTGCTTTCTTTCCCCTTTTTATTTCTATCTTCATGTCTCTGTTACTCTATCCTTCCTCCTACTTTTACCTTCATCCCTCTGTTTATATCTCCTTCACACCATCCCTCCCTCCTATTCCTCCCCATCACCCGTTCTCTCTTCCAATGATGGCTCTTCCAGTTTATATTAAAGTTAATTTATAGGTAAATGCCTTAATATTAAGCAATTTTCATACATGGTACAGATTGAAATTGGAGCCAGTTGTGGGCCAGAGCTTCCATTAAATCACTTGGTAGGATTTTTTCAAAATCAAAGGTGATTCCTGCCTTGGAATAAATGATCGCTGTTGGAGTGATTTAATTTAAAAAAACAAAAAACTGTGTGAAAAAATCTGATAGTCGTCCATCTCTTGGGGTAACTGCAGTTTTCTGGTTGTACATAACTTTGAGAATGTTTTCTCTGTATATAGCAGGACCCTTGACGTCATTCCAGTGTTTAAGATTCCGCTGATATGGAAGATCCGTTTAACTAGTCCATAATTTGTGGACTGGATGGATGGGCTGTCTGAATTTTGCACCTTCACTATCGACTAAACGTGAGATGCAATTTAGAGCTCTTAAAATTCTTGGCTGCATTGCTTGCAAGATTCACCATATGATCATAGCCATTCCCCACTCCGAGTGAGTGTATATTTTGACCCAGTGTTTGAAGGAGATATATTAATTCCTGGTTGTCACCTTCGTCAGGTTCGACATAGTTCTTGTTGTTAGTCATGGAGGCTGATTCTCATTGTCTGAGACTATTCTTGGCAGCGAGGACTTTTAAATTTTGATGGACATTGTGCACCCAATATCCATCCTGTGGACGGTAATGGAAAAGCGTATGACTACGCAAAAGGTCCAGGAACTAGACCCCCAAAAAGATAAAAGGAGTACATCTAGATATATATATTAAATATATTTACAGTCTTTCATCTATTACAAGCAAATTTGATATTTGCTTAAAATATCTGGTATTTCATTTTCATAAATAAGATACCTTGACATATCACAGGATATTATATCTATATTCATTTGAAACGGAGAGTCGAGCACACAATGCTCAAGAGAGCGACCACATTGCTGACCCTATTCTTTGTATTTAGCTGGACCATCATCTGTGTGTCTCTTAAGCTGCCAGAACTACTGGTAACCAAGCCTAAGTCTGGTTGCTCCAACGCCAATCAAGCATTGCAAGTTGCTTTGTAAATCTGCTTATCTACATTCACATTATAGTGAGTTATAGATCTACTTAGCCTTCTAGCTGTGGCGAGTGTTGTCTCTTGACAGTGGATAGTGAGACGCATCCTTTTCATTCTGAAGTGGAAGTGTGTCATTGGGTGTATTTCTGCCGATCAATAACCAAGGATGTGCTGATTCAGGATTATTATTGTTGCTGTCACTATGATTATGATTATTATTATTCTGTTTATAGGGAAGCACCAAATCCGTATGGATCATACATTGCCTGGGGAATAAAGGTAATCAGGTATGCTCCAACTAAGGGGAGGACAATTTCAATTACTTTGATTCTGAATCTCTTTAACAGCATTTGCAAGAATCAGGAGGCATTTTTTCACGATGAGAGTCTTTTCCGTGTTAGTGTCTTAGCAAGCAGAGTCAGTAGATGGATTTTGTGCACTGGCAAACAGGTTGGTGTTTAAAGATTCCTGTGGATAAGAGGAATGTTTTTGGTAGCTTTTCCCCAGGTCTTGTATATCTCGTGATTTGTCTCACGGCAGCGATAACTAAGCAGAGGTTGATCCGACTACGGGGTAGTACTGTCAATGACTGGTGCGTGTGGCGGTGCTCCGGGTGGTGACTGGTGTTATTACGACCCTTCAACCAAGGACAAGTGGTAGTGGCAAGCTCCGAGGGCTACGTGTTATCTGTGGTATTGTCTCAGACCAGGCTCCCGCAGCTTTGGCATGGTCTCAGACTAGGAACCCTCAGCTGTGGCAGGGTCTCAGACCAGGCACCCTCAGTCGTGGCATGGTTTCAGACCAGGCACCCTCAGCTGTGGCATGGTCTCAGACCAGGCACCCTCAGCTGTGGCATGGTCTCAGACCAGGCACCCTCAGCTGTGGCATGGTCTCAGACCAGGAATCCTCAGCTGTGGCATGGTCTCAGACCAGGCACCCTCAGCTGTGGTATGGTCTCAGACCAGGCACCCTCAGCTGTGGCATGGTCTCAGACCAAGCATCCTCAGCTGTGACACGATCTCAGACCAGGCACCCTCAGCTGTGGCATGGTCTCAGATCAGGTACCCCCTCAGCTGTGGCATTGTCTCAGGCCAGGAATCCTCAGCTGTGGCATGGTCTCAGACTAGGCGCCCTCACATCTGGCATGGTCTCAGACCAGGCACCCTCATCTGTGGCATAACCTTAGATCAGGCACCCCTCAGCTGTGGCATGGTCTCAGACCAGGCACCCTCAGTTGTGGCATGGTCTCAGACCAGGCACCCTCAGCTGTGGCATGGTGTCAGACCAGGCACCCTCAGTTGTGGCATGGTATCAGACCACACACCCTCAGTTGTGGCATGGTCTCAGAATACACACCCTCAGCTGTGGCATGGTGTCAGACCAGGCACCCTCAGTTGTGGCATGGTATCAGACCACACACCCTCAGTTGTGGCATGGTCTCAGACCACACACCCTCGGTTGTGGCATGGTCTCAGAATACACACCCTCAGCTGTGGGATGATCTCAGACCAAGCATCCTCAGCTGTGACACGATCTCTGACCAGGCACCCTCAGCTGTGGCATGGTCTCAGACCAGGCACTCTCAGCTGTGGCATGGTCTCAGACCAGGCACCCTCAGCTGTGGCATGTTCTCAGACCAGGCACCCTCAGCTGTGGCATGATCTCAGACCACACACCCTCAGCTGTCACACGATCTCAGACCAGGCACCATCAGCTGTGGCATGGTCTCAGACCAGGCACCCTCAGCTGTGACACGATCTCAGACCAGGCACCCTCAGCTGTGGCATGGACTCAGACCAGGCACCCTCAGCTGTGGCACGATCTCAGACCAGGCACCATCAGCTGTGGCATGGTCTCAGACCAGGAAACCTTCAGCTGTGACACGATCTCAGACCAGGCACCCTCAGCTGTGGCATGGTCTCAGACCAGGCACCCTCAGCTGTGGCACGGTCTCAGACCAGGCACCCTCAGCTGGAGTGGAAGCCATGTTGAGATATTAAATATCAGATAAGACTTAATATACAACTCACAGTTTCTCTCATACACTGAAATACTTAATGTTGTTTAAGTTGATAAATTAAAGAAAATGTACCTAGAAGAAAATACTTCATAAGTAAAAAGCTAAGAAATAATCAGGAAGGTAAATAGAAGTGGATAATGAATGTAAGTATAAATTTATAAAGTTTCTGACACAGAGAAAGGTCAGAAATTCTGTCATACTACAAAAGGTATGAGGGTAGTTTCTCCCTGGATGGTTGTGGTCTACGACCCTACTATGAAATCTGGCAAGATTACTAACTCCCAGATTGCTTGCCTGGTTCTGTTAGGATGTTGAGTGTTGTGAAGACATCTTGTAAGAAGATGAGTGATTTAGGGGGTCACCGGCCCCCCTAGGCTGGTCTGATCTCTGGTGAGTTCGATGCGTCTTGAGGGCGATGTAAGGTCATCTCTGTGGTGGTCTAGGACTGCGAGCTGGTGGTCTGTAAGCAAATGGTCCTTGGGGTAGATCAGTAAGATCACGCACGGTCTAGGACCACTAGTTGATGACCCATGATCTGAGTGATTGGGAATGATATAATCAGCTTGTTGGACATGCAGAGATTTGCTGCAGCCCATGACTAGACCACCTTCATGACCCTGTCTCCTCATATCCATAACTGCCTGTGTCCTCACACCCATGACTGCCTGTCTCCTCACACCCATGACTGCCTCTCTCCTCACACCCATGACTCCCCGTCTCCTCACACCCATGACTCCCCGTCTCCTCACACCCATGACTCCCTGTCTCCTCACACCCATAACTCCCTGTCTCCTCACACCCATGACTCGCCCCCCTTCCACACCACTTCCTCCCCCGCCCCATCTCCTTATCACCCCCCTATGCACCTTACCCTTTTCTCTCATCCTCCCCTCCCATACCACCTCCTCTCACCCCCTCCTCCCTCCCACACCATCCATCCCCTCCACCCCACCCCCCTCCGAATAATATGTTTTTGCAATTCTCCAAAAAGTCGAAAAAAGTCCCTCATTGTTTCCATTGTGCGTCATCATCGCCTCTGGGGTCTTATGGAGCGTGTCTAATTATGACTATTTGTACAACCTTCCATCGCGACCCTCCTAATCCAATTTTGAGATGCGGAGCCGCTCAAGAAAGCCTATTTCAACTCTTAATGAGTATTTAAAGCACATTAAACATTGGGTGTTTTCAAATGAGGGCGGCTGCGATGTTTTTTTTTTTTGGGGGGGGATGGGGAAATTTGAAGGGGGAGGGAATTATGAAGAGGTAGGGGGAAATTTGAAGGGGGAGGGAATTATGAAGGGGGAAGGGGAATTTTGAAGAGGAGAAATTTGAAGGGAAGGGGAATATATAAAGGGGAGGGGAAATTTGAAAGGGGAGGAGGGGAAATCTGAAGGAAAGGGAAAAAAATTGAACGTGAGAGAGGAAAATTTGAAGGGGGGACAGGAAATTTGAAGGGGGCTAGGAAATTTTGAAAGGGGGAGGGGGAAATTTTGAATGGGAAGGGGAGTTTCCCCTCTCCCTGGAATGTCAGTTTGTTTTGGTGACTTTTCATCTGTTTTAATTCTACGTTTTTTTAACTTTTGGAAATTGGTATTAGGAAGTTTAATCAAGCGTTTATTTGTATATTTTCTTTGTTCTTTTGTTGTTAACAGTCGGTAAATGGCGCTTTTGTTACCCTCTAATTCTTTATTTCTAATAAGTAATTACCGCGTTGAATAAGAATGTGTGTGTGTGTGTGTGTGTGTGTGTGTGTGTGTGTGTGTGTGTGTGTGTGTGTGTGTGTGCGCGTGCGCGTGCGTGCGTGCACGCGAGTCTGAACCTCTGTCATCCACCTAACCTTTGAACCCCTTACTCCTCCATCTCTCTTCTGAACCCACATCCCTCCTCTCCCCACCCGTCCCCTCATCCTCGCCCTCCCCACCCCTCATCCTCCCCCTCCCCACCCAATACCCTCAGAGCCCATTATCTCTCTCTTAAACCCTTATATCTTCAAACTTTCCCTTTTTCCCTTCACTACATCCCTTTAACCTCTCTAAGAATAATCACCCCCTCACTCTGTGGTCTAAACAATCACTACCCCTCATTCTGTGGTGCTAACAATTACTTCCTCTCACCCAGAAGTACAAACTATTGCCCTTCTCTATGCAGCTTGTAGGTAGTTTTCACGCCTCTCTATGCAGCTTGAGTGTGATCCTGCTCCTCTCTATGCAGCTTGAGTGTGATTCTGCTCCTCTCTGTGCAGCTTGAGTGTGATCCTGCTCCTCTCTGTGCAGCTTTTGGCTTGCTGTTGTCTGCGCAGGGTATTTTTACTGTCTATTGGTGAAGGGCTGTTGATTAAATAAATTGGAGCTCTCATTTACTTCCTTGGATAGATATAATTATTTTCCACTTTTCAAGTTCTCCATAAACCCTACAGGTTTGGCGCTTCCCCATCACTATATGAAAACTCTTCACAATAATGGTATACAGTACCGACAAGCTGATGACTCAGACACATGTGCAACACCTGGGTTTCTTGATTCTGAAGACATTTCGCCAAACATTGGCTTTTTCAGTTCAATGTAGATTCTATTGTAGATTCGCCGGTTTAATCGCCCGGCCCGGGCCTTTTCCGAGAGGTGGCTCAACCTTGGCTCCCTGTCGAGGGAGTGTCTCAGACTAATGTCTGCCATGGGGAGGAGGTACAAGTACCTCCTCGTCTTCTGGGACCAGCTGCCCGCAGGCCTAACCCCATTCCCCGCCCCCACGGGGCTCGGAGGGAGAAGCTAGGCACCTTGGGGTACCATAATCCACGCCCACATTGGGCTCGAAGGGTGTGGCAGCTGCATAGCAGCAGACGATGTCAAAAGGTGGAAAGGCAGCAATCACTACAGGATTCTTTTGGATCCACACCCCAGCTTTGGGCATTAAGCCCGAGCGCTGGGGAAACTCAAGAATGTCTCTCTGTGTATTACTGCTGCTACTATTACACTTGTCCACTGCACTCCTTTCAATGCAGAGTTTATGAAGTGAAGTCATAGGATGAGGTAATCAGTCCCTCAGGCTCGGTAGAAGGTACTGAGACTGGATGCAGTAGAAGATGAGGCAATCAGTCCCTCAGCCACAGTAGAAGGGCTTCATACGGGATACTGGATATTAGGTAGTCCTCAGCCTCAGTAGAAGGGCTTCATACTGGTTACTGTAGAAGATTAGGTAATCAGTCCCTCAGGCTCCTGATTTAACTCTTGGGCATGATTCATTTTCAGTAGTGGGTTTTACCCACCAGTGACGATGCCTTCACCTGCTACACCTTATCCAGCGCCAAAATATTAACGTCCATATTCCTGCCTGGGCTTCAGCCTCATCGAGACTTCAAGTCTGAGGACTGATAGCCTCCTCTTTGAATGTCTCTACTTTGAATACCTTCAGCCAAGACTGAGAGTCTGATTACTGACCCCAAAAGAGTAAAAGAATCACAATACCATGACTGGAACAATACACAATGACCCACAAATAGAAGATAGAAACTTATGACGACGTTTCGCTCCGACTTGGACCGTTAACTAGTCACACAGAAAAGCACGAAAAGAAGGGAGTAAGAATATAAACGAGAGGGGAGTGGGAGACGGGAGTGATAGAACGGGAAGAGGGAGAAGAGTGGTAGTAGTAGCAGTAGCTCTCGTCCTGCCACTGATGCTTCTGGAGTCTACTCCATTTCCTGCTCCTCTTGTCCTCTTGTCCTTTTGAGAAAGCGGTCGCTCATTTTCAGACAGACTTAAAGAGCACAAAAGAGGTTTCAGCTTTGCCGACACCAGTAATGCTCTGATCACAGTCATCTATTAACTGGTCCTCTGCCAAAACTGTCTTCTTGTAGCCCTCACAGGCACCGTATTGAATCATCCCTTATACACAACATTCCTTGTATGAAGCTTAGTCCTGGCTTTTTCTCTGTAGATACCTACCTCTCTCATTACATTGTCAAATGCTCCAAATTTCAGAATACTCGTGACTTGAACCCATGTTTATCTCCTCCTCTCCCTACCTCTTCACTTTTCTTATATTTGCATTGCCTTTCGTGTCTACCTAGGTGTGTGCTGTCCTATGGGTGTTTTGTCTTGCTGCGAATTTTGTTCAACCCCTGTGACCAATAGCTCTCCTGCAGTGTTCTTCTGTTCTTTTGTTCATATAGGCTTTCTCCACTATTACTTTCATTATTACTACTACTACTGCCACCATTACCACCACTACAACAACTGCTACTACTACTACTATTGCTACTACTATTAATACTACTATTAATACTATTACTACTATTTCTTCACTAACACTGTACTCTCTACCCCTTTTTTCACTGCCATTACTTTCTTATTGCACCTCTGTTACTGTTGCACTGGTGCTAGCTACAACTACTACTGCAATATCACTGTTCCCTCCTCCCGTTCTACCACACCCGTCCACTACCCTCCTTTTGTACGCAGTATATTCTGGCTCCTCATTCTAATTCTTTTCACCTTTCTAACCCTCCCCTTTACGTTCCTTATGATTATGTTCCTCTTGCCAATTGTTTCATTCCTCTAAATTTGTTTCTTCCCCTTCCTTATACTTCCCTTCCACAATCCCTTCCCTTAAACTCCTTCTCTTCAACGCTCTACTTATCCCTCCCCCTGTGCTGTCAGCTAGCCGGCCTATCCCCTCAACCAATGCACTGTGTATGTAATGAGACTGCATATTCATATACCGTGTCGGAGCTTCGCTGGGCAGTGGAGTGTAGTGAAGACGCGAGGGGAGACGTAGCCAAGACGAGAGGGGAGGAACAAAGGCTGGGGGCGAGGGAAAGAGGAGGGGGGCTAGTAGGTGGATGGGAGGGGAGGTCGAACCGGGAACTCAAGGGTAAAGGGAGAGACTGCAAAGGAAAACAAGGGCAATTATCACGTCCTTGGAGAAGCGTCAGGTGGGCCGGGCTGAACTAGAGTTGTGCTCTGGAGAGATATACACAGGAGGAATATACAGTGGAGGGATATACACCGAAAAGATATACACTGGAGAAATACATATCGGAGGAATATACACTGGAGGGATAGACACCGGAGGAATATACCTTGGAAGGATATACTTGAAGTGGATGGCTATTGGAGAGATGTTCACAAGAGATGTATCCTCTGTAGTCGAATGTTTTCAGCTAACTACTACTAGGTACACTGATTCCTGGAGTTTCCTACACAGGATATGACATTCCAGCAGGTACTGGAGTTCTCTACACAGGATATAGCATTCCTTCCGGTATTGGAGTTTCCTACACATGCTTTGACATTCCAGCAAGAAAATAGCTTTCTTACACATTTTTTCCTGGATGCGACCCACAACAGTCTTCTAATACACGGATATCCAATTTTCCACCTAAAGAATCGAACCCAGGGAGACATGTACATTGCTGGTATATGCAGTGGAAGCATATACACTATAGTAACCCAATCAATGGTCCAATGCACTCCTGGCTATGCTGCCTGATTATTAGCCATAAGGCGAACCACTCGGTAAATCTTTTGATAATGTGGATGAGGCTTTATGCCGGCTTACCGTCTGCCGATACTTTGTAGAGTTTGACTTAGGCCTTCTGTTGGCTTACCAGTAAAAAAAAAAAAAAAAACTATCGTAAAACGTTATCGTGGGTTTTCTCAAGTCCATTTAAAAGTGTAAGGACTAAATAGACCCAGAAACATTTGAGAAATGGAGTTAGTGTGATTCGAATTAAGGACGAATGATTTTTATGGAATTACGGGTGATCCGTACTTAGGATCACTGGTTTCTATGGAATTATGGGTTATCCCAACCTGAAAACACTTGTTTCTATGGAATTATGGATGATCCCAACTTGATATCACTGGTTTCTGTGGAATTACGGGTGATTCGAACTTAGGAACCCTGGTGTCTATGGAATTAAGGGTGATCTGAACTTAAGATCACTGGTTTCTATGGAATTATGGGTGATCCGAATCTAGGATCACAGGTTTCTATGGAATTACAGGTGATCCAAACTTAAGATCACTGGTTTCTATGAAATTACGGGTGATCCGATCTCAGGATCACCTTTTACTGAGACATCGTTTCTCTGTGTGTGTGTAGAACAGTCGTAACTTGTACATGTATGGTACGCAATACCGACAAGATGAAAATTAGACACATGTGCAACATCTGGGTATCTTTACAAATTTGTATTGATAAAACCACTGGATGGCGAAACGTCTACAATAAAGATGTTGCACATGTGTCTAATTTTTAGACGTGGTAAAGTTGAGATATGTTTAGCTTTACACAGATTTTTTATGTCTTCATACTTGTCACCAAATCGTTTCATCCACCACTTGTCACTTGAACTGTCTAAAAATAGACATAATTGTGTATAATACCGACAAGTTGATGAGTAGGACACTTCGATATCTTCATTAACGACACATCGCGTGCACTGCAGGATTCTTCAGTCGAATATGGAGGTGACAGACACTGTCTCCACTGCTTTTGCTATCTATTATATCACCTCTGCTGAACCGTCTAAAAGTTTCAGGTGTGACTTGGACTTGCCTAGCATGGGCCAGTAGACCTGCTGCAGTGCGCCTTCTTTCTTATAATCTTATAAAGATGAGCAACAGTAACAGGTGTCCTGCTCATCCGCAAGTTCTATTCCTGCTGGATTTGAAGGATTTGAGCCAATAGGCCTATTGTAGTGAGATGAAATAAATTTTTAGCATAAACCAGACAACAGAACAAAGATAAAACATAACTCAAATAAATTTGGAAATAAACCACGTGATAAAACTGAGATAATATTTGACTACACACAAGGAATACTTGCAAATAAATCAGAAGAATACTTGGGGGAATAAACTCAAAGAATTCTTGGGAATATACTTTAGGAATACTTAGGAATAAACATAGGGAATAATTTAGAATAACTATAAGGAATAGTTGAGAATAAACCCCAAGGATATTTGGAAATAAACTCAGCGCTGTATGACCCTTACGGTTTAGCTTTTAACATTATTATTATTATTATTATCATTATTATTATTATTATTATTATTATTTGAGAATAAGGGAAGTGAGAGAAATAGGGAGGGAGAAGAGGGAAGCAGGAAAGAAAATAGAAAGGGAAGGAACAAGGAAGGGAAGGAGGGAAGGAAAGAACAGGAGAGAGAGGGACGGGAGTGAGATAGGAGAAGAATGGGAAGAAAACGAGAAAGGGAAGAAAGAAGGGAAGGAGAGAGGAAGGGAGCGAGGGAGGGAGGGAGGGTGTAATAGATATTAACAGCCTGGCTTTGTGATGGAGTCAAGTGATGGAGTCAGCTAATGGCAGATGATAAGTGAATTGATAGCTAGAGGGAAGACGGAGGGAGCCCCAGAAGGAAGAGGATTGGAACTAGTGAAGGAAGAACAGGGTCGAAATATTGATGAAGATGATACAGTAAATGTGATGATGAAGAGGATAAAGAATGTGAAGAAACGGGAGAGTGATGGGTAAAGAAAGCTAATTTAATGGCATAATATACATGGAGAAACGATGGAAGAAAATTAGAAATAGGGCAAACATAATCAGACAAGAATATGTTGGTTCTCCCTTACCACGAAAACCTTCTTGATATACTTTCTCTAAGAATTTTAAAATCTACGTTGTATTTAAAAATGTTGATGCAGTAAACAAATCATTTGGTTAAGAATTCCTCCGAAAATGCTGATGGCTGTCTGTAAGATTCCCTTTAAAAACTACTAAAGTTTATTATGGTCAAACTGGGAAAAGCCTTGAATTAAGATTACAAGATAAATATAGCATTAGAATTGGACAAAAGTCTAATGCTCTGTTTATTCATGTGAGTTATTTAAATCACCCAATTGATATTTAAAAGGCCGAGAAAGTTATATCAAGCAGCTCCATGGTTGAAAGAAATATAATCGAATAAAGTTTAATTAAAAATGGTACTGATTTTAATATGAATATTAGTTCATGGTTATATAAATTAGATTAATTTATAATTAATATAATTTTTGAGGAATTTAATGTGACCTGACATGCAACCTGACCAAATGTTCACTACACTCCCACTCTCGACGTGCTGGGCCTTGTGTGAGGTCACATGTAAGGTGATATCTCATCCTTATAAGTCTTCTGCTGGTCTATTTGGTATATATATAATAACGAGTAACTCACATTCAGATATTTTCAATCTGTTTAGCACCCTCTTCAGTCATTGCTGACCTAGTTGAGAGAAATCCCTTAAATATACAGTAATGTCGTGTACACCGAGGAAGAGGCCAGCCTACTGACATACAAGAGGTAGTAGATCCCTCCAGAATCCAGCCCATCTCAAAATTTGTCCAACCTTATTTTAAGGTTACTTAAATTGTTGGCTTCGCTGAGTGATTAGCTAAATGAGTACTTTCCCGTGTTTTCTACACAATTAAATTACTCAATAAAACATGAAGGCCTTTTGGTCAAACCTCGCATTTACGGAGGCCTCGGACTTGGTCGTTTATCTTCCTTAAAGATATATAAAATTTCAGGGCTGGATTTCGATACTCAAGTTCAAAGAATCAGAAAGTTAATTTCAGTAGTGCTAAATTTCTGATCTAATATAACCACAGCAGAGGAAAATTAATTAACAATGTTCGTAATTTCAGTACCTTAAACGAGAACACTGAGCCTTTACTGAACACCTACTCTTTTCTGACTTATAAGTCCAGACACAGTAACTAGCACTTCCATCATCCAGATCCGGCTAACAAAGC
>NC_069472.1:13707771-13767771 GCF_026875155.1 Cherax quadricarinatus
GGCGAATGTTCAAATCTTCTTGTGAACTTTGAGAAAAGTGTGAACTAGAAAAGAAAGAGAAACTAACACAAAGACAGTTTAATGCAATTCTTTATTGATAACGTTTCTGCCACACTGGGTTTTGTCAAGTCACAAACAGATCTGTTTGTTGCTTGATAAAGTGCACCGTGTGGGCGAAACGTGGTCAATAAAGGATCATATTATACTGCATTTGTGTCCATTTTTCCATCGTGTCGGTATTTTATACCATTTCTCTAAGCTAGAAAACACAAAGAAGAGAGAGAGAGAGAGAGAGAGAGAAACGAGAGAAACGAGAGAAACGAGAAGAGAAGAGAGAGGGAGAGAGGGGTATAAGAAGTAGCGGGGGGCTGGAAGGCGGGTTAAGAGGAAGAGGAATGTCTGGAGGCTGCCCAGGAACGAGAATGCACCGGGAATCTAGGAATATGAAGGTGTTTTGGCCAGCAAGACAGGAATCAGGGAGATGATGGGAATCTTGGATAAATATACGATACACCAACTTGAGGCCAGAAGCGTTACCTCTTCACTTTGGGATCTGAGATGATATGCTGTTGTTGTTGTTGGTTGTGTGGTGGTTCTTGTTGGTTGTTCTTGAGGTTAATGTTGGTGGTGGTGGTTCTTGTTGTTCTTGTGGTCACTGTTGTTATGTGTTGGTGGTCGTTATTCTTGTTTTTGGCTGTTGTTGCAGTTTTGTTGTTGCTGGTGATTTTTGTATTGGTTGTTGTCGGTGTTAGTTGCGTTGTTTGTTTTTGTTGTTATTGTTGTTGTTCTTGGTTTTGTAAAACTAAAAATAAGTAGTGATTATAAACATTATTAATGTTGGCGTTATCTGTGTTCCCTCCCTCTCGCTTCCTCCCTCCCCTCCCCGCTTCCTCCCTTCCCTCTCTCCCTCCTCTCTCCCTCCTCCCTCCCTCCCTCTCTCTTCCTCTCTCCCCCTTTCCCCTCCCTCCTCCTCTCCCTCCCTCCCTCCTCGTCTTCCTCTCCTCTCCCTCCCTCCCTCCCTCCCCTACTCCACTTCCCTTCCCTCCCCCCATTCGTATCTTGTCTGTTCCCTCCACCTCTCTCCCTCACCTAACTTACTGTGTTCCTTTCCTCTTCTCTCCTGCAATCTATTTACTGTGTTTCCCTCCCTCCGTCTATCTTACTGTGTTCCCTCTCCTCTCTCTTCCTCCATCCATCTCTCTTACTGTGTTTCCTCACCATCTCTCGCTCCTTATATTTTACTGTGTTCTCTCTCTCTCTCTCTCTCTCCTCCTCTTTTCTCTCTCTCTCTCCCAAACCGTCTTACTATGTTCCCTCCCTATCTGTTCCTCTGTTCTGTGTTTACTTTTCGCTTTTTCTTCAGTTCCTTCAGGCACCACGATGCTCACCTCGGTACCAGACGTATCGAGGCAATTGTTTGATTATACTCGTTTGTAGTTTAATATTCGTTTTTATAAGTAATGTAACTTAACGTAACGTTACCTAATTAATCCTAGCGTTATCTTACTTAACTGACGTTACCTAACTTAATCTGAAGTTACCTAGTTTAACGAACTTAATCTAGCGTAAGGTAACATTGTGTTAGGTAACCCAGTCAAAACTGACCTAACCTAATATCTCTTGGTCGCTTTTCCATAACATAAGAAAAGATAAAATAAGATTTTGTTCGGACTTTTAACCTGGATGGGTTATCCACCCAGGATAACCCATCGAAGACTGTCTTATTTTCAATTAGATGTAAGGAAACACGCCGGGGATCGAACCACGAACACCTTGTATGCGAGTCGAGAGCTTTGCCTACCAGTCCACAAGAGAGAAGAAGTCACAGTTATTCTTCCCTGTTCCTTAAGTTTACGTCTTCATGTAACTAAAGAATATGAGATCAACCCGTCCCTCCTCTGTCTAACCTCTATTAATTTGTCTTAGAACTCTGACTGGTTTATGACACAAGATTTTGCTCTCTCGATAACCGTAGGGGTGATATATAAAACCACTACTTTCCCAGTGCTCCATTTGTCTCCTGATTATCTTCTCCATTACGTCGCATGGATGGACATGTCAGCGATGCTAGTGTGTAGTTTAAAGTTTCCTGTCTGCCTCCTTTCTTAAATATAGGGGGCTACAATAACCATTATATTTACTCTCTTGTAGATCGCTGGTAAATGTTTAGTGTCTATTGATTTGTTGTAGATCATAGCTAGGTTCAGACAGTGTTTCTGCTTCTTTACACAGAATCCAGGATGACAGCTTCTCGGGTTCCAATATTTTGGTGTATCCAGTTCATTCTAAAAGTTTTTTTTCTTTTTTTTTTTCTTTCCCGGTTTTGTACATGGCGTGAAGTGCTTGTGGAGTCCTCCTTCTTTCTTGAGTTCTTGGTGTTGACCTTGTTGCCACTTAGAACACATATACATTAGTTTATGCAGATCCTCGTGGACTTGTCATTTCTCGTGAGCTCTCCCTCCTGCAGTCTTATTACCTGGTCTTTTATTGTCTTACTTCTGACAAGGCTGTGAAACAGTTTTGGTTCAACCTCATTTTTGCTGTTGCTCAACTTCTCTGAACTCTGCGTATCAGTTTCTGGCCCTTATGCTCACTGTGTGTGTGTGTGTGCGTGTGTGTGTGGTGTGTGTGCGTGTGTGTGGCGGTGTGTGTTGCGTGTGTGTCGTGTGTGTGTGTGGTGTGTGTCGTGTGTGGTGCGTGTGTGTGCGTGTGTGTTGCGTGTGTTGTGCGTGTGTGTGCGTGTGTGTGCGTGTGTGTGCGTGTGTGTGCGTGTGTGTGCGTGGGTGTGTGGTGGTGTGTGCGTGTGTGTGTGTGTAAAATGTAAATATATATAAGATCGCAGTCATCAGGATTCGAAATCCACGTCAGGGGCGTCTGGCAAGGTTCCCAAGTGACGCTCTACATCACTCTGCCACTGATGCGACTCGTGTTGACTACGATCTTTCTATAAACCAGCTTGTTTCTTCGTGGTGCATTGATATACAAAATCGTTTTTGAGGTCAGAACATACAGGATGAGACTGACATAGCTTGAATCCATGCCTGAGGCTCACTGTAAACCAGGCTTCCCATCCTTTGAGGTATTTGTGGCCGACTGGATAAGAGCGTCACTTTGGGAGCCTTGTCAGTCTCCTGTAGTGGGTACGACTCCTGCTAACTGCAATCTTTCTCTGTATATACCCGATTGTTTCTATGAGGTGCATATGTATTGTTGTATACATTCGGAGAGCTCAGACTAACATCTTGGAATTATAATCACCAATTATATACGACAACTAAGGCGTCCAATCATCAAGGGTGAATTATCAACTGGGTGATGATAATTAGTCTGTCTGTCTCTCTCTTTCTCTCTCTCTCCCTTTATCTCTGTTGGTTATTTCGTATTTCTTCGTTATTTACATTTGTTTTGTGTTGCCTTATTGTCATCATCTACTTTTTTGCTCGTTTGTCACTACTTCTACTTTTGTTCTTCTGTTAATCTTGATTCCTTTTGTTTCTGTCACTGTTTGTTTTGTTTTCTTCTTTTGTTGCAGTTTCAACTTATTATTCCTTTGTTACTGCTGCTAATTTTTGTCCCTGTCTCTGTTTCTGTTTTATTTCCATCTCTCACTTTTCCGACTGTCTTTCCCTTGCTCTCTCCTTAATATTTTCTCTCGTCCTTTCCTTTATCGCTTTCCTTTTGAATGCACTAATCACGTTTTATATTCTCATTTTATCACTTTTCTTTCATTTTACGGCTATTCTTTTTGATTACTAAGTCACTCTTCTGCTTGTTTGGTCCAGGAACCTCAACTCTCAACAAATAGTTCTCAAGTCACTGTGTGACTAGGTAATGGTCCAAGTTGGATCGAAACGTCGTCATAAGCTTCATTCTCCTATGGGTGGGTTATTTGTGTATTGTTTCAGTCACGGTATTGTGCCTTTTCATTAGTTCTTTATTTTGTCTTCCTCATTTCCTTGCTCTCTTACACATCGTTTTACCTCATAACATAACCATCTGGTTTCTTACATTTCATTCTCATTCTCCTGTGTTTTTTTACCCCATAAGACATTCCTCAATCAGAATTATGTCTCCTTTTTTTTACATTTCGTCCACATCAATCTCTGTCTCATAATCCGATTTTTTAATTCGAAATTATAGTTCTCATCTTATTATTGAAATCTACCAGCCCAGACTGACACTTTTCCTCGAGTGTGAACACTATTCTGAGTGATGGAGGATGACTAGGGAACATAGCTTTTGTTCCCACTATGTAATTAACATATAGAGTAGGGTGGAAGCACACTACTGGTGTTCCCACTGTGTAACTATTATACAGAATAATGTAGAAGCACACTACTGGTGTTCCCACTGTGTAACTATTATATAGAATAAGGTAGAAGCACACTACTGGTGTTCCCACTGTGTAACTATTATACAGAATAACGTAGAAGCACACTACTGGTGTTCCCACTGTGTAACTATTATATAGAATAAGGTAGAAGCACACTACTGGTGTTCCCACTGTGTAACTATTATACAGAATAAGGTAGAAGCACACTACTGGTGTTCCCACTGTGTAACTATTATATAGAATAAGGTAGGAGCACACTACTGGTGTTCCCACTGTGCAACTATTATATAGAATAAGGTAGAAGCCCCACTACTGGTGTTCCCACTGTGTTAAATATTATATAGAATAAGGTAGGAGCACACACAGTGTTCCCACTGTTCAACTATTATATAGAATAAGGAAAAAGCACACTACTGGTGTTCCCACTGTGTAAACTATTATACAGAATAAGGTAGAAGCAGACTACGGTGTTCCCACGGTAACTATTATATAAATAAAAGGTTTGAAGCACACTACTGGTGTTTTCCCACTGTGCAACTAAAATATAAAAAGGTAGAAGCACACTACTGGTTTTTCCCACTGTGTAACTATTATACAAAAATAAGGTAGAAGCACAATACTGGTGTTCCCACTTTGAACTATTATACAGAATAAGGTAAAGCACACTACTGGTGTTCCCACTGTGTAACTATTATACAGAATAAGGTAGAAGCCCCACTACTGTGTTCCCACTGTGTAACTATATACAGAATAAGTAGAAGCACACTACTGGTGTTCCCACTGTGTAACTATTATACAGAATAAGGTAGAAGCACACTACTGGTGTTCCCACTGTGTAACTATTATACAGAATAAGGTAGAAGCACACTACTGGTGTTCCCATTGTGTAACTATTATACAGAAAAAAGGTAAAGCACACTACTGGTGTTTTCCCCTTTTGTAAAATAATTTTATAGAATAAGGTAGAAGCACACTACTGGTGTTCCCATTGTGTAACTATTATATAGAATAAGGTAGAAGCACACTACTGGTGTTCCCAGTTTTGTTCAGTAAAACCATTAACAATGGAAAGAGAATTAGAAACGGGGGGGAGAAGGAAATGCCCTCCCCACAGACAGACAGACACACACTCACACACACACACACACACAACACACACACACACACACACACACACACACACCCACACACACACACACACACACACACACACACACACACACACACTAATCCTTTGAAGATGTTTTTTAACCGCATATGGATTCGCGTCTGCCATCGCGCACTCGACCACCCGTAAAACTTGGCAGCATAATTAATCGCAACCCACTGACTTCCCCCCATCAATTGCAACAAGGCGTGCATATGCAATGAGTTCAACCTCATTTTTTCCTTCCAGCTTGGCAGTTTGTCGTCTTGGTAAACTGTCGGGGCCCCGTCTATAAGAGCAGTTTGGGAGTTGAAACGAATCACATCGTTTCCTTGAGCAGAACTGCCTAGACTGGGAATGCCATAGATAAGAGGGGAAAGAGGAGCGTCTCTCAGAGGTTACAAGAGTGAGGGAAGTCGATAATTATTGTCTGCCGTCTCCTTTATCGCACTAATAACATTAACAAACTTAAAAGTCGTTTAGAAACTTTAGTCTCGCCGAGTTTTTTATCAAGTATGACTCGATTTAAACTACTAGTAATACACTTAAAGAATTATGTATATGTACTGCAAATATCTCTCTCTCTATCTATCTATCTATCTATATATACATTTATATATATATATATATAAATTTTAATATATAAATTTTATATATATATATATATATTTAGTGTAATAAAAAAATATATATTTAAATAAATAAATAATATTTTATAAATATATATTTTTAAAAATATAAAAATTTATATAAAAAAAAAAATTTTATATAAAAAAAAAATAATTAAATATTATATAATATATATAAAAAAAAAGTTAAATTTTATATATATAAATATAAAATAATAAAATAAAAAATAAAAAAAAAAAAAATTTTTAAAATTAAAAACTTATTTTTTAAATATATATATATATAATAAATTTTTAAATATATATTTTTTAAAATATAAAATAATTATATAAAAATATATATATATAAAAATATAATATATTATAAATATAAATTTTTTAAAATATAATTTATATTATATAATATAAATAAAAAAAAATTATATATATATAATAAAATTATATAAAATTAAAAATAATAATAATTTTTAAAATAAATATATATAATATAAAATAAAAAAATTATATAATAATAATATTAAAATATTTTAAAAAATATATAAATCAAAAAAAATTATAAATAAATATAAAAAAAAAAAAAAATTTTAAAAAAACAAAAAAAAAAAAAAAAAAAAAAAAAAAAAAAACAAAAAAAAAAAAAAAAAAATAAAAAAAAAAAATAAAAAAAAAAAAAAAAAAAAAAAAAAAAAAAAAAAAAAAAAATAAAAAAAAAAAAAAAAAAAAAAAAAAAAAAAAAAAAAAAAAAAAAAATAAAAAAAAAAAAAAAAATTTTTTAAAAAAAAAAAATAAACAAAAAAAAAAAAACAAAAAAAATTTTAAAAAAAAAAATAAAAAAAATAAAAACAAAAAAAAAAATTAAATAAAAAAAAAATACAAAAAAAAAAATAAACAACAAAAAAAAACAAAAAAACACAAAAAAAAAAAACAAAATTTTTTTAAAAAAAAAAACAAAAAAAACAAAAAAAAATAACAAAAAAAAAAAAAAAAAAAAAAAAAAAAACAAAAAAAAAAAACAAAAAAAAAAAAAAACAAAAAAAAAAAAAAAAAAACAATCCAAAAACAAAAAAAAAACAAAAAAAAAAATCAAACCAAAAAAAAAAAAAAGAAAAAAAAAAACAAAACAAACCCAAAAAAAACCCCCAAAAAAAATTTCATTTTAACATAAACTTTTTTAACTTTTAATCAAAATTTTTTTTTTTTTTAAAACTATCCCCTTAAAATTTCAATTTCAATGTTTTAAAATTCCCCCTTTTTGAAATTTTACCGGTAAAAAACCGAAATTTTGGGAAAAATTTTTTCCCCTAAAATACCAACAAGGGGGGTTTCCCTTTTTTAATTTTTTTTGGGGGGTTGAAAAATAAATATCTTCAAATTTTAAAAAAAAAATAAAAAAAATATTTCCACCCCCTCTTTCAAAAACCGGCCTTAACGAAGAAAATTTTCAAAAGGGGATAATTTTTGGGGGGGCAAAAAAAAAAAATTTAAATTCCCCAAAAATAAGGTTTGAGAAAACAAAAAAGGGGAAAAAAATATAGATTAGGGGAATGGGGGGTAAACGTTTTTAAATTTTTGGAGGGAGGTTGCGGATGGGTTAAAAAAAGGGGTGAAAAGAAATGGGGGAAAAAGAGGGTTTAAATAAAGTTTGGAAAAAGAATTTTTTGGGGAAAGGGGGAAGAAAAGAGAGAATTTTTTAAAAGTTTTAATTGGGTGTAACGGTGGATGAATTTAAGGGGAAAGGGAGGTGGGATTAATTTAAAAGGGGGGTTTGTTTGAAGAAGTTTTTGGGAATTAGGAGAGTTTTTCCCAAAAACGCCCTAAGGGTGGGGAAGGGGTTGTTAAGGTTTCCATGAGAGAAGGGGAGCGAAAAAAAAAAGGTTTGTTCTTTGGGGTTGGAAAAGGGGGTGGGTGTGGAAAGGGGTTGGAGGGGGGGAAAAATTTTTTTCAGGGTGTTTAGGGGGTGGGGGGTTTGATGGGAGGGGGGAAAAAAAATTTTTTTAAATTACGTCCGTTGGAGGGGCGAAAATTAAAAGGGGTTAAAAAGGAGGGGTTGGGTCGGGGGTGGAAGACGTCCCTGTTGAAGGGGGGTGAAGGCATTTTTAAAAACATGAACCCCCTTTTGGGGGAAAAAGTGGGGAGAAATTTTTGTTTTTTTTTTTTCCGGGCCACCCTCCTTTTGGGGGAAAACCCGGTGGAAATAAAAAAAAAAAATTTTTTAATTAAAAAATTATAAATAATTTTAAAATATATAATATTAAATTTTCAATTTAAAATTTTATAATAAAAAAAAAATAAAATAAAATATATATATATATTTAATATAAAAATAATAAATTATAATATTAAATAATATAATATATTATACATTATAAAAATATAAATATACAATATAAAAATTTTAATAATTTTAATATATAAATAAAATTACTATAATATATTTTTTTAAATAATATAAATAAAATAATAAAATTTATAAATAAATTATAATATATAAAAAATATAAAATTAATATAAAATTAAATAATATTTTAATAAATAATATAAAAATTTATAATAATATAAAAATTAAAATATATATATAAAATTTAAAATATAATAATATAAATATATTTTAATATTATAATAATAAAAATATATATATAATATATAAAATATAATTATATATATAAAAAAATATATAAATATAAATAAAATATATATATATAATATTAATAAAAAATATATATATATATATATAATATAAAAAAAAATTTAAAAATTTTTAAAACTTTATTAATATAATATATAATATAAAAATAAAATAAAAAAAAATAAATAAAAATAATAATAAAATAATTTAAAAAAAATTTAAATAAATAAAAATTTAAAATAAAAAAAAAATTTAAAATAAATAAACATAAAATAAAAAACAATTATATATAAAATATAAAAAATTATAATAAAAATTATATAAACAAAAATAATAAAAAAAAAAAAAAAAAAAAAAAACAAAACAAAAAAAAAAATCAAAAAACATTAATAATTTTAACTTTTAAAAAAATATAAATAAAATATAAATAATTATAATATATTAAATAATAAATAATAAAAATTTAAAAATATAAAATATATAAATATATATATAAAAAACATAAAATAAATACATTATAAAATAAAATAAAAAAATTAAATAAAACATAATTTTTTTAAAAAAATTTAAAAATAATTTAAAAAATTTTTAAAAACTAAATAATTAAACAAAAAAAAAAAAAAAAAAAAAAAAAAAAAACAAAAAAAAACAAATAAAAAAAAAAAATAAAAAATATAAAATAAAAAAACATAAAAAAAAAAAAAACAAAATTAAACTTTAAAAACAATTAAAAAAAAAAAAAAAATTTACAACAAAACAACCACCAAAAAAAAAAACCCCAACCTTTCGGCCCCCCAAAAACCGGAACCCTTAAATTAAGCAAAAGCCTTTTTTCCATTTTTTCAGGGGGGTTTTTTTGTTTTTTTTGAAATAAAATTTTTTAGGATTTTTGCTAAAAATAAATATTAAAAATTAAAATTAAAATAAATATATTAATACAATATTATAATAAAAAAATATAACATATATAAAATTTTATTAAATAAAAAAATAAAAATAAAATTAAATAAAAAAATTTAAAATAAATATAAAAAATAATACATAATAATAATATAATATATAAATATATAAAAAATAAATTTTTTAAAAATTAAAAATAAAATAAAAATAAAAATAATAAAATATAAAAAAAAAAAATTAAAAAAATAATAAATAAATTTTAAAAAATTTTAAATAAATAAAATAAAAAATAAATTTAAAATAAAAAAATTATAATAATATAATACAATTTTTTTAATAATAAAAAATTTTTTTAAAAAAATAATAAAAATAAAATATTATATAAATATAAAACAAAATATTAAAAAATTTAAAAAAATTTTATATAAAAAAAATAAATTTAATTTTAAAAAAAAATATTTAAATAAAAAAAAACAAAACAAAAATTAAAAAAATTTTTAAATAATAAAAAAAAAAAAAATAAAAAAATATAACAAAAAAAAATAATTAAAAAAAAAAAAAAAAAAAAATATATATATATAAAAAGGTGGTCCCCCGAACCCCCGGGAAACAACCGTCCTGCCAGATGACTTAAAAAAACCCCAATTGTTTTTGTTTGGTTGGATTCGGGTTTTCTTTTTCTTCTCATAACACGAAAAAAGGGTTTCTTGCTATCCTACTAACACTTTGGTACACTTCACAGACACGCAAGGGATATATATATATACAACATCAGTTTTTTTCTCCTTTTTCTAAATAGCTCTTGTTCTTTTTTTTTCTTCTATTGTCCCTGGGAAGTGGAAAAAAATCTTTCCTCCGTAAGCCATGCGGTCGTATGAGCGACTAAAAGCCGGAGCAATGGGTTACCCCTTCTCCTGATACAAATTTTCTAAAAAAGAGAAGAAAAAAAACTTTTTAAAACTGGGTTGCTTAAATGTGCGTGGATGTGTGCGGATACAAAAAACAGTATTTCGATGTTATGAATGAAAAAATTGATGTCCTGGCCCCAACGAAACAAAGCTGAAGGGGTAGGGGGTTTTTAGTGGGGAAATAAAAGGGATTAACTGGGGTATCGAAGAGTTTGAGCAAAGAAGGGGGGGGCAGTAAAGTTAAATATCAGTTATGGAAGAAAAAGAGAAAGAATGTGTAAATTCAAGAATTATTGGATTAAAGTAAAGGTTGATCAGAATGGGCATAAAAGCGGTATGCCCTGGAAGAAGGAATGCAGAGGAAAGAGAGATTTTGGGGGAAAGTTAAGTGAAAGTATAGGGGCCTTTGAACCCCAAATGAGAGAGTAATTGTGGTAGGGGGGCTTGAACTAAATAGGGGAAACTTTTAGAGAGGGGGTGGTAGGTAATTTTTGGGGTCCAGGGTAAATGTTAATGGGAGCCCTTTGATTAACTTTGTATAGAAAGGGGTTTTGTTTAGGAATACAATTTTAAGAAAAAAAAGGGGTAAAAAAGTAACACTAGATGTAGGGCGAAAAACAGTAGTTTGTTGGGTTATTATTGGGAATAAAAGACTGTTTAGAACTTCAGGGGTGTACATGTTTTTTAGGGGGCCACAGATATATCAGATCCTTTCTAGTTGTACACACTGAAGTAAAAGGTAATGGGGTCAAAGAATAGAAAGATCAGGGAAGAGAGATAAGGTTATAAACTAAAAGAGGAGGCGTTTTAGGGAAGATTAAAAAACTATTGGAGATAGAGGGCTAATGAGAGCATACAATGGGGTCGAAGAGGTATGGGGGTAGTTTAAAAATGTAGTGTTAAATGTTCACAAAGTTTTTGGTTAAGGGAAAATGGGGGCAGGAGGGGAAAAGGAGCGATGGGGGAATATAGTAAAGAAGAAAAGGGAAAAAAGTTTGCAAAAAGAGAAGTTTTTTTCAAAGTAGAATGATGCAGGAGGGAAGAGTATATGGAGAAAAAGAGAGAGGTTAAGAGAGTGGTAAGCAATGTAAAAAGAGCAAATGAGAGAGTGGGTGAGATTTATCAAAAAAATTTGTTGAAAAAAAAAAAAGTTTTTTGGTGAGATTAAAAAGTTAAGAAAAGCCTAGAGAACAAATGGGTTTGTAGTTAAAAATAGGGGAGGAAGTTTTTTTTTTAAATGGAGAGTTAAGGATGGGAAATGGAAAGGGAAAATTTTGAGGGAAATTTTTAAATGTTGATAAGATAGGAAGGTATTTTGTGATAGGGCAAGGAGGAATAACATCTTTAGGGAGTGAGGGAAAAGCCGTTGTGATTGGGGGGAAATTCTGGGCAGTAGGGGAAAATGAAAGGGGGTAAGCAGCCGGGGTTGAGGAAAAGAAAAAAATTTAAAAACAGTGGGGGTATATTTTTAGGTTGGGCAATTTTTTAAAAAAGTATGGAAAGGGTAAGGTACCTGGGGTTGGCAAAAGCATGCTATTCCTTTTTTTAAAAGGGAAAGGGGATAAAAGAGAGTGCAAAAATTATAGGGGATAAGTCTGTTTTATTTTACCTGGGAAATGTAAGGTAGGTTAAATTGAAAGAATTAAGAGAAGACGGAGAAAGGAAGCAGTGAACAAGGACTTTAGGGAAAGGGGGGGGTGTGTGGACAGGTTTTTACAGTGAAACATAAATGAACATATTTAATAAGGCTAAAGAGGTCTTTGTGGCATTTATGATTTGGAAAAGGCGTATACAGGGGGGATGGGGGGCAATGTGGCAGATGTTCAAGTGATGGTGTAGGAGGGAGGTTACTGAAAACAGTGAAAGTTTTTTAAAAGAGGGTGTGAGGCTCAAGTTAAAAGTATGAGGAAAAAAGGGGAAATTTTTTCCCGTAAAATAGCCTTAACAAGGATGTTATTCACCGTGGGTTTTTTAAAATTTATAATGGGGTTGTAAGAGAAGTAAAAGGGGGTCTTGGCAAGAGGGGTGATTTTAAAAAATAAAGAACACACCAAAATGGGGGGTTTTCCACTCTCTTGCTGATGACACGTGCCTTGAGATTCTGAAGAGAATTGCAGAGATTTGGGGGGATGAAATTTGGGAGGGGGGCAAAAGAAGAAAATTAAAGGGAATACGGAAAGGAAGGTTAGGATAACAAAAAATTAGGTATGAAAGATTTAAATACAATTTGGGGGGAAGTATGGGGAGTGAACGTATTCAGATATTTGGGAGGGACGTGTCAGGGATGGGGCATGAAAAATAGGGGAATCATAGAATTGATGAGGGAAAAAGAGTGAGGTGACTTTGGGTCTGTGGGGGAACAAAGAAATTTGTCCTTGGGGGCAAAGAGGGGAATGTATAAGATAGTTTTTACCAAACCCCTTTTTATGGGTTGAACGTGGGTGATAAGTTTCAGCGAGGAGAAGGCGGAGGGAGTGGGGAAAGTCATGGGCTGAGGGCAAAGTGTGGGGTGAATATAATGCAGAGAATTCGTATTTGGGGAAATTAAGGAGGGCGGGATTTCCAAAACTAAATTTTCCAGAGGGCTGAGGAAGGGGTTTTTGAGGGGGTTCGGACATGTAAGAGAATGGAGCGAAACAGAAAACTTTAAAAGTGTTCGTCTGTATGGAAGGAAGGGGGTAGGGGTCGCCTAGGGAAAGGTTTGGGGGGGAGGGGTAAAGGAGTTTTTTGTGGAGGGGTTGGACTTCCACAGGCATCTTGAGCGTGTTTTATAGGGGTGAATGGAGACAAAAAGGTTTTTAATACTTGACGGCTGTTTTATGTGAGCAAAGTAAAAATTTATGAAGGGATTCGGGAAAACCGGGAGGCCGACTTGAGTCCTGGAATGGGAAATACAGGCCCCACTCTGAAGGAGGGGGTTAATGTTTCAGTTTAAAAAATGTAGTGTAAAGCCCCTCGGCAAGACATGATGGGTGAATGATGGGAAAGTTTTTTTTTTTCCCACCCTGCCTTGGGGGAATCGGCCGGGTGATAATAAAAAAAAAAAAAAAAAAAAAAAAATATATATAAAAAATTATATTATAATATATATATAAAATAATATAATATATATATATATAAAATATATATATATATATAAATATATAAATAATATATATAATATATATATAAATATTAAAATATATACAATATGTATATTTTATATATACATATATGTAATATTATACATATAGTAAATTATATATATAATAAAATATATATATATATATATATATATAAATATACATATATTTTATTTTATTTTATATATTATATAAATTAATATATATATATAAAATATATTAAAATATATATTCGTGATGCATAATAAAACTTTAATTACAAGAACTCATTTTAAAATTTAAGTCCTTTCCAAATTTTCTCTTTTCTTAAAGAGATATTTGTTTCAAAAATTTAAATTTTAAAAAAATTTTAAAATTTTTCAAACCCAAAAAAACTTAGGGAAACTTACCTAACCTTGTTTTAACAAGACAATTTATTTTAGCCAAACCCAACAAATATATTTTTGATTTGTTTACAGTAATTAATACAAACAACCATGAAATATATTTTTTTGTTAGGGTTCAGAATGATTTTGGCGAAATTATTCATACACAAATTTTCGCTTTTCCTAAAAGGCAAAAGACGTTTCAATTAAGCAAGATCGCAATTCGCCCATTTTGGCACGAATTTTTATATATTATATATATAAAGTAAAAAATATATTATATAATAAATAATATAATATATAAATATTATAAAAATATAAAATATAAATAATATATATAAAATTATAGATATAATATAAATATAAATATATATATATATATAATAATATAATATATTAAAAATATATATTATATATAATATTTTATCAGTAGGGGTTTAATAAGTTTTTTGCGGATTCGTGTTTTTTGTAGGGCATATTAATAAATTTGAACTTTGGGGATATCCTGCTATTTTTTCTATCTACTTAATAAACAGATAGTGTGGCAGTGCCACCCAGGCTGTGTTCTTAAGGAAAAATCGAACCCAGGCCTGCCCGAGGTCCCAAAATCCCGCTCACGCTTCGAATTTTCACACCCGGCCCTTTATTGTGGGGTGCTAAATGGGTAGGGGTGTCAGCGGTTTTCGAGGAGGGGGGTCGGGGGTCACTCCCTGTGTTGGAGGGTGGGTTTTCACCCCATTTCTAGGAGGGGTTTATTTGGCACCCCCTTTTCAAAAAAGGGGGTATTTTGTACACCAGTATTAAAGGGCATGGTTGTGTCACCCACTGTTAGAAGGGGGGGTGGTCGCCCCCCCTAAATTTTAGGATGGTGGTTTTTTGTCATCCATGTTTGATATATTGTCCAACCCTTTTTTAGGGGGGGTTGGTTTTGCCACATCATTTCAGGGTGGTGTGCTGTCCCCCCCCACCTTCCCCGTTAAACTTATGTTTCAGTCCTTTGGGTCGTAAATTTTAATAAACCGTACATACCAGGGGAAGGCGAAAACACAAAACTTTATATACCAAGAAGAAATAGTACTCGATGAGCATGTTATAAATCGGCAGATATTATCTTGTACTTTCCTAGATGTGTATATACGAGGCGATATCCTTGGGAATGCACTTGATAATTGAATTTTTATATGAGGATTCAAAGGTTTTAAGTGTTGGAACTGTGGTAGAACACCATCAGGATAATTGTTTTAATAGCCCCCTCCCCTAACACACACACACACACACACACACACACACACACACACACCACACAAATGAGATACTGAGAACACACATATAAAGACCCTCGGGGGCCGTGATCCGTGTTTTGAGCTTTGAATACTAGAGTTACAAAGGAAGGGGAAACAGGAAGGAAGTGCGAATAAGCCAAACACAGGGGGGGGACTACACAGGGTTGAAGAATTTTTGCACAGGGTTTTAGTATAGACAAAAGGGATACAGCAAGATTCCCTTTTAAAATCTCGATAAAGTTTTTTTACGGTCAAACTGTAAAAGTCTCGAAATTAGATTAAAAACAACATAAATAACATTTGAAATGGACAAGATTCCCAAAAGCTCTATTTTTTTCATGTGAGAGACTTTAAAAACCCTCCTATTTTCAAAATTGGGGAAAATTGTATAACAAGTCCAGTCGACAGAAAAAAATTGAATCTTGTTTTTATAAAAAACAGTGTTAAAAATATGATATTTTCCCTTTGGTTTGTATAAATTTGATTCATTTATAATTAATAAAGTTTGGACAAATAAAAACCTTATTTCTTGGGTATAATAATTTAGTTAGTGGTTGTCGTGAGGACTGTCTAGTTGGACCACGACCTACTGCAGTGTTCCTTTTTCTTAGAGTCCGGAAATTGTCGCTCAGGTGTTTTTGTGTGAGGGTTGACTGTGAGGTGTTCGTAAACCTTATGCCTTCCTTTGATGTATTACTCATATTCCTTACATGTGAGAATCACGAAACGCTTAATTTCACTACTCTTTCACAGTGGTTGTTTTGCATATTTTAATCACCTGTTTAGTGTGATCTATTGCACTATATAATTTATATATATAATATATATATATATATATATACTATATAATATATTAGTAAATATTATATATATATATTATATTCAATAGATCGAGTGGTTGTTTTGCATATTTGAAATCACCTGTTTACTGTGATCTTATTGCATATATATATATATATATATATATATATATATATATATATATATATATACACACACACAACACACACTATGAGAGCTGAGTGACCTACGCAGCAGGCAGGCGAAGTGCTCCATAAATATTACCATAACTGCTGTTTGTTAGGAAGGTGAAAAGTCTAAGGGTTCTGCAAAAGAGCAACAAACCTTGGAGAGAAACAGAATGCTGTTGCAACACGATGGATCAAGAGGCAAAGGCGGCATGATGCGATCCTTTATTGACAAAGGTGAGAAAAAAAATAAGAGATCGCATTGTATTGCCTTTGTGTCTTTATTCAGCAACAAAACATGTGGGATTCTCCAAGAAAACGACGTTCGGACCCTCTCAAGAGAAATCATTTCCTTGAGACAGTTTTCAGTCGACTGGAGAGTAGTTACAATTACTTTTCGCACAGTTGTCACAGATCGAGCCTTCCTCTGCACTCATCTAGTAAACATATAGCTCCGATCAGGATGGGGTTCGAACCCACGCGGGGAGACCCTGCTGTTGTTCATCTTTTGACTGTGTGCCATGGGTTGCGGTATTAATAAACACTGATTAACAAGGTATCTGCAGACACCTCGGGAAACTATAAGGTATGAATTTTTAGCGTAGTTACTCTTTAAAATGGTATTCAGTTTTTTAGCTATGTATAAAGGATATATATTCATTTTTTTAATTGGTCTAGGATGGTTTTTATTACTTGGTTTTATTGTTTATGCTGGCAAGTGTGTTTGTCGGTGAATTCTGTTTGTCAAAAAATGGTGAATTACTTCTGGCTGCCATCACTCCCTAAGTTCCCTTGGTCCATCTATGCCATACATTAGTTAGGTTAGGAAAGTGAAAAGAGGACAAGTGTTTCCTGACCCAGGTCATAGTCATATAGTGACCCACCACTGGGGCTCTTGGTCCACACCTTTAAAACTTTACATTGGTCTCTTATCGCACTTTCGTTTCTGCTTGTTCCGCTTTCCCTCTTCAGTCAGTCCCCCCTTTCTCTTTTCAACTTTTCCCCTTTTCCTCCCCAACCTGTAACCTTTACTCTTTCCTGTTACTCCCTTTCTCTAACCTGCCTTCCCTTTCTCTCTCCAATCTTTTTCCCTTTCCTTCTGAAACCTGTTCCCCCTTTCCTCTCTTCTCTTTACTACTCTTAGCCCGTTCCTTCTCTTCTCTTCTAACTTCCCCTCTTCATCCCTACCTACCCTTACTCTCCTTTTTATAAGTCTCTTCCTGCGATCTTAGTTCCCCTCCTCTCTACTATTCTTGCCTCCTTCCTTCCATCTACATTGCTTACCCCCTCCTTCCCATCTACTATTTTTTGCCCCCTTTCTCCCTCCCCTTTCTCCCTCCCCCTTCTCTTCCCTCCCCTCCCCTCCCGATCCTTCCCCTTCCCTCCCCATCCTTCCCCTCCCTCCCCATCGCCTCGGACGGTGTTTCAATTAAACGCAAACCAGCAAAAATGTCTGCGAGGGGAGACTTGGGAAAAACTTTCGGGGCCTCGGGATCAGCCGGGGCAACCTCGCTTATACCAGCTTCCTGAAGACATGTTCTCTCTCCCTTGCCCGTGTACGCTCTCCCTGTACCCGTGCTCGGTCTCCATGTACCCGTGTACGCTCTCCCTGTACCCGTGCTCGGTCTCCATGTACCCGTGTACGCTCTTCCTGTACTCGTGCTCGGTCTCCTTGTACCCGTGTTTATTGTCCCTTCAACTGCCTGAGTGATGGTTTAAAGGTCGAAAATTTAACGAATTACATTGTGAGCTGATAGATTGTGTGTCGCAGGGTTCAAGGGTTACTAGGTTCAAGGGTTACTAGTTTCAAGGATGACTAGGTTCAAGGGTTACTAATTTCAAAGATTAATTGGTTCAAGGGTTAATTGGTTCAAGGGTTACTAATTTCAAGGGTTAATTTGTTCAAGAGTTAATAGGCTCAAGGGTTACTAATTTCAAGGGTTACTAATTTCAAGGGTTAATAGGTTCAAGGGTTACTAGTTTCAAGGGTTACTAGTTTCAAGAGTTACTAGTTTCAAGGGTTGCTAGTTTAAGGGATGACTAGGTTCAAGGGTTACTAGTTTCAAGTTGACTAGGTTCAAGGGTTACTAATTTCAAGGGTTAATAGGTTCAAGGGTTACTAGTTTCAAGGGTCAATTGGTTCAAGGTTCAAGGGTTACTAGTTTCAAGGGTTACTAGTTTCAAGGGTTACTAGGTTCAGGGGTTACTAGGTTCAAGGGTTACTAGGTTCAAGGGTTACTAGGTTCAAGAGTTACTAGGTTCAAGGGTTACTAGGTTCAAGGGTTGCTAGGTTCAAGAGTTACTAGGTTCAAGGGTTACTAGGTTCAAGGGTTGCAAGGCCCAAGAATTGCAGGGTTCAAGGGTTACTAGATTCAAGGGTTTCGGGGCCCAAGAGTTGCAGGGTTCAAGGGTTGCAGGGTTCAAGGGTTGCAGGGTTCAAGGGTTGCAGGCGAGATTCTGAGATTCAAGGTGTGTGGTTTTTAGTGTTTGGTCTCTGTGTTGTCTGTGTAGTTGTGACCTGATTATGTTTGTTTTGTTGCATTATTAGCGTGTGTGTGTGTGTGTGTGTGTGTGTGTGTGTGTGTGTGTGGTGTGTGTGTGTGTGTGCGTGTGTGTGCGTGCGGCGTGTGTGTGCGTGTGTGTGTGTGTGTCTGTGTGTGTGTGTGTGCGTGTGTGTGTGTCGTGTGTGCGCGCTCGTACGTGTGTGTGTGTGTGTGTGTGGTGTGTGTGTGTGTGTGTGTGTTGTCGCGTGCGTGGTGCGTGGTGTGTGCGCGCGTGTCGTGCGTGCGTGTGTGTGTGTGTGTGTGTGTGTGTGTGTGTGTGTGTGTGCGTGTGTGTGTGTGTGTGTCTGTGTGTGTGTCCGTGTGTGTGTGTGTCTGTCTGTGTACTCACCTATTTGTACTCATTTGTGGTTGCAGGGGTCGAGTCATAGCTCCTGGCCCCGCCTCTTCACTGATCGCTACTAGGTCCACTCTCTCCCTGTTCAATGAGCTTTATCAAACCTCGTCTTAAAACTTTGTATGGTTCCTGCTTCCACTACGTCACATGCCAGACTATTCCACTTCCTGACAATTCTATGACTAAAGAAATACTTCCTGACATCCCTCTAACTCGCCTGAGTCTTCAACTTCCAATTGTAACTTCTTGTTTCTGTGTCCCATCTCTGGAACATCCTGTCTCTCTCCACCTTGTCAATTCCTCGCAGTATTTTATATGTCGTTATCATGTCTTCCCTAACCCTCCTGTCCTCCAGTGTTGTGAGACCGAGTTCCCTTAACCTTTCTTCGTAGGACATTACCCTTTGCTCTGGGACTAGTCTTGTTTCAAACTTTTGCACTTATTCTAATTTCTTAACGTGCTTGACCAGGTGTGGGTTCCAAAATAGTGTTGCATACTCCAATATGGGCCTGATGTACACGGTGTACAGAGTCTTGAAAGATTCCTTACTGAGGTACTGGAACGCTATTCTCAGGTTTGCCAGGCGCCCATATGCTGCAGAAATTATCTGGTTGATGTGCGCCTCAGGAGACGTGCTCGATATTATACTTTCTCCAAGATTCTTTTCCTTGAGTGAGGTTTGCAGTCTTTGAATACCTAGCCTATACTCTGTCTGCGGTCTTCTTTGCCCTACCATGATTTTCATGATTTTGCATTTGGCGGGGGTAAATTCGAGGAGCCAGTTGCTGGACCAGGCTTACAACCTGTCCAGATCTCTTTTTAGTCCTTCCTGATCCTCATCTGATTTAATTCTCCCCATTAACTTCACATCATCTGCAAACAGGGACACTTCTGAGTGTATCCCTTCCATCATATTCACATGTACCAAAAATAGCACTGGTCCTAGGACTGATCCCTGTGGAAGTGCCTACTCTGACACCTCGTCACGTACAATGACTCGTTGTTGCCTTCCTGTCAGGTATTCTCTGATCCATTGCAGTGCCTTTCCTGTTATGTGTACCTGATCCTCTAGCTTTTTCACTGATCTCTTGTGAGGAACTGTGTCGAAGGCCTTCTTGCAGCCCAAGAAAATGCAATTTACCCACCCCTATCTCTTCTGTCTTACTTCCGTTGTCCAGTAGGTTTGTGACACAGGTTTTCCCTTCCCTGAAACCGTGCTGGTTGTCGTTTATAAGCTTGTTCCTTTCTAGGGGCTCCACCACTCTCCTTCTGATAATCTTCTCCATGACTTTGCATACTATACACGTCATTGACACTGGGCTGTAGTTTAATGCCTCATGTCTGTCTCCTTTCTTAAAAATTGGGGCTAAATTTGCCATCTTCCATACCTCAGGTAGTTGCCCAGCTTCAATGGATGTGTTGAAGATTCTTGTTAGTGGCACACAGTGTCTCATCTGCTTCCTCTCTAAGGACCCACGGAGAGATGTTGTCTGGTTCCTCCGCCTTTGAGGTATCAAGTTCTTGCTGGTTCATCCTCGCCTCTCTCTCTCTCTATCTATCTATCTCTGTCTATGGTAGTGTCCCTAACATGTTGATGCATGAGGTTTTCCAGGACCACATTCATCATCTTGGCTCTCCATGTTTTGGAACCCCTATATAGCTCCACGTTTTCACAGTCAATCTTCTTGTGATAGAAATCACCCATAACTAGTAACTTGGCTCTACCCGTGTGAGCTCTTTTGGTCACCTCTAATGGTGTATCCACAATTACTCTCTTACTCTTTTCAAATTCTTCTCGTGGTCTCCAGCAGTTCTACAGCGGGTTTTTACATCACTACAATTACCATTTTAGGCTCCCAGGCTGAATTGTTCCTATGTAGTCCTTTTCGCCTATTCCCTCCATTCCTTTCATTTCCTCAAATCCCCATCGAGTCCTTGGCTAGTCGCAGTGCTGTTATTGATCAATACCACTTGTTTGTTGGCACAATAATATATATGCATATGCAGAACAAACCACATGAGGATGGAAATCTTGCAGCAGTGGTTGCCACTGATACCTCCTGCCTTGCTTCAGAGAATTTTCCTTGCTATCTGATGCTGTCTTGTAACATTCATAGCTCCTGAAGACGCACGAGAGTGAGAAAGATCTTGAACTAAAGATTTCTATCCCCATGTGTCTTGTTTTGCATTGTTAATATCACCTGTTTGATACAGAATATGCAGTAAATAATGTTAATCTGCTTCGTTACCCTCCTTTGACCTCAGATTAGTGTTTTTGAATATGTAAATATATATATATATTTATTATTTTTATTATCACACCGGCCGATTCCCACCAAGGCAGGGTGGCCCCAAAAAGAAAAACTTTCACCTCATTCACTCCATCACTGTCTTGCCAGAAGGGTGCTTTACACTTACAGTTTTAAACTGCAACATTAAAAACCCCTCCTTCAGAGTGCAGCATGTACTTTCCCATCTCCAGGACTCAAGTCCGGCCTGCCGGTTTCCTGAATCCCCTTTTAAATGTTACTTTGCTCACACTTTCCAACAGCACGTCAAGTATTAAAAACCATTTGTTCTCCCTTCACTCCTATCAAACACGCTACGCATGCCTGCTGGAAGTCCAAGCCTCGCACACAAAAACCTCCTTTACCCCTCCCCCCAAACCCCTTTCCCTAGGCCGACCCCTACCCCGCCTTCCTTCCACTACAGACTGATACACTCTTGAAATCATTCTGTTTCGCTCCATTCTTCTACTGTCAAACCCCTCAACAACCCTTCCTCAGCCCTCTGGACAACAGTTTTGGTAATCCCGCACCTCCTCCTAACTTCCAAACTACAAATTTCTCTGCATTATATTCACACCACACATTGCCCTAGACAGACATCTCCACTGCCTCCAGCCTTCTCCTCGCTGCAACATTCATCACCCACGCTTCACACCCATATAAGGCGTGGTAAAACTATACTCTCATACATTCCCTCTTTGCCTCCAAGGAAAAAGTTCTTTGTCTCCACAGACTCCTAAGTGCACCACTCACTCTTTTTCCCTATCAATTCTATGATTCACCTCATCTTTCATAGACCAATCCGCTGACACGTCCACTCCAAATATCTGAATACGTTCACCTCCTCCATACTCTCTCCCTCCAATCTGATTTCAATCTTTCATCACCTAATCTTTTTGTTATCCTCATAACCTTACTCTTTCTGTATTCACCTTTATTTTCTTCTTTTCCCACACCCTACCAAATTCATCCACCAATCTCTGCAACTTCTCTTCAGATCTCCCAAGAGCACAGTGTCATCAGCAAAGAGCAGCTGTGACAACTCCCACTTTGTGTGTGATTCTTTATCTTTCAACTCCAGCCTCTTGCCAAGACCCTGCATTTACTTCTCTTACAACCCCATCTATAAATATATTAAACAACCACGGTGACATCACACATCCTTGTCTAAGGCCTACTTTTACTGGGAAAAAATTTCCCTCTTTCCTACATACTCTAACTTGAGCTTCACTATCCTCGTAAAAAACTCTTCACTGCTTTCAGTAACCTACCTCCTACACCATACACTTGCAACATCTGCCACATTGCCCCCCTATCCACCCTGTCATACGCCTTTTCCAAATCCATAAATGCCACAAAGACCTCTTTAGCCTTATCTAAATACTGTTCACTTATATTTTCACTGTAAACACCTGGTCCACACACCCCCTACCTTTCCTAAAGCCTCCTTGTTCATCTGCTATCCTATTCTCCGTCTTACTCTTAATTCTTTCAATTATAACTCTACCATACACTTTACCAGGTACACTCAACAGACTTATCCCCCTATAATTTTTACACTCTCTTTTATCCCCTTTGCCTTTATACAAAGGAACTATGCATGCTCTCTGCCAATCCCTTGGTACCTTACCCTCTTCCATACATTTATTAAATAATTGCACCAACCACTCCAAAACTATATCCCCACCTGCTTTTAACATTTCTATCTTTATCCCATCAATCCCGGCTGCCTTACCCCCTTTCATTTTACCTACTGCCTCACGAACTTCCCCCACACTCACAACTGGCTCTTCCTCACTCCTACAAGATGTTATTCCTCCTTGCCCTATACACGAAATCACAGCTTCCCTATCTTCATCAACATTTAACAATTTCTCAAAATATTCCTTCCATCTTCCCAATACCTCTAACTCTCCATTTAATAACTCTCCTCTCCTATTTTTAACTGACAAATCCATTTGTTCTCTAGGCTTTCTTAACTTGTTAATCTCACTCCAAAACTTTTTCTTATTTTCAACAAAATTTGTTGATAACATCTCACCCACTCTCTCATTTGCTCTCTTTTTACATTGCTTCACCACTCTCTTAACTTCTCTCTTTTTCTCCATATACTCTTCCCTCCTTGCATCACTTCTACTTTGTAAAAACTTCTCATATGCTAACTTTTTCTCCCTTACTACTCTCTTTACATCATCATTCCACCAATCGCTCCTCTTCCCTCCTGCACCCACTTTCCTGTAAAACCACAAACTTCTGCTGAACACTCTAACACTACATTTTTAAACCTACCCCATACCTCTTCGACCCCATTGCCTATGCTCTCATTGCCCATCTATCCTCCAATAGCTGTTTATATCTTACCCTAACTGCCTCCTCTTTTAGTTTATAAACCTTCACCTCTCTCTTCCCTGATGCTTCTATTCTCCTTGTATCCCATCTACCTTTTACTCTCAGTGTAGCTACAACTAGAAAGTGATCTGATATATCTGTGGCCCCTCTATAAACATGTACATCCTGAAGTCTACTCAACAGTCTTTTATCTACCAATACATAATCCAACAAACTACTGTCATTTCGCCCTACATCATATCGTGTATACTTATTTATCCTCTTTTTCTTAAAATATGTATTACCTATAACTAAACCCCTTTCTATACAAAGTTCAATCAAAGGGCTCCCATTATCATTTACACCTGGCACCCCAAACTTACCTACCACACCCTCTCTAAAAGTTTCTCCTACTTTGCATTCAAGTCCCCTACCACAATTACTCTCTCACTTGGTTCAAAGGCTCCTATACATTCACTTAACATCTCCCAAAATCTCTCTCTCTCCTCTGCATTCCTCTCTTCTCCAGGTGCATACACGCTTATTATGACCCACTTCTCGCATCCAACCTTTACTTTAATCCACATAATTCTTGAATTTACACATTCATATTCTCTTTTCTCCTTCCATAACTGATCATTTAACATTACTGCTACCCCTTCCTTTGCTCTAACTCTCTCAGATACTCCAGATTTAATCCCATTTATTTCCCCCCACTGAAACTCTCCTACCCCCTTCAGCTTTGTTTCGCTTAGGGCCAGGACATCCAACTTCTTTTCATTCATAACATCAGCAATCATCTGTTTCTTGTCATCCGCACTACACCCACGCACATTTAAGCACCCCAGTTTTATAAAGTTTTTCTTCTTCTCTTTTTTAGTAATTGTATACAGGAGAAGGGGTTACTAGCCCATTGCTCCCGGCATTTTAGTCGCCTCATACGACACGCATGGCTTACGGAGGAAAGATTCTTTTCCACTTCCCCATGGACAATAGAAGAAATAAAAAAGAACAAGAGCTATTTAGAAAAGGAGAAAAACCTAGATGTATGTATATATATATATGCATGTGCGTGTCTGTGAAGTGTGACCAAAGTGTAAGTAGGAGTAGCAAGATATCCCTGTTATCTTAGCGTGTTTATGAGACAGAAAAAGAAATCAGCAATCCTACCATCATGCAAAACAGTTACAGGTTTTTGTTTCACAGTCATCTGGCAGGACGGTAGTACTTCCCTGGGTGGTTGCTGTCTACCAACCTACTACCTACATATATATATATATATATATAATATATATATATATATATATATATATATATATTATATATATATATATATATCTTTCTTTCTTTCTTTCAACACACCGCCGTATCCCACTGAGGCGGGGTGGCCCAAAAGGAAAAACGAAAGTTTCTCCTTTTACATTTAGTAATATATACAGGAGAAGGGGTTACTAGCCCCTTCCTCATATATATATATATATATATATATATATAATATATATATATATATATATATATATATAATATATATATATATATATATAATATATATATATATATGTCGATGAGACGTTCGTAAAATTTAATGATTTAATCAAAAATTTGCATGTCTAAATTACTAAATTCGACAATTATTTTTTTTTTTTTTTTTTTTTTAGATTTTGTCGCGGAATTGGCTAGTTAATAATGCTTCCCATATGTATCCTGTAAACGGTAGTTGCTAATTTTTATGCATTCCATACCTATCCCGTGGATGGTTGTGACTAGTTTCCTGTACAGCAGATATCTGTCCCATGCGCAGTAACGTCTGAGCATATATATGCAAAAGGAAGTCTTTGGATAAAATTAAAAGGAGTATGTCTACTTATATACTAAAAATTCATGTTTCGTCTGTTGTAAGAAAATTTGTGACATTTACTTAAAATGTCTGGCATCTTATTTTTATTACTAACATACCTTGAACTATCACATGGGTTATTGTACTGTCTGTATTTATCCTTGCTATATCTCACAGGTTATCATACTGTCTGTATTTATCCTTGCTATATCTCACAGGTTATCATACTGTCTGTATTTATCCTTGCTATATCTCACAGGTTATCATACTGTCTGTATTTATCCTTGCTATATCTCACAGGTTATCATACTGTCTGTATTTATCCTTGCTATATCTCACAGGTTATCATACTGTCTGTATTTATCCTTGCTATATCATATAGAATATGTCATATCTTCCAGATATGACATTTCGTTCGGCCTTGAAATTTTACGTCTGAGAAAAAATTAAAAGGCGCAATACCGTGTTTGGAACAATATACAAATAACCCGCACGTAGGAAAATGGAACATATGGCGACGTTTCGGTCTGGCTTCTAATGACTTGTTAGTGACTAGGCAATAGTCCAAGTCGGGCCGAAACGTCTTCATAAGTTTGTCTGCTGTGTGCGGGTTACTTGTGTATCGTACATCCGAGTTTTCTCAGTCTTAAAATCCTCCCCATTCAGACTTCCTCGTGAAGGTGAACGTTCTCGTCTTGTCCTGCTGAAGTCTCCCAGCTCAAGCTGACAGAGTTCAGTATCTTGAATGACCTGATGGGTAAGACACATGTGCAGCAGTTAGGTATCTTTATTCTGATAAATATACCTAACTGTTCCACCTGTGTTTTATTACCAACCTGTCGGTATTGTATACCAATATTATATTCACCTGTATGAGTGCCATCATGCCTGATGGATTATGACAGGGAAACATAGCTAGCTTTCGTTCCCACTGTCTTAACTATCATGTAGAAAGGGGTAGCAGCATGCTGCTGATGTATCCAATTTCAAGAAAAAATCTTTTCTTTCCTTATGCCTTCATCTCCCTCATACTCCCACCACCAAAATACCTCCCCCCACCATCATTCTCCCACCCTCTTAATACTCCTACCACTATTATATTTCCCCACCCTGTTATACCATTACCCCCCAACATCCTATCATAGATTCAACCACCTCGTACCCCCACCCCATCATACCCCATCTCCCCGTCAACTCCATCTCGTGAAATTATTTGACGGGTCCTGAGCTGATATCCACGATAGCGAGAAACTTTCTGAATGAATTCTGAATATTTTTATAAGTTTTTGGGGCCATTTTGACTCCTGCGTGAAAATGTGAAAAGTGTCAAGGTAAACACTGTGGCCGGAGGTTCGTTCAGCATTCCGCGAGCGAAACTCAATGGTTCCCAAAGCATGAACTTTCGCTAGAATTCTGGTCGGCATTCCCAGTTTTTGTTTTGATTTGCATATATTGTCATAGTCAGAGGCGTTAGGGTGGGCAAGCCACACTGTAAACAAACGCGCGACTTCGACCTTTGAGCACTCCTGGCCATAAGGTTGGAGAATGGGTTTGTTTACCTGTGTGGCGTGGGGCTCGCTGCGCCGGACACATGAATTCCCAATACGAGACCTTCAGGTAATAACAGAAAGAAAGATAATTAGATGAGAAAGTCAGGGCCGCGGAGGTGGTTTACGGCTGAGGCTGCTTTTCAATCACCAGTAGCGCCATCTGTCCTCACAACTTCTGATCCTTCTTGTGTTATTTTTATTCTTCGAGATTTTTGTGGGGAGGTTAGGGAGCGTATTGTTGGTTGCATGATGGGAGAAGCGGGTTAATGTGTGGTGCTGGTGATGGTGGGTAGCTGGTGGCGAGGTTGGAACTGGAAGGTTCAGTACGGGGTGCTAGTGACGGTGGGTAGTGAGTAGCGAGGTTGGATCTGGGAGGTTCAAAGTGGGTTGCTAGTGACGTTGGGTAGTGAGTGGCAAGAGTAGATCTGGGAGGTTCAATGTGGGGTGCTAGTGACGTTGGGTAGTGAGTGGCAAGAGTGGATCTTGGAGGTTCAATGTGGGGTGCTAGTGACGTTGGGTAGTGAGTGGCAAGAGTGGACCTGGAAGGTTCAATGTGGGGTGCTAGTGACGGTGGGTAGCGAGTGGCGACGTTGGATCTGGGAGATTCAGTGCAGGGTGCTAGGGGCGTGGTAAGAAGTGTGAGGTTCAGAAAACACCCACATTAAGGAAATATTAAAGTCACAGCTGCAGCCAGTCACAACAAAAGACAGGGAACCTGGCAACATATCTCCCGAGTATAAGAAGCATGCACCGAGGGAGCCCTCAGAGAAGATATCCAAGTAGACAGAGACGGGACAGCTGCTAGATAACTGAAAGATAGAGCATGCTGTCATTTTATTTAACAAGAATAGACAGAAAGCACTGAGATACAGGCAGGTATCATTGACAAGCTTTCAGTTCAAATAAACAGAGTGTCAGGAGGAGGATAGTGGAGTACCTGGAGAGAGAGAAGAGGCTTCCTCAATGTAAATCACCGTGAATTCGGGAACGGGACATCCTGTCTGACGAACCTACTGGAGTTGTGTGTCAGAGTTAGTGAGATAAATCAAGAGTGGCGGAGATGGGTGCTTACTGTTCTACATCTTCCTGGATGAAGAAAACATCTGAAATGTCTTCCTATTAAATTTGATGAAGTATAAATGAGACACAGTGAATTTTATGACAGCTTATTGTGTTGACGTTTCGTCTACTAGGGACTTTATCATGGAACTGATAAAATCCCTGGTGGACGAAACGTCTTCACAATAAATTTCTATAACTCTTACTGAATATCTTATTTACATACTGTATAAGTATACTCTACCATTATGTTATGAAATTTGATGAAATACACTGCATGGGCGAAATGTGGTAAATACACTACTCCGTGTAGCTGAATTTGTGTATCTAGCATCATGTCAGAATATCATACCATTATACAGCCAAGAAGAACCATCAGGAAAAAGTTCTCCACTGGCACATGGTGTGCCTGCTAAAAGTATCACAATGGGCAATGGCAACACGTGGGTCCCCTCAAATATCAGCACCCGGGCCACGACTTCTTGATAAATGTAGATGGCCCGCCACATGGAATCCAGTCCTGTATATTATAGCACTTGTGAAACTATTGAGAAGAATACGGACAGGGGAGGACAATGCAAGCCTTCGCGGAGACTTCAGAAGGTTAGAGGGTTGTCTGAGAAGTAGCTGATGAAATTTAATCCGAGTAAGTGCAAAGTCATGAGCTTCTGGAAATGAGAGAGACGACCGGAGGCAGAGTACAGACTGGGAGGAGAGAGACTACAGCCATCGGGAAGAAAAGGATTTGGGAGTAAACTTCGCAACTATAATATCCTGAAACTAGCACAGCCGTATGACCTTTAACAACCTTAGTGAGGCTAACTAATCTTGAAATATCTTTCAGAATCAGCGATAAGGATGTATTAATAATTATATAATAATCATTATTTCTACAAGTACAAGATATACAGGTCTAGCTGACATCAGTGGCATAATACTACATGAAAAGTCCCTTGTTATGCTGAGCATTTCGGGCAAATTAGGTTAATTTTGTCCCAGGGTGCGACCCACACCAGTCGACTAACAGCCAGGTACCCATTTTAAACTGATGGGTGAACAGGGACAGCAGGTGTCTTATAGAAACACGTCCCTAATGTTTTCCAGCCGTACCAGAGGAGATTCGAACTCCTGACGTCAGTGCAAACTAATCACTGAACGGGTGGGATTGAACCCATGGCAGAGGTATGAACAAAGGAAGACATGATTATGACATACAATTTAATCACAGTACTTGACGGAGCAGGTGAGAAGAGACTAGAATATAAGGACCAGGAGGATGAAGATTTATATGGAAGATGTTAGGTACTTAATTCATATGGACGTTTGTATTTTTTCTCTCCGTACACAAATTTAAGAATAGTCTTGATTCGACTCAAAGGACCAAAAACCAGCGATGACGGATAACGAAGCTTCAAAGGCGAGGCCCAGGAGCCAAGAAGCAACCTAATTCCTCTGGCACGTACTCACATGCACTCCCTCAAGCGCACACGCGCGCGCGCGCGCACACACACACACACACACCACACACACACACACACACACACACACACACACACACACACACACACACACACACACACACACACACAGATGAAGGCGGAGTCACAATTTCAGCAGCTGGACATGAATGCGTTGTAAACAACACCTCCATTACCTTAGGTCTCCCTGTATCACTACCACGTATCACCATGTGTCAGGGAGGGGAAAAAAGGGGACAGGGAGAGGTAAGGGAAACTGAGGGAGAGGTGAGGGAGGGGAAGAGAAGAGGGGGAAGGGAGGATGAGAGGGGGAAAAGGCTATATGCATCCTGCTGGCTAATAACCTCAGGCCTAGAGAAAGATGTATTCCAGGGTGGAGATGAATTTTGTGTTGAGGTGTGTGTTAGTGTAGGTGTGTGTTAGTGTAGGTGTGTGTTAGTGTAGGTGTGTGTTAGTGTAGGTGTGTGTTTTGTGTAGGTGTGTGTTAGTTTTAGGTGTGTGTTATGTAGGTGTGTGTTAGTGTAGGTGTGTGTTAGTGTAGGTGTGTGTTAGTGTAGGTGTGTGTTAGTGTAGGTGTGTGTTAGTGTAGGTGTGTGTTAGTGTAGATGTGTGTTAGTGTAGATGTGTTAGTGTAGGTGTGTGTTAGTGTAGGTGTGTGTTTAGTGTAGGTGTGTGTTAGTGTAGGTGTGTGTTAGTGTAGGTGTGTGTTAGTGTAGATGTGTGTTAGTGTAGATGTGTGTTAGTGTAGATGTGTTAGTGTAGGTATGTGTTAGTGTAGGTATGGGTTAGTGTAGATGTGTGTTAGTGTAGGTGTGTGTTAGTGTAGGTTTGTGTTAGTGTAGGTTGTGTTAGTGTAGGTGTGTAGTGTAGGTGTGTTAGTGTAGGTGTGTAGTAGTTTTTGTGTGTTAGTGTAGGTGTGTGTTAGTGTAGGTGTGTGTTAGTGTAGGTGTGTGTTAGTGTAGGTGTGTAGTAGTGTAGGTGTGCAGTAGTGTAGGTGTTGTGTTAGTGTAGGTGTGTGTTAGTGTAGGTGTGTCAGTGTAGGTGTGTGTTAGTGCAGGTGTGTGTTAGTGCAGGTGTGTGTTAGTGCAGGTGTGTGTAGTGCAGGTGTGTGTTTGTGTAATTGTGTAGTAGTGTTGGTGTGTGTTAGTGTAGGTGTGTGTTATGTAGGTGTGTGTTAGTGTAGGTGTGTAGTAGTTTAGGTGTGTTAGTGTAGGTCTGTGTTAGTAAGTGTGTGTGTTAGTGTAGGTTTATGTTAGTGTAGGTGTGTGTTAGTGTAGGTGTGTGTTAGTGTAGGTGTGTAGTAGTTTTTGTGTGTTAGTGTAGGTGTGTGTTAGTGTACGTTTATGTTAGTGTAGGTGTGTGTTAGTGCAGGTGTGTGTTAGTGCAGTGTGTGTTAGTGCAGGTGTGTGTTAGTGTAGGTGTGCGTTAGTGCAGGTGTGTGTTAGTGCAGGTGTGTGTTTGTGTAATTGTGTAGTGTTGGTGTGTGTTAGTGTAGGTGTGTGTTAGTGTAGGTGTGTGTTAGTGTAGGTGTGTAGTAGTTTAGGTGTGTTAGTGTAGGTCTGTGTTAGTATAGGTGTGTGTTAGTGTAGGTTTATGTTAGTGTAGGTGTGTGTTAGTGTAGGTGTGTATTAGTGTAGGGGTGTGTAGTAGTGCAGTGTGCAGTAGTGTAGGTGTGTGTTTGTGTAATTGTGTAGTAATGTAGGTGTGCAGTAGTGTAGGTTTGTGTTAGTGTAGGTTTGTGTTAGTGTAGGTGTGTGTTAGAGTAGGTGTGTGTTAGTGTAGGTGTGTGTTAGTGTAGGTGTGTGTTTGTGTTAGTGTAGGTGTGTGTTGTTTGTGTTAGTGTAGGTGTGTGTTAGTGTAGGTGTGTGTTAGTGTAGGTTTGTGTTAGTGTAGGTTTGTGTTAGTGTAGGTGTGTGTTAGTGTAGGTTTGGTGTTTAGTGTAGGTGGTGTTAATGTAGGTGTGTTAGTGTAGGTGTGTAGTAGTAGTGTAGGTGTGTGTTAGTGTAGGTTTGTGTTAGTGTAGGTGTGTGTTTGTGTAGGTTTGTGCTGGTGTAGGTGTGTGTTAGTGTAGGTGTGGGTTAGTGTAGGTTTATGTTGTGTAGTGTTGTTAGTGTAGGTGTGGTGTTAGTGTAGGTGGTAGTAGTGTAGGTGTGAGTAGTGTAGGTGTGTGTTTGTGCATTGTGTAGTAGTGTAAGTGTGTGTTAGTGTAGATGTGTGTTGGAGGTGGGTGTGTTGTGTAGGTGTGTGTTAGTTTAGGTGTGTGTTAGTTTAGGTTGTGTTAGTGTAGTGTGTGTAGTATAGGCGTGTGTTAGTGTAGGTGTGTTGTTAGTGATGGTGTGTGGTTAGTGTAGGTGTGTGTTATGTAGGTGTGTAGTAGTGTAGGTGTGTGTTAGTGTAGTTGTGTTAGTGTAGGTGTGTGTAGTGTAAATGTGTAGTAGTGTAGGTGTGTGTTGTGTAGGTGTGTGTTAGTGTAGGTATTTAATGTTAGTAGTAGGTGTGTTAGTGTAGGTGGTAGTTAGTGTAGGTTTATGTTAGTGTAGGTGTATGTTAGTGTAGGTGGTGGTTAGTGTAGTGTGTAGTAGTGTAGGTGTGCATAGATGTAGGTGTGTGTTTGTGCAATTGTGTAGTAGTGTAGGTGTGTGTTAGTGTAGGTGTGTGTTAGTGTAGGTGTGTGTTAGTGCAGGTGTGTGTTTGTGTAGGTGTGTGTTAGTGTAGTGTGTGTTAGTGTAGGTGTGTTAGTGTAGTTGTGTAGTAGTATAGCGTGTGTTAGTGTAGTGTGTGTTAGTGTAGGTGTTTGGTAGTGTAGGTGTGTGTTAGTGTAGGTGTGTGTTAGTGTAGGTGTGTGTGGTAGTGTAATGTGTAGTAGTGTAGGTGTGTGTTAGTTTTGGGATGTATAATGTTGAAAAATAGTGTGGGTTTCTTGTAAATCCCTCGAGAACCCCCTCTTCCAAAAAAACCCGGAAAAAAGGGGTTAGGTTGAACCCATGGCGGTGAGTCCAAAACTCCAGGCCATGGAAAGCCCTGATTTATATCTTGATTCCCTCACAACGTCTTTAATTCTGTTTCCAATTTTTTACATAATTTTCGCACCTACATTGCTCTCAATATATTCCCCAAAGCCTCCAGCCCCCAGCTTCCCCGCCCCTCCCTCGCAGTATTCAAAAGTTATTTTTAACACCCCCATAAAAGATAGATACCACTAAAATATCGTACATTTCTCATTTTTTTCCTTCATGAAAATTCTTCCTTTCCACAGATGCCCTTAAAAACCCCCAAATCTTTTTCCCCTTTGTTTATTTTATGTTTACGTCATCTTTCTGCATCTATCTGCTGACACTTCTTTCCCAAATATTTTAAAGCATTTACTTTCCTTTCCCGTTTTCCGAATTTGCTGTCTACTACTTTATTACTTAAATTTTTATTATTCTCCCAATTATCTTTTTTTATCTTCGCTTTTAATTTCCCCCCCTTTAAAAACCCCAAAATCTTCCACCAAATTTTTTCAAATATCAAATTCTCAAAAAAACTTCTTTGCGAGTAATTTTTTTTATTTTCCCCTTGGGATCAGATATCATCCGCCATCTCGTCCCTTTCCCACACCCTAACATTTAAAAAATCGGAAAAAAGTGGGCAACTATGGTGACGTCATGATCCCAAAAGTAAATCTATTTTTCTGGTAAAAACCCCTTCTCCTTACATCCCGACCCGGTTCTGTATAAAAAAACATAGTATTCGTTGTAATAATTTTATAAATAACCCTAAAATCGCCACATTTTCCCTTTCACTCTATTATATCTTTCCTAAATTCATAAGGGCAACAATGAGTTTAATGCTTCTAATAGTTTCTTTAGCTAAATATATATATATTTTAAATAAAGTTTAAAAATATTGGAAATAAGGGGATGTAGGGAAAAAAAAATTCTGAAACGGCTCTATGAGGTTAAAACTTTCCATAATTTCTTCTGTTGCTATTCTTGCAACATTGCACAGCTCCTGATTAGTAACATTAACCACCCAGGTGAGTGAGAAACGGAAACCTGTAATTGTTTTTACATGATGGTAGGAGTACTGGTGTCATTTTTCTGTCTCATAAACACGCGGGACAGCAGGTATATCTTGCTGCTTCTGCTTACACTTAGGTCACACTACACAGGTATATCTTGCTGCTTCTGCTTACACTTAGGTCACACTACACAGGTATATCTTGCTGCTTCTGCTTACACTTAGGTCACACTACACAGGTATATCTTGCTGCTTCTGCTTACACTTAGGTCACACTACACAGGTATATCTTGCTGCTTCTGCTTACACTTAGGTCACACTACACAGGTATATCTTGCTGCTTCTGCTTACACTTAGGTCACACTACACAGGTATGCACACGCATAATTATTTACATACCCATCTGGATTTTCTTTTATTTTCTTAATAGGTTTTGTTGTTCTTTATTTCCTCTTATCTCCATGGGGAAGTGGAAAATAATTCCTCTGTAAGCCATTTGTGACATAAGAGGCGACTAAAATGCCGGGAGCAGTGGGTTAGTAACCCCTTCTCCTGTACAAATTACTAAATTTAAAAATAAAAGCATTAGTTTTTCTTTTTAGGCCACCCTGCCTCGGTGGGATACGGCCAGTTCGTTGAATATATATGTCGTGCCGAAGAGGTAAAACTTGCAATTTTTGCTTAAATAGCAATGCACTTCTTGCCAAATAAAGCAAGCGAAAATTTGTGTATGCAATAATTTCGCAAAAATCATTCTGAACCTAACGGAAAAAATATATTTCATTGCGTTTGTTTATTACTAAATTATTGTAAACTTATATAAAATATATTTAGTTGATTATTAAATTTTGATGTTTGAATGTGCGTGGATGTAGTGAGGATGATAAGAAAGAGATGATTGCTAATGTTATGAATGAAAAGAAATTGGATGTCCTGGCCCTAAGCGAAACAAAGCTGAAGGGGGTAGGGAAGTGGGGAAAAATAAATGGGATTAAGTCAGGAGTATCTGAGAGCTAGAACTAAGGAAGGGGTAGCAATAATGTTTAAGGATCAGTTATGGAGAGAGAAGAGGGAATATAAATGTATAAATCCAAGGATCATGTGGATTAAAATAAGGGTCGGATGTGAAAAGTGGGTCATAATAAGTGTGTATGCACCTGGAAAAGAGAGGAATGTAGAGGAGAGAGAGAGATTTTGGGAGATGTAGGAAACTTTTGAGCCAAGTGAGAGAGTAATTGTGGTAGGGGACCTAAATGTTAAAGTAGGAGAAGCGTTTAGAGAGGGTGTGGTAGGTAAGTTTGGGGTGCCAGGTGTAAATGATAATGGGGAGCATTTGATTGGATTTTGTATAGAAAGGGGTTTGGTTATAGGTAATACATATTTTAAGAAAAGGAGGATAAACAAGTATATAAGATATGATGTAGAGCGAAATGACAGTAGTTTGTTGGACTACGTATTGGTAGATAAAAGACTTGGGTAGAGTTCAGGATATACAAGTTTATGGAGGGGCCACAGATATATCAGATCACTTTTTAGGCCGGACTTGAGTCCTGGAGATGGGAAGTACAGTGCCGGCACTCTGAAGGAGGGGTGTTAATGTTGCAGTTTTAAAACTGTAGTGTAAGCATGCCTTTGGCAAGACAATGATGGCGTGAATGATGAAAGTTTTTTCTTTTTCGGGCCACCCTGCCTTAGTGGAAAACGGCCGATGTGTTAATATGAAAAAATAAAAATAGATTAAATTAAATTACGCTTCTTATAATAAAGATAGGTAAGTTTCCTAAGGTTCTTTTGGTACAAAATCAGAAATTTTTATATTAACATAAATGAAAAAATATATCTATAATTGTATAAGATAAAATTTTAGAAAAGACTTAATTTTAAATGAGTTCTTGCTAATTGACCAGTTTTACCTATTCGGCACGACATATATATATATATATATATATATATATATATATATATAATATATATATAATATATATATATATATATATATATATATATATATATATAATCTCGAACTAAAGATGTCAGAAACTCCTCATCCTCTCCTCGTCATCTGCTTGAGGTAACAATTATGTCCCTACATTACTACGTATTACTGAAAAAAATTCCAGGGAGGGGGAAACAGAAGTATTCGCGTTAATTATTCCCGATCAACTAAAGACTGAAATCTATACACACAAATACAGATACAGACATCTGTCTATATACACACCGACAACCACAGACAGAACTCAGAAAACACACAGACAGCCACGGAAGCAGACTCAAACTCGTAGTGATCAGTTATGTCTCTGGTGCTACCATCCCATTATTGCTCTCCAGGGAGCCAAGTTCTTCAGCTCTTTAACTTAATTTCGATGCGAGTAATTTAAGTCGTCTGAGGCAGTTTTTCCGAGCTCCTTCTTTTTTGTGTGGATTATAAACTTAGGAGGGGAAAGTAAGCTGATATATTGGTGAAGCTTATTGGCACGATAATGTCTGTCACTGCTGGAGAAGTAAAGCTTTTGCAAGACCTTGAGTCCTATGACTCCATTAATTTATGTTCTTTTATTACGATTTTTTATTGCACTGAGTAATGACTAGTGGGAGCGAGTGGTATCAATAGAAAATGTTGAACGACCTGTATAATTACATTTTTTGGTATACAACCAGAGAGTGGCTTTCTCAGTCCACTACAGAGAAAATACACTGAAAACAATATATATTTTTTTTATGTTTTGGATTCAACGAGCCATAACTGAGACTTGACAGTAACCTCCCCAGGTAAAATAAATTTCTTGGTTGAAGTTTAACTTATGATTCAATGTGATGCAGTGGTGCAGTGATGCAGTGATGCATTCGTAATAAGCGACTTTCCTATTAGGAGCTTCATAACGGTAGAACGTTGGACCTACCAATACCAATACCACATGTCAATCCCTCAGTCTATTTTCTGTTTATTCGTTGACAATCATTTATAATAAAAAACTTTAATAAAGTCATATATATATATATATATATATATATATATATATATATATATATATATATATTATATATATATATATTAAAATGATGAAGAGAGGGAGGCAGTAATTTCATGCACTGGCCAGGGAGGTATAACATCTTTTAGGAGTGAAGAAGAGCCGGATGTGAGTGTGGGGGAGATACGTGAAGCATTGGATAGAATGAAAGGGGAAAAGGCAGCTGGAACTGATGGGATCATGACAAAAATGTTAAAAGCAGAGGGGGAGGGGGGATATACTGTTGAAGTGGTTGGTATTTTTGTTCAAAAAATTTCTGAAAGACGGGAAGGCACCTAGGGACTGGCAGAGAGCGTATATTTTCTTTATATAAAGGAAAGGGAGACAAAAGAGATTGTAAAAAATATAAAGGAATAAGTTTACTGAGTATACCAGGTAAAGTGTACGATAGGGTTATTATTGAAAGAATTAAAGATAAGACAGAGAACAGGAATGCAGATGAACAAGGAGGCTTTAGAATGGGTAGGGGATGTGTAGACTAAGTGTGTACATTGAAGCATATAAGTGACGAATATTTTAATAAAGGTAGGGAAGTTTTCATTGCATTTATGGATCTAGAAAAGGCATATGATAAGGTGGATAGGGGAGCAATGTGGCAGATGTTGCAAGTGTATGGAATAGGTAGTAAGTTCTAAATGTTGTAAAGAATTTTTATGAGGATAATGAAGCTCAGGCTAAGGTGTGTAGGAGAGAGGGAGATTGCTTTCTAGTGAAAGGTCTTAGTCAGGGGTGTGTAGTGTCACCATGATTGTTTAACATATTTATAGATGGAGTTATAAAAGAAGTAAATGCTAGGGTGTTGGGCAGAGGGATGGGATTAAATTTTGGGGAATCAAATACAGAATGGGAGTTGTCACATTCACTTTTTGTTGATGATACGGTGTTTTGGGGAGATTCTAAAGAGAAGTTGCAAAGGTTAGTGGACGAGTTTGGGAGGATGTATAAAGAAATAAAGTCGTAAGTGAACATAGATGAGAGTGAGGTGATGATATCAAACGAGTTAGGTAAAGAAAAATTTGATATCACATTGGAGGGAGAGAGTATGGACGAAGTGAATGTATTCTGATATTTGGGAGTAGATTTGTCAGCAGATGAGTCTATGAAGGACAAGGTTAATTATAGAATTGATGAAAAAAGGTGAGTTGTGCACTGAGGTATCTGTGCTAGAAATAAGGGAATGTACTAGAGTATACTACTATTAACACTCTCATATCGGCGTGAAACATGGGTTGTGAATGCTACAACAAGGAGGAGGCTAGAAGCAGAGATGTGTCTAAGGGCAATGTTTGATGTAAATATTATGCGGAGAATTCGTAGTGTGGAAATTAGGAGGTGTGGAGCTTCAAAAAGTATTATTCAGAGGGCTGAAGAGGGGTTATTGAAGTGGTATGGAGAGGGTGAAGCAAAATAATGACGTGGAGTGTGTATAAATCTGTAGTGTAGGAAAGGAAGGGTAGGGGTCGTCCCTAGGAAAGGATGGAATTAGGGGGCAAAAGAGGTTTTGTGCTCAAGGGGCCTGGACATGCAGCAGGCATATGAGTGTGTGTTAGATAGGAGCGATTGGAGACGAATGGTTTTTGGGACATGACGAGCTAGGTAATATTTTTTGAAGGGATTCGGTGAAACCGGTCTTCTGGACTTGAGTCCTGGAGATAGGAAGTATAATGCATGTACTTTAAGGGAGAGTTTAGGATATTGGCTGTTTGGAGTGGCATCTAAACTGCCATTTTGGGGCGCCTCTGCAAAGGCATTGATTATTGTGAATTAGGTGAAAATTTTTTTTTTTTAACCTCCCTCAGGGGAAACCGGCCGCCTTGACAACTTAATTATTATATATAATATTATATATATTATTATATTTTTATTTTTTTTTTTTTATTTTTTTTTTTTACCACCGGCCGATTCCCCCCAAAGGGCAGGGTGGCCCAAAAAAAAAAACTTTTCCCCACTTCACCCACACTGTCTCCCCAAAGGGGTGCTTTACACTACAGTTTTTAAACTGCAACTTTAACACCCCTCCTTCAGAGTGCAGGCACTGTACCCCATCCCCAGGACCAAGTCCGGCCTCCCGGGTTTCCCTGAATCCCTTTCTAAATGTTTACTTTTGCTCACACCCAACAGCACTCAGTTTTAAAAAAACCATTTGTCTCCTTTCACCCCTATCAAACACCTCAGCTGCCTGCTGGAAGGCCCAAACCCCCACACACAAAACCTCCTTTACCCCCTCCCTCCCAACCCCCCTAGGCCGGGCCCCCACCCCCCCTTCCTTCCACTACGACTGATACACTCTTGAAGTCATTCTGTTCGCTCCATTTTCCCCACTGTCCGACCACCTCAACAACCCCTTTCCCCACCCTGGGCAAAAGTTTTGGGAATCCCGCACCTCCTCCCAAATTCCCCAAAAGAATTTTCTGCATTTTATTCACACCACACATTGCCCTCAGACTGCTCTCCAAGCCCCCACCTTCCCTCGCGCAAAAATTTATCACCCCACGCTTTACACCCATATAAGGGTTGGTAAAAAATAACTCCATACATTCCCCCCCTTTGCCTCCAAAGGGAAAAATTCTTTGTTCCCCGACTCCAAAGTGCACCACTCACTCTTTTTCCCTCACAATTCTATGATTCCCTCCTTTCATAGCCCATCCGCTGACACTCCACTCCCAAATATCTAAATACGTTACCCCCTCCATACTCTTCCCTCCAATTGATATTCAATTCTTTCATCACCTAATTTTTTTGTTATCCTCATAACCTTACTCTTTCCTGTTTTCCCCTTTAAATTTTTTCTTTTTTTGACACCTCCCAAATTATCCCCCAACCCTCTGAAACTTTCTTCGAATCCCCCAAGAGCAAGTGTCACAGCAAAGAGCAGCTGTAAAAACCCCCACTTTGTGTGTGATTCTTTATTTTTTAACTCCACCCTTCCCAAGACCCTCGCATTTATTTCTCTTAAAACCCCCATCAAATAAATATTTTTAAAAAACCACGGTGACACCCAAACATCCTTGTCAAAGGGCCCTATTTTTACGGGGAAAAAAAATTTCCTTTTCCCCCATACCTAACTTAAAACCTCATACCCTGTAAAAACTCTTCACTGCTTCAGTAACCTCCTCCTAAAACCCATACACTTGAAACATCTCCCCACTTTCCCCCCCCTATCCCCCCTGCATACGCCTTTTCCAAATCCAAAATGCCACAAGACCTCTTAGCCTTATCTAAATACTGTTCCCTTTTATTTTCACTGTAAAACCTGGTCCAAACCCCCTCCTTTCCTAAGCCTCCTTGTTCATCTGCTATCCTATTCTCCGTTTACTCTTAATTCTTTCAATTATAACTCTACCATACACTTTACCAGGTACACTCAACAGACTTACCCCCCTAATTTTTTGCACTCTCTTTTTCCCCTTTGCCTTATATACAAAAGGAACTATGCATGCTCTCTGCCAATCCCTAGGTGCCTTACCCTCTTCCATACATTTATTAAATAATTGCACCAACCACCCCAAAAACTACACCCCCACCTGCTTTTAAAAATTTCTATCTTTACCCCATCATCCCGGGCTGCCTTACCCCTTTCATTTTACCTACTGCCTCACGAACTTCCCCACCACTCACAACTGGCTCTTCCTCACTCCTACAAGATGTTTTTTTCCTCCTTGCCCTATACACGAAATCACAGCTTCCCTATCTTAAATCAACTTTTAAACAATTCCTCAAAATATCCTTCCATCTTCCCAATACCTCTAACTCTCCATTTAATAACTCTCCTCTCCTTTTTTTTAACAGACAATCCATTTGTTCTTCTAGGCTTTCTTAACTTGTTAATCTCACTCCAAAACTTTTTCTTATTTTCAACAAAATTTGTTGATAACATCTCACCCACTCTCTCATTTGCTCTCTTTTTACTTTGCTTCACCACTCTCTTAACTTCTCTCTTTTTCTCCATATACTCTTCCCTCCTTGAAATCACTTCTACTTTGTAAAAACTTCTCATATGCTAAACTTTTTCTCCCTTACTACTCTCTTTACATCATCATTCCACCAATCGCTCCTCTTCCCTCCTGCACCCACTTTCCTGTAACCACAAATTTCTGCTGAACACTCTAACACTACATTTTTTAAACCTACCCCATTACCTCTTCGACCCCTTTGCCTATGCTCTCATTACCCCATCTATCCTCCAATAGCTGTTTTATCTTACCCTAACTGCCTCCTCTTTTAGTTTATAAACCTTTACCTCTCTTTTTCCCTGATGCTTCTATTCTCCTTGTATCCCATCTACCTTTTACTCTCAGTGTAGCTACAACTAGAAAGTGATCTGATATATCTGGGCCCCTCTATAAACATGTACACCTGAAGTCTACTCAACAGTCTTTTATCTCCCAAATACATAATCCAACAAACTACTGTCATTTCGCCCTACATCATATCGTGTATACTTATTTATCCTCTTTTTTTTAAAAAATATGTATTACCATAACTAAACCCCTTTCTTAAAACAAAGTTCAATAAAAGGGCCCATTATCATTTACACCTGGCACCCCAAACTTACCTACCACACCCCCCTCTAAAAGTTTCCCCCCACTTTAGCATTCAAGTCCCCTACCACAATTACTCTCTCACTTGGGTTCAAAGGCCCCCTATACATTCACTTAACATCTCCCAAAATCTCTCTCTCTCCTCTGCATTCCTTCCTTCTCCAGGTGCATACACGCTTATTATGACCCACTTCTCGCATCCAACCTTTACTTTAATCCACATAATTCTTGAATTTACACTTTCATATTCTCTTTTCTCCTTCCATAACTGATCATTTAACATTACTGCTACCCTTCCTTTGCTCTAACTCTCTCAGATACTCCAGATTTATCCCATTTATTTCCCCCCACTGAAACTCTCCTACCCCCTTCAGCTTTGTTTCGCTTAGGGCCAGGACATCCAACTTCTTTTCATTCATAACATCAGCAATCACTGTTTCTTGTCATCCGCACTACATCCACGCACATTTAAGCAACCCAGTTTTATTTAAAATTTTTCTTCTTCTCTTTTTTAGTAATTGTATAAGGAGAAGGGGTTACTAGGCCCATTGCTCCCGGCATTTTATCGCCTCATACGACACGCTGGCTTACGGGGGAAAGATTCTTTTCCACTTCCCCATGGACAATAGAAAGAAATAAAAAAGAACAAGAGCTATTTGAAAAAGGAGAAAAACCTAGATGTATGTATATATATATATGCATGTGCGTGTCTATGAAGTGTGACCAAAGTGTAAAATAGGAGTAGCAAGATTTTCCCTGTTATCTTTGCGTGTTTATGAGACAGAAAAAGAAACCAGCAATCCTACCATCATGAAAACAGTTTCAGGTTTTTGTTTCACAGTCATCTGGCAGGACGGTAGTACTTCCCTGGGTGGTTGCTGTCTACCAACCTACTACCTATATATATATATTGAGTTAAAATATTTAGTCTTATTCTGGCGCCACAGCTACTAAAATTAATATAATATATATATATATATATTAATATATATATATATATATATATATATTATTTATATTTTAAATATATTAATTTTTTGTAGCTGTGTGCGCCAGAATAAGACTAAATATTTTAACTCAAGTTCGCGTTTCTTAAGAAGTAAAAATATGACTTACAAAATCTAATATTTGGACGATAATTTACTTCCATAATGATTCCAAGTGTCATCCGGGAATCGCGGCTGTGTTGCCATTCCCTTTCTCGACTCCCACAAATAACTCAAGCCATTCCTACGGTTCCCATTCCAGGGGTTTTGAAACCTGCCTCCCAGCTCTGCGGGAATTACATCTACATTCCTGGTGTAGCCCCCAGCTTAAGTAAGAAGCTCGTGGAGTGAGTAATTTAAGGTCAGTCCGAGGAAATATTTTGGGTTATGGTGTGTTGTCGTACTCTGGCAAGCCGGCTGAGTTTAATGTTGTGGTGGTATTGGGTGGTTCGGCTCAGTAATGACTTGTTATAAGCCTTTTTGCTGGCAGTCCTGGTGAAGGGCCTCTGGCTGGTGTAAGCAGCTTATATGTGTGTGTGTGTGTGTGTGTGTGTGTGTGTGTGTGTGTGTGTGTGTGTGTGTGTGTCTTTTTCTGAGACAACGAGTGTCTTATATCTCAGAGATTACTTCTCAGGTTTATATGATGGAAAATGTTCGTTAGTTATTCATCCTTCTGCATGAAGGAGGAGGAGGATCTAGAGGAAGAGAAGAGGAGGAGGAAGATCTGGAGGAAGGAGGAGGAGGAGAAGGATCTGGAAAAAGAGAGAACGAAAGGGATCTGGAGGAAGAAAGGAGCAGGAGGAGAAAGAGGAGGAAGGTCTGCAGGATCAGGTGGAGAATCTGAAAAAAGAGAGGAGGAAGAATGGGGATTAGGAAGAAGGAAAGGGGAATCAGGAAGATGGAAAGAAAAGGAAAACAAAGAAGGAAAGAGTACCGAGAAAAGAAAGTGGATCAGAAAGAAAAAATTGGACCAGGAAGAAGGAGAATGGGACCAAAAGAGAAGAAAAAGGAATCAGGAAAAAGAAGGAAAGGCGATCAGGAAAAGGAACCAAATTATCAGGAAAAAGAAAGGGATCTGGAAAAAAAGGAAGGTGTCTGAAGAAAAGGTTTGGAGGAAAAGGGAAAGGGAAATAAGGGGGGGAACAGCAAAAATGAGGATCGGGAAAAGGAAGAGGATCAGGAAGAGGGAAGAGGGATCGGGAAAAAGAGGTCGGAAAAAGGAAGAGGTATCAGGGAAAAGGAAGAGGTATAGGGAAGAAGGAAGGGATATCAGGAAGAAGGAATGGTGATCCGGATGAGGAAGGCGGTGATGGTATTTTTCATATCGTGTTTTTTTTTTTGCTGCTGCAGCTAGGTCATTGCAGCATGTTTCTGTGGTGGGGGTGTGCGATTGCTGGGGGTGGTGCTGCTGATGGGTGGTGTGCTGCTGCGTGCTGACGTGTGCTACCTTGCTGCTGAGCGATGCTCCTGCTAATGCTGGCAGTACTGTTGTGCTGGGGGGCTTGCGTTGCGATGTTGCTGGAGCTACCTCTCGCTGCGATGCTCCTGCTTATGCTGCTGCTATACTGTTGAGCTGCGGGTGCTGTTGGGTGTGGATGCTGGTGCTACCTTGCTGCTGCTGATGCTCCTGCTTCTGCTGCTGCTACTACTGTTGCTGCTGCGGGTGGTTTGGGTTGGTTGCGGGTAATGCTGCCTTGGTGCTGTTGGTAGCATGGGGGCTTCCGGGGGCTGTTGCTTGTAGTGGTGCATGTTTTGACCCCCTTCCTTCTTTCTTTGCTTCTCTTTCTCTCTCTCTCTCTCTCTCTCTCTCTCTATCATCTCCTCTTTTCCCTTGACCGTTCTTTATTACCCCTTATTTTTTTCCTTGAATCCCCCCCCTTTTTTTACTTTCTTTTTTCCCGTCTCCTTGCTATCGTCTTTAACCCTTTCCTTCGTTCCCCCTCTTTTTCCACTCTCCGCCTTATATTCCTTTTTTTCCCCCATTCCCATCCCTCTCATTCTTCCCCCCCCCTCTTTTTTCTTCTTTAATCCCCCTTTTTCCTTTTCCTCTCCACTTTTAATACCTCTCGCTTTCCCCCCTGCCATTTTTTTTATTTTTTTCTTTTCCTTTGTTTCCTTTTCATTATTCTTTCCCCTTTTCTCACCCTTTCCCCCCTTTCTTTCCCCTACTTATCCCTTTTCCAAAATTTCTTTTCCCCCCCTTTTTTTCCTTCGTCTTTTTTCCCTTCTTTTTTATAATTCCTTTGCCCCTACATAGTCCCTCCAGTTATTTCCTTTCTCTTTTTTTTTCCCCCTTACGTTTCTTTCCTCTACACTGTGTTTTTTAACCTTCCTTCCTAACTTTTTTCGTCCCCTTTTTTCCTTTTTTCTTCTCGCGTTCCTTCCCGCTTTTCCCGTTTTTTATTTCCCTTCCTTTCACCCTTCCTTTTTCCCCACATTTTCCCCCTCCTACCTTTCCCCTTTCCCTTTTTTCCCAACCATCCACCCCCCTAACTCCCTCTCCCCCGCCTTCCCTCCTTCCTCCCCCCCCCTCCCTCCTTTTTCCCCCCTTCCCACACTCCCTCCCTCCGAGGGTCATAGCCCTATTATCTTCTTGGGTTTTTTTCCCCCCGGTGAAGGACTGAGTGATGCTTGTTCTTCTCCACCCTGTCATCCCCTGTTCACCTTCAGACTAGTGTTCAGATTGTCGACAGTCATTCCTGGGACGGCAGGCTTTTTACAAGGAGCTGGTAGACGATTGTGGTGATGTGTGGTGAGGTGAGTGGTGGTGGGGTGGTGGTGAGGGGGGGTGGTGGTGGTGGTGGTGGTGTAAGATTGGGGCATTGTGCGGTTAATGACTGTTTTGTTATGACTGTATGGTATAAGCGTTATGGGGGAGTTTTGTTGTAATAATATTTAAAGCAACAATAATTCAGTCCCCAGCCACCTTCCCCTTTACCACGCCCCCTTTCCCCCCCCCTTCCCTTCCCCACGCCTTCCCTTCACCACACCTTCCCTTCACCCACACCTTTCCCCTTTACCCACACCTTCCTTCACCACACCTTCCCTTCAACCCCACACCTTCCCCCCCACCCCGCCTTTCCCCTTCACCCCCCCTTTCCCCTTCACCCCCCCTTCCTTTACCCACACCCTTTCCCCTTCCACCACACCCTTCCCCTTTCCCCCCACCCCTTCACCCACCCTTCCCTTTTACACCCACACCTTCCCTTCACCCAGTCCTCACCCACACCTTCCTTCACCCAGTCGTACCCCTCACCCAGTCCTCACCCACACCTTCCCTCACCCAGTCCTCACCCACACCTTCCCTTCACCCAGTCCTCCACCCACACCTTCCCTTCACCCAGTCCTCACCCACACCTTCCCTTCACACCAGACCTACCCTTCACCCCATCCTCACACCCACACCTTCCCTTCACCCAGTCCCGTCACCCACACCTTCCCTTCACCCAGTCCTCACCCACACCTTCCCTTCACCCCAGTCCTCACCACACCTTCCCTTCACCCAGTCCTCACCCACACCTTCCCTTCACCCAGTTCCTCACCCACACCTTCCCTTCACTCAGTCCTCACCCAACCTTTCCCTTCACCCAGTCCTCACCCACACCTTCCTTCTCACCCAGTCCTCACCCTCACCTCCTTCACCCGTCCTCACCCACAAACCTTCCTCACCCAGTCCACACCCACACCTTCCCTTCACCCAGTCCCTCACCCACACCTTCCCTTCACCCAGTCCTACCCTCACCATCCTCCACCCACACCTTCCCTCACCCAGTCCTCACCCACACCTTCCCTTCACCCAGTCCTCACCCACACCTTCCTTCACCCAGTCCTCACCCACACCTTCCCTTCACCCAGTCCTCACCCACACCTTCCCTTCACCCAGTCCTCCCCACACCTTCCCTTCACCCAGTCCTCACCCCACCTTCCCTTCACCAGTCCTCACCCACACCTTCCCTTCACCCAGTCCTCACCCACACCTTCCCTTCACCCAGTCCTCACCCACACCTTCCCTTCACCCAGTCCTCACCCACACCTTCCCTTCACCCAGTCCTCACCCACACCTTCCCTTCACCCAGTCCTCACCCACACCTCTCCTTCACCAGTCCTCACCCACACCTTCCCTTCACCCGGTCTTCACCCACACCTTCCCTTCACCCAGTCCTCACCCACACCTTCCCTTCACCCAGTCCTCACCCACACCTTCCCTTCACCCGGTCTCACCCACACCTTCCTTCACCCAGTCCTCACCCACACCTTCCCTTCACCCAGTCCTCACCCACACCTTCCCTTCACCAGTCCCTCCACCCACACCTTCCTTCACCAGTCCTCACCCACACCTTCCCTTCACCCGGTCTTCACCCACCTTCCCTTCACCCAGTTCTCACCCACACCTTCCCTTCATCCAGTCCTCACCCACACCTTCCCTTCATCCAGTCCTCACCCACACCTTCCCTTCACCCAGTCCTCACCCACACCTTCCCTTCACCCGGTCTTCACCCACACCTTCCCTTCACCCAGTCCTCACCCACACCTTCCCTTCACCCAGTCCTCACCACACCTTCCCTTCACCCATCCTCACCCACACCTTCCCTTCACCAGTCCTCACCCACACCTTCCCTTCACCCAGTCCTCACCCACACCTTCCCTTCACCCGGTCCTCACCCACACCTTCCTTCACCCAGTCCTCACCCACACCTTCCCTTCACCCAGTCCTCACCCACACCTTCCCTTCACCCGGTCTTCACCCACACCTTCCCTTCACCCAGTCCTCACCCACTGTAACAATCATCTTTATTAATTAATATCAAGGTAGTATGTCAGTGGTGGTGTCTGGGGCAGCAACACCACCAATTTCCTTCAATACTTCAGTGTTTTACGATGACTTACAACGTGTATTGTATATATTTGTCAGTGGAGAACAACCACTGTGAAAAAAAATAGTGAACTTTCAAGCGCTTTCGTCATTTATTACATTATAATGTAAAAAGTCACGAAAGTGCTTGGAAGTTCTATTTTTCACAGTGGTTCTGCATATTGTCGATGAGCACGGTGCTCTAATTTATGTTAAGCGCTAAACCCATGTGGATCATTCAATGCAAAACGTGATGGAGGCTCGATCCTCCGTCTGCTTGAGCGTCAGACAAATGTGCTTGCTACTTGTACTCACATGTTTGTTCCCCAGTTTTTTTTAATAAAATGGTTTAAAAAATTATCAAGTTAATAAATGAGACATTTGTGCAACATTTGGGTATTTTTATTCTGTAAACATTTTTCCCAGTTAGTGGCTTCTTCAGTCCATGTGAAGTTTAATTAAGGCCGAGGGACTGATTACCTTAAACTCCTACTCATCTTCCAGGGTTCTCTGCACTGACTAAAGAAGCCACTGGAGGGCGAAACGCTTCCAGAATAAAGATACGGAAATGTTGCACAAGTGTCTCATGATGTTCCGCAGTGTTCAGAGGACAGGTCTCTTGCAAGTGTCTCGTGTTCACGACCCCACCTGACACACTACTTGCTTAACAAGCCTGGACGGGGACTGACTGGTTTTAGGTTACCTCTGAGCGTCTCATGCAGTGGGTTCTTCCAGACTGACGAAGGAAGACAGGCTGATGGGCACCAGCTTATTCATCAAATTGATGAACTCCCACGATAACCTTTTCCTACACTCATTGCATGGGACAGGTTCTGAGAGACTTACTTTTCCATACAGTATGTGGACTTTATTTGTAGCGGCATGTCCATTGTTGATCTTTTGTCCAATCTGGACATTTTAGTATTTAAGCGCCTCAGAGACACTACTGGTCGGCTCACTGTCCAGTAACTCCATCAGACAAATATCAATTTCAGACACATATCACTTTCAGACACATATGTAGTTAAGTAAGATATTTAGGCACAGTACAGTTATCATACATAGTGTAAATTACCTAGGATAACCCCCCAAAAATCAATTTAGTTTTTGCACCTTGTCATGTGTGTCTGTACACCAGGTCGTCTAGAAACAATGTGTTGTGCATTTGGGAACTATGAGACTGTGGGTGACAGCTGATGGCTAAGTCTAGTGGGCACTTTCTGCTTCTGCTTTTTACACTCACTTTCCGACGGTAGTGTGTGTGTGTGTGTGTGTGTGTGTGTGTTGTGTGTGTGTGTGTGTGTGTGTGTGTACTTAGAAAACGCATACCGGTTGTTCACTTACTGTAACCATATGGTAATATGTCTAATTTATTTTGTGTATGCTTGTGTTTATGAAGCTGCATTGTCTTAGATGTATTCCGAATTGTATTGTGTTATTATGTTGTATCGTCAGAGATATTCTCTGAATTTTGTGGTTATGGAGTCACATTGTGTCAGAGATGTGCTCGGGATGCTACAATCTTTATAGAATAGGAAAAATAACTATGCCAGTCTTTGATTTTATTATATTTTTCCTTGATTTGGATTATTGTTGATTCTTATGAATTCATCCATCAGGTGTTTAACTAAATCATCTTTCAGGTGTCTAACTAGATCATCTAGCACGTGCTTAACTAGATCATTCAGCAGGTGTTTGACTAAATCATCCAGCAGATGTTTAACTAGATCATCCAGCAGATATTTAACTACATCATCCGTCAGGTGTTTAACTAGAATTCATAACACTAGATCATCCAGCAGGTGCTTGACTAGATCACCCAGCACTTCCCTTTTAGCCAGTCTCTTACCCAGTTCTCACCCATCCGTTCAGCATCACCCAGTCCTCACCCATCCCTTCTACTTCACCCAGTTCTCACCCATACCTTCTGCATCACCCAGTCCTCACCCAGTCCTCACCTATCACTTTCCCTCCATTCCTGGAGGCTGAGGATCTAGGGCACACGTCAGCCATGGTCACCTGCTTACAGGTGTCCTGTTCCTCTCTGCTACTTGTGGTGAGATGATGAGTGTTTAGGTAAGTGTTTTAACGTTGCAATTTAATTTGGATTTTCTCCAGTGTTTGATATTTTAACTTGGTGGGATAGTGTTTGTGTTGTGTTTGTATTGTGTTCAGATTTATGTTGTGTTCATATCTGTGCTCTGTTTATGTTGCTTTCATGTTTATATTGTGTTCGTGTTTGTATTGTGCTTTATGGTCATGTTTGTGTTGTTTATGTTTGCTTTTTGTGTTGTGTTTATACTTGTTTTTCTGTGTTGTGTTTGTGTTGTGTTCATGTTTGTGTTGCGTTCTTCTTTCTGTCTTCATCTCTCGTTACTTGAGTATGTTTGTGCATGTTACATGGATTTTTTTAATATTTCTGAGTGATCTGCCAGGCCAAGTTCTTCACATTTCTAAACTTGTCTTCCCTTTCCACCTCACACCTCCCTTTACACACCCCTTTACACACCCCCTTTACACACCCTCTTTACACGCCCTCTTTACAACCCCTTTTTACACACCCCATTTACACACCCCTTTATACACCCGTTTTACACACCCCCTTTACACGCACCCTTTACACCCCCCTTTACACACCCCCTTTACTCATTTCCTCTTCTCCCTTTCCCCTTCCCTAACATTACTCCTAGTCCAGCCTACCTTCTAGCTTCTTATAGCATCTTGAGACCATAGATAACAATAAAGGTGGGAATAAAGAGGTAGTGTGGCCCTGGAGGTGGGTGCCAGGTGACACCCTCAAGTAAGTCAGATCGAGGCACGGTGCCACCGCCGCCTCCCACATATGGAATTCCTTATTACAATCTTGGCGGAGAAAAATGACGCCTCGTATACAACCAAATGGCTTTGTTAAAAAAGTATCTGAGGGAAGAGGGTGAGGGGTGGGAAAGAGGGTGAGGGGAGGAGAAGAGGGTGAAGGGAGGGGAAGAGGGTAAGGGGAGGGGAAGAGGGTAAGGGAAGGAGAAGAGGGTGAGGGGAGGGGAATTGGGTAATGGGAGGGGACGAGATGAGCTATTAGGGTAGTAGTGAGGGGAGAGGAGGTAGGGGAGGGGCTGTGAGTGGGGTGTGAGGTTGAGGGTGTGAGGAGGATGGAGGTATGAGGTAGAGGTGGGGGTGGGATGAAGGGAAGGAAGAATGCAGGTTGTATAAAGAAAGAAGAGAAGGAAAAGGAAAGTAAAGAGATGTAAGCATTGAAACATTTGTAGAAATATAATGGAGGGGAAGATGAGAAGATGTGGAGAGGGGAGAGATGTGGAAGCGGAGGCAGAAAGGAGGGAAAGAGGCGCAGGACGGATAGACGTGATGGTGGGAGAGATGTACTAATTGTACTCACCTAATTGTGGTTGCAGGGGTCGAGACTCAGCTCCTGGCTCCGCCTCTTCACCGACTGCTTTAGGTCCTCTCTCCCTCTGCTCCATGAGCTTTATCATACCTCGTGTGTGTGTGTGTGTGTGTGTGTGTGTGTGTGTGTGTGTGTGTGTGTGTGTGTGACGGGCGACTACAGGTATCACCGTCACACACTCTTCAGGAGCCCAAGAATCATGTTTAATCAGACGCTACTGAAATCATCAAGGACATCACTAACGCCATTTTAAACGAAGCTTACAAAAGAAAAGTGTGTGTCTACACCAGCCCCTGTGTAGGGTTCCTCTATACAAGCCCCTGTGTAGGGTTCCTCTATACCAGCCCCTGCTTAGGATGTGTCTACACCAACCCGTATGCAGAGTGTGTCTACACCAGCCCCTGTGTAGGGTACGTCTACACCAGTCCCTGTGTTGGGTTCCTCTATACCAGCCCTTGCTTAGGGTGTGTCTACACCAGCCCGTATGCAGGGTGTCTCTACACCAGCCCCTGTGTAGAGTACGTCTACACCAGCCCCTGTGTAGGGTACGTCTACACCAGCCCCTGTGTAGGGTACGTCTACACCAGCCCCTGTGTAGGGTACGTCTACACCAGCCCCTGTGTAGGGTACGTCTACACCAGCCCCTGTGTAGGGTACGTCTACACCAGCCCCTGTGTAGGGTACGTCTACACCAGCCCCTGTGTAGGGTGTGTGTGCACCAGCCCGTGTGCAGGGCGTGTCTACACCAGCCCTTGTGTAGGGTATGTCTACACCAGGCCCTGTTTAGGGCGTGTGTGCACCAGCCCGTGTACATGGTGTGTGTACACCAGACCCTGTGCAGGATGTGTTTACACCAACCTGTGTGCAGGGTGTGTCTACACCAGCCCCTGTGTAGGGTGTGTCTACACCAGCCCCTGTTTAGGGTGTCTACACGAGCCCGTGTGCAGGGTGTGTCTACACCAGCCCCACACTAAATCCCGCCTACACTTGGTCCCTCCCTCACCTGGTCCCTCCCTCACCTGGTCCCTCCCACACCTGGTCCCTCCCACACCTGGTCCCTCCCACACCTGGTCCCTCCCACACCTGGTCCCTCCCACACCTGGTCCCGCCCACACCTGGTCCCGCCCACACCTGGTCCCGCCCACACCTGGTCCCCCACACCTGGACCCCCACGCCTGGTCCCCCACACCTGGTCCCGCCCACACCTGGTCCCGTCCACACATGGTCCCCCACACCTGTCCCCCACACCAGGTCCCCCCACACCTGGTCCCCCACACCTGGTCCCCCCACACACTGCCACCTGTCATCTACCCTCCAGTTTTACTCCCATTAAATGAGGTGCCGTGACACCGATGAAGGGTTCTTAATCTTAGGAACTGGAGCTATCTTCTCCTTGCGTAAATCTAGATTACCTTTTATTCCTGCCTATGCTGTGTGACCCGTACGCGTTTAGAGCTTCTGCATGAATTTCTGTAAGCAATTTTTTTCCCTGAAGATTTGGCCCTCAAGAAGATGGGCTCTTGATCCAAGGCACTGAATTTATCGTCCCTTTCATTAGTTCGAAGTTGATTGCTTCCAGTTCCGCTGCTTGGCCCTTAGGGGTTTAGCGCTTCCCTTGATGGAAAGGTAAGATCGTTAAACTTCATTAAGATCAAAACTGAGCGAAATGTTGCTGTATATAACAAGTTTTGTACCTCCAGTGGTGGTGAGATCAGTGGTTGTACCTCCAGTGGTGGGTGGTGGTGAGATCAGTGGTTGTACCTCCAGTGGTGGGTGGTGGTGAGATCAGTGGTTGTACCTCCAGTGGTGGGTGGCGGTGAGATCAGTGGTTGTACCTCCAGTGGTGGGTGGTGGTGAGATCAGTGGTTGTACCTCCAGTGGTGGGTGGTGGTGAGATCAGTGGTTGTACCTCCAGTGGTAGGTGAAGGTGGGAGCAGTGATTGTACCTCCAGTGGTAGGTGGTGATCTCAGTGGTTGTACCTCCAGTGGTAGGTGGTGATCTCAGTGGTTGTACCTCCAGTGGTAGGTGGTGATCTCAGTGGTTGTACCTCCAGTGGTAGGTGGTGGTGATCTCAGTGGTTGTACCTCCAGTGGTAGGTGGTTGTGATCTCAGTGGTTGTACCTCCAGTGGTAGGTGGTGATCTCAGTGGTTGTACCTCCAGTGGTAGGTGATGGTGAGATCAGTGGTTGTGCCTCCAGTGGTAGGTGGTGAGATCAGTGGTTGTATCTCCAGTGGTAGGTGGTGAGATCAGTGGTTGTACCTCCAGTGGTAGGTGGTGAGATCAGTAGTTGTACCTCCAGTGGTAGGTGGTGGTGAGAGCAGTGGTTGTACCTCCAGTGGTAGGTCGTGGTGGGAGCAGTGGTTGTACCTCCAGTGGTATGTGGTGGTGGGAGCAGTGGTTGTACCTCCAGTGGTATGTGGTGGTGGGAGCAGTGGTTGTACCTCCAGTGGTAGGTGGTGGTGGGAGCAGTGGTTGTACCTCCAGTGGTAGGTCGTGGTGGGAGCAGTGGTTGTACCTCCAGTGGTAGGTGGTGGTGGGAGCAGTGGTTGTACCTCCAGTGGTAGGTGGTGGTGAAAGCAGTGGTTGTACCTCCAGTGGTAGGTGGTGGTGAAAGCAGTGGTTGTACCTCCAGTGGTAGGTGGTGGTGGGAGCAATGGTTGTACCTTTAGTGGTAGGTGGTGGTGGGAGCAGTGGTTGTACCTCCAGTGGTAGGTGGTGGTGGGAGCAGTGGTTGTACCTCCAGTGGTATGTGGTGGTGGGAGCAGTGGTTGTACCTCCAGTGGTATGTGGTGGTGGGAGCAGTGGTTGTACCTCCAGTGGTAGGTGGTGGTGGGAGCAGTGGTTGTACCTCCAGTGGCAGGTGGTGGTGGGAGCAGTGGTTGTACCTCCAGTGGTAGGTGGTGGTGGGAGCAGTGGTTGTACCTCCAGTGGTAGGTGGTGGTAGGAGCAGTGGTTGTACCTCCAGTGGTAGGTGTTGGTGGGAGCAGTGGTTGTACCTCCAGTGGTAGGTGGTGGTGGGAGCAGTGGTTGTAACTTCAGTGGTGCTGCCACCATTGAAGATTAATATGTGTGTTGATGTTTTATTGGATGAGAGGGACTGGAGGAAGATGAGAGGAAGTGGAAGAAGATGAGAGGGAGTGGATGAGGATGGGAGGGAGTGAGGGAGACTGAAAGATGGGAGAATGGGAGTGGCCGGAGGTTAAGACAAGGTTATTCACCTAATGAATTATTCCACCTCTAAATCGACAGGATGGGACCGTCTCTGCTAACAGTCAAGAGAAAGCTAATCTCTTTGCTGAACACTTTGCTGTCACGATGCAAGTTCTTGATCCAGCAAGGGACCCTCCTTGGCTAACAGCAAGAACTGTGTCAAAGTTGTCAGTGGTGAAGATAAGGCAGGATGAGGTATATCTTCTTTCTAAATTGCTGGACCAGAAAAAGGCTGTGGGGCCCAGATAAGTTGAGCCCAAGATTGTTGAGTTGATGTGCAGAACAGTTAGCAGCACCTCTAACCTCAAATTTACATCTATCATAACTGCTTAGCATAGTGTAAATGGCCTTCTCTGTAGAAAGGGGCAAATGTAGTCACTGTTCACAAAAATAAGAGCAGAGCAGAAATCAGCAACTGCAGACCAGTGTCACTCCTGTCAATCATTGGTAAGATTCTTGAGACAATAATCTCACGGCAGATGACAGTTTTTCGACTACCGCTCAGTTCTTTGTGACCGTCAATACGGCTTCAAAAAAGGTTACTCTACTGTTTTTAAGTCTCTCCACTCAGTGGCACCAGACACTGGATGAATCCAAATTCAGCTGTGTAATCGCTCTGGACAATGCTTGTGCTTTCGACCGAGAATATCACCATGGCCTCTTGGCAAAACTGCAGCACTGGGAATTGCAGGCTCTACAATCTACACTGTATCTCCTCCAACCTTCAACCTCTAAGAGTAGTTCTTGACGGGACAGAGTCAGCAAGACATCCTATTGGAGCAAGTGTTCCACAGGGAAGTGTACTTGGGCCATTGTTATGGAATGTCAACTTCAGTGACTTCCTTCATCTCATCCCAGAATCCCATGCATATGCAGATGACTGAACTCTGGCATTTACTTATCCAAAAGAGGAAATGCCAGCTGCTCTAAGTTACATCAATCACCAGCTTAAAGCTATATCCGCCTTTTGGTAAAGGGTGGCAGGTAACACTTGCTCCTAAGAAAACACAAATGATGGTCTCTAGGCACAATGATTGTAATGCTGGAGCAGTGCTAAGGATGAATGGGAGAGGGTTGGTACCCTTGGAGGGAAATTTGACTCCAAAATGACCATGAAGAACTACGTTGTAAATCTAGCAAACAAGACAGCCAGGAAGCTTACAGCATTTCGACGTATCTCGCATCTGCTCGACAACAGAGGTTGCAAGATTCTGTACGAGGCACAAGCACGCTCACACGTGGAGTATGCTCCACTTTCTTTGATTGCCTTCCCTCCGTCTCATCTGCGACTTCTTGACAGAATAGAGAACAGAGCAAGACGACTCGTCTCTAGCCTGGACCCAGCCTGGATAGATCTGTCATATTAGCAGAGCCTTCAACACCGGAGGGATGAGGGTGGCTTTACTGTTATGAACAAGGCCAACATTGTCAAAGTATATCACACTTAGCTCCACTCCGAGGACAGCGAGAAGTGAGCTTCGACACAACAAGACGGGCAGCAAGCAGCAACTTAACTCTGGCTGTACCTGTCTCCAGAACATCACTTCATGTAATATCATTTATTCCTAGGATGACTCGAATCTGGAACATGATCGTACAGCAAAATGGTATCAACAAAATAGTCAGTTGAATAAATGTAATGGCCCATATCTGTATGTTTCATAGCTATAAAAAGGCTTTCAAATGAGCTGGTGTAGTTAACAGCTTTTAGCTTGTAAATAAAGTTAAGAATCCTTAACTTAATCTTGTAAAATCCTGTGTAAAAAAAAAAGAGGGAGTAAGAGAGGATGAGAGAAAATGAGAGAGTGAAACATGACATGAAGGAGTTATAGATGATGGGAGGTAAGAAAAAATGTGATTGAAAAGGATGTAAGAGAGGGAGAGGATAGGAGGGAGATATGGAAAGAGAAAATAGTAGTGATTGAGAAAGGACTACAGTGAGGGAAGAAGGGAGGGCGTAAGGGAGCGACTGAGAGAAATGGAGGGAGAAGAAAGGCGGAGAGTGAGTGAAGGATGAATAGAGGGAGAGTGAAAGGAGGTGGATCGGGAGTTAGGGAGGGAAAGGTGGAATAAGAGGGTGAGGAAGGGAGAAAAAGAAGGGAGGGAAGGATGGAATAAGATGATGAGGGAGGAAGAAGAGGAAAGAGGGATGGAATAAGGAAAGGATCTAATAAAAGAGAGAAGGATTGAATAAGGGAGGAACGTATAGAATAAGAGGGTGAAGGAGGGAGGGAGGGAGGGAGGGAGGGGTGGAATAAGGGAGGGAATAAGAGAGAGAAGGATGGAAAGATGGAATAAGAGGGTGAGGGAGGGAGAAGAGGAAGGAGTAAAGGAGGAAGGGAGAGGGAGGTGAGCAGTATTACCAACCCAGGGAGGCAGACAGGAGAGAGATGGAGCACATTACTCTGCCTTACTCTCCACTTTTATATAAATATAAAATCTGGCATTACTGAAATCAGGTGAAGGATGTCGGTCATTCCTATATTTCTGCTGATATATTATGCTTGTGATTATATAGAAGACGAGACGGCATCCTGCAGCCTTCCAGCCGCATGCCGCTCTGAGTGAATTATTTGGAATGCAAGTAAATCTCTTGTTTACACTTTGTAAATGTGACCATTGCTACTTACTGGAGTGAGAGATGTGGGAGGAAGTGTAGAGTAAGCCAAGTGAAGAACGGGAAGGCTGTTAACGAACACTGTGTTAACATGCGTGGTCCAAGACTCTTCACCATCTGTGATGCAAGACTTTCCAGCATCAGTAGGGCAGGAATCTTCAATATCCGTAGTCCATGACTGTTACCAGTAGCTCTCACCACCACCACAAGCATTATCACCACAAAACCACCACACTACAACCACCACACAACCCACCTCGACACAAAAAGCCATTACACCAAATATAATTATCACCACAACTCAACCAGCCACCACACCATCACCACACCACAAAACCAGCCACCACACCACAAAACCAGCCACCACACCATTACCACACAACCAGCCACCGCACAACCAAACAACCAGTCGCTACTGTAAGAGGTAGAGGAGGGGAATATATGCAATGAATGAAAAAATCAATACAGTGTCAATGAAGGATGGAGAACCAGAGATCAATACAAGTCTCTGGCACCTCCACTGATCAATATTAATTATGTTGGTGATGGCGTGTTCTCAGTCAGGACAACTGTGTCTTGATACTGGACTTGGTGGTTGAGTTTTGTCCGTCGGGACACACGACAATTGTCTCGTAACACTAGTCTTTGTGGTTGAGTTTTGTCCTACAGAACAACTGTCTCCTGATACTGGTCTGGTCTTTGTGGTTGAGTTTTGTCTGACAGAACACAGAACAACTGTCTCCTGATACTGGTCTTTGTGGTTGAGTTTTGTCTGACAGAACACAACACAAGTATCTCCAGACAAAGCTCTTGACGCTTTGTCATGTGTCAGGACACAGGACAAGTATGTTCTGACACATTCAATTCCACACCCTCTATCAACATCTCTCAGTCACTATAACAACAACAATCCCTGTTAAAACGATTAAAATCCCCCATTTTAATCTTCAACTCAAATTTACTCGTGACTCGACTGATGAATATTATTCATCTCGAGCGAATTCACCACTGGAGCATTATAATCCAGGGTGAGTCATCATTCATCTCTTTTTTTTTCTTCAATTCACATCTATTAGTCGATCAATATCACTCACTTCTAGTGGATTAATAGCCCGTCTTGTCACTCAAAGGGACTTTAATAACTCAAAGTGGTACATTTTTTGAGTCTCTGCTTATTGTATGGTTTGTAAAGTAATTTTCAAAGAAAGATTTATTTTTTGTTACTTTGCAAAGATCGAGCGCAACAAGACTTTATTAAGAGGACGTTTCGCTCAAGGAGAATGGCTTTATAAAGCTGCATTAATATTGGTAGAATTACCCACAATATGTTAAGTAAAAGGACACAGATGCAGCTAATGTGACAGTTTATTGTGGCAACGTTTCGCTCTCCAGGAGCTTTATCAAGCCGTTACAAACAATGGACGTTACTTGATAAAGCTCTTCGAGTGCGAAACGTTGCCACAATAAAATGTCACATTAGTTGCATTTGTGTCCTTTTACTTAACTTCATAAAGCTCTCGTTAAGCTAAATGTTGTCTTTGTAAAGGATTTCTCTGCTCGAAATGCCTCTTCTCCAGGAACTCTACCTTCGCTCTAGGCACTCTGCCTTCCCTTCAGGCACTCTGCCTTCCCTTCAGGCACTCTGCCTTCCCTTCGGGCACTCTGCCTTCCCTTCAGGCACTCTGCCTTCCCTTCAGGCACTCTGCCTTCCCTTCAGGCACTCTGCCTTCCCTTCAGGCACTCTGCCTTCCCTTCAGGCACTCTGCCTTCCCTTCAGGCACTCTGCCTTCCCTTCAGGCACTCTGCCTTTCCTTCAGGCACTCTGCCTTCCCTTCAGGCACTCTGCCTTCCCTTCAGGCACTCAGCCTTCCCTTCAGGCACTCTGCCTTCCCTTCGGGCACTCTGCCTTCCCTTCAGGCACTCTGCCTTCCCTTTCAGGCACTCTGCCTTCCCTTCAGGCACTCTGCCTTCCCTTCAGGCACTCTGCCTTCCCTTCAGGCACTCTGCCTTTCCTTCAGGCACTCTGCCTTCCCTTCAGGCACTCTGCCTTCCCTCCAGGCACTCTACCTTTCCTCCAGGCACTCTACCCTCCTTCCAGGAATTCTACCTTCCCTACAGGCACTCTACCTTTCCTCCAGGCACTCTACCTTCCTTCCAGGAATTCTACCTTCCCTCCAGGCACTCTACCTTTCCTCCAGGCACTCTACCTTTCCCTCCAGGAATTCTACCTTCCCTCCAGGCACTCCACCTTCCCTCCAGGCACTCTACCTTTGCACTCTACCTTGCAGTGTTTATGCTGGTATGATTCCGATGGAAAATAGATTATCAACTGCCTAAATAATAATAATTATTAATTTTAATATTTAAGTTATGAAGCCAGAAAAATCTTGATAATGTTAATGAATAATGGTATGATGATGATGTTATATTACTGTTATTATTATTATTATTATTATTATTATTATTATTATTATTATTATTATTATTATTACTAGTAGTAGTAGTAGTAGTAGTAGTAGTAGTAGTAGTAGTAGTGATAGTATCAATATAGAGCTTTGCTCTTAAATGTTAGTAGATCAAGTAATAGCTTTCAGGGGTCAGGGACCGACCCGTTGAGATAGTGATTCTTGGCAGTCTTCAACCAGGAGACCTGGTCTGGGACCGGAACGCGGAGGCGATGACCTCCAGAAACAACTGGAGGTAACCTCCACTAACCTTCCCTTCTCTTTCTCACTTCCTTTCTCCTTCCTTTTCTCCCTCCCCTCTTCACCAACCCTCCTTGTTTGCATCCTTCATCTACCCTCCCTCCCTCCATCAACCTCCCTCCAACCTTCCCTCCCTCCAGCGGTCTCCCACCTTTCTTTCCTTCACCTACACTTACTTCCTCCCTCATTCGTTCCCTCCCTCCCTACTTCCCTTCTCGCCTGTCTCTAACAATCCTTCCTCTCTCCAGTAGCTCCCACCCTTCCTTTCTTTATCCCTACTTCCTTCCCTCATTCGTCCCCTCCCTCCTTTCTTCCTCCCGTCCCTCTACCAATACTCCATCCCTCTCCCCTTCTTCCACCCACCCTTTCTTCATCTTTTCCTCATATGTCCCTTGCCTCCTTTTCTCCTCCCCTCCCTCTAGCAGCCTCCCAACAACCCAATCTACCTCCACCAACCCTCCTTCCTTCCTTCCCTCCCTCCTCCCTCTCCAACACTCTCGCCACCACAACGACGCACCAGAGAGACATTAAAATTTCGGAGTCGATACTGCCTTAACCAAGTCATCTGAGCCTTGATGAGAAGTATTTGTTCTTGCCAGGATGAACCTCTGATAATGTTACCCATACCTCACGAAACCTCTGATCGCAAACCTCACGCTCGGGGGAGAGTATCGAAGGGAGGGATGGGGAAAAGGGTGGAGAGAAGGAAAATATGAAGAGTTAGAAATTAAGGAGGGGAGGGGGTTGGGGAGGAGGTGTGATGCTAGGTGAATCGAAAGGGTGCTAATGGAATGGGAAGCGAGGAGGATGTTGATGGAATGGGATAGATGGGGTGTGTTCAAGTGCAGCAGAGGAATAGTTGATGGAATGGAAGTGTGAGATGAGGGATTAATTCAGCAACAACAATATGTTGGTATATGTGTTGTTACTACAG
>NC_069472.1:13772771-13790271 GCF_026875155.1 Cherax quadricarinatus
TGAGTTTTGTAGACATTGTTTTTCTAGTATCCTGGTGTTGATCTTGCATCAAGTTTCTCCTACATAGCGTTTGTTACATCGGAGCGCCTCTGGCAAGACAGTAATGGGGTAAGTGATAGTGAAAGTATTTCTTCTATTTCGGGTCACCCTGCCTAGGTGAGAGATGACTGGTGTTGAAAAAATAAATACGTCTTATTGTATGCACTTTGGGATACTCTCCTCTAGGCGTATATACACTGGGAAACACATTTCTTTATGTATATACACAGAGAGGCTCCCCCATCGTTTTCTCTACACTGAATGTCTGCACGATATTCTGTAGTTCGTGAACCAAGAGGAACCACAATTCGACCCTCTGAGTCGGAAGTGGGTGAATACAGTACTCTTTCTAAGCTCTAAGAAAAATCTTTGTATTTCATAGGGAATGAAAACAAATTTGATATTTCTCAATATATTCAATATTCGTTTTTGTGGTTGGCACTCCTCAACGGCAGCAGTCACCAGCAATTGGTCAGAAACTGAGCCACTGTTAACGGACACGGGATCGAATCTTCAGCACTTCTTGTGTGGAATAAAGGCACAAAGTAAACACTAAAGCCATTTAATAATGAGACGTTCCAACAACTGGGAGGGGCTTTTTTAATCCAGTACAGAATCCAGAAATACATAATATATTGAGTAAGGAAATCAGGTGAGCTGGGTAAGGATAGGTTCTGCCATACGAGATGCTTGAGCATGTGTTGTCTTCTCATGTAGGGAACCATCTTGGAGAGCACTCCTGAAATGGAAAAGCTGAGTTTTGCATTACTGTGTTGAAACCACGATCAAGGCAACAACGTTTCTACACTTTGTCCTTCACAATAATCGTGGCAATTCTATCTCACCAATTATACTTGTTAAATCCTGCGTATTACACAAGCTTTTTTCATGCTGTCTCTTTTCAAGTGCATTTGTGCTCGAGGGGCTGGACGTCTGCCCGGGTCTCGACAGTCCTAGATGGTCTCTTCAACGAATCCTTGTTGGCTGACCAGGAGGTTGTAGCCACATTCATTTTGTTACTCAAGCATGTTGGTAACATATTTTAGCCTCGTCGCCAACAGGAAGAATGATGTACTTAGTGGATCATTCCTGTTAGCCAATATTGGTAATTCTGTGTACCCGCCTCCTGCAAATCAGAAGTAAAGTGTGAGGGTACACTAAAGGTGAGTGAACACTTGAATAATGTGATCATATACCTCTTCAAGGTACTGTGGGCAGTAAATCCTAAGCGCTCTAAGGAAGACCCCAATGATTGCCGCTCTTTTAGTGACTATATCATGATGTAAATGAATTTGTAACAGGTCGTCTTTGATATTTGGTTTCCTGTGTGTCCTCACCTGTGCCTAGTAGGACATCTAAGAACAGCAGTAAATTTGAAAGTTGGCTCTACGCTCCTGATCTTGACAAGCTCAGTCTTGATATCCAGAAATCATGCAACGATAGCATGAATATCGTCTTCATACTGTAGCCATGTAATGCTACACCAGTAACCCATACGTAGGGGACAAACTTAAGATGTTTCAGTCCGAATCGCCGTCATTCCTCTTACGTCCTCAGTTCACGTGTTCTTATAAATTACCTCTAATATTACTATTACTACTATTTCTACGCTAACACTCCACTCCCTGCTTCTTCTTTTCACTACCTCTACCACCTTTTCATATCCACCTTTACCACTGTTCAGCTATTTCTACTACTAAACCTACTACTATTACTACACGACCGCTACTACTTTCCCGTTCTACCACTCCCCTCCCCCGACCCCTTTCGTATATATTCTGGCTTCCTTCCCTTTTCACTTTTCTGTGTGACTAGTTACAGGTCCAAGTTAGACCGAACCTTCGCCTTAAGTTTCAGTCTTCTACATGTGAGTTATTTATGCATTGTTCCAGTCACGGTATTGTGCCTTTTTATTCTTCATGTAATGTAGCTGGAGAAGGTGGGTGGGATGCATTCAGTTTTAACATAATCCATGAATCAGTTAACCAGAACAATACTGATGGCGGGACCATACATGAGCAGTATGAAATAGCTGGAGACCATGCCTGAGGCTCACTGATGTACCCGGTAATAGGAGAAACATAGCTTGAAGTCGGACAGACTACCTAACGTTATCGGCATCTGTAACTGAGAAGTTTAAGGCGTCAGGTTGGGAGCTAACTATTTCTATGCACATATTGTCCCTTGTTTCTGCGAGAAGGATTGAGTGACAGGCGACCTTAACTATGTAAGACAAGCCTCCTTCCACCCCCAGTGGCTTGTCTTGCAAATTTAATATTTTATAATTTTATATATATATATATATATTTTAATATATTATATTTTTATATATATATTGTGTTGGTTTATATATGTACTTGCCAGTTTACATTTTTGTCACAAACGCCCTTTTTTTAAACCTTTCAGGTAAGTGGCACCATCTTCAGATGTGTACCACAAGAAAACATGACTAAGGAAGGTAGCTGAAGTACAAGATAATATGAAGTGGTAAGCAGAGACGAAAGAGAGAGAGACTGCTGAGAGAGGTAAGATATAAACTTAAGATATTAAGATAAGGCTCAGTAATTTAGATGCCACCAAGGCCAAGATTAATTTTTGAGGGTGGTTAAGTCTTGTTTTGGGTAGTGGCCAAGACTTTATGGGGATGACCAAGACTTCATAGGGATAACCAAGACTTTATGGAGATGACCAAGGCTTTATGGAGATGACCAAGGCTTAATGGAGATGAGCAAAGCTTTATGGGGATGACCAAGGCTATATGGAAATGACCAAGGCTTTATTGAGATGACCAAAACTTTGTGGAAATGGCGATGACTTTTTGGAGATGACCACCTTTATGGGGATGTCCAAGTGTTTATGGAAATGACGAAGATTTTATTGGGATGAACAAGACCATTATGGGGATGACGAAAACTTTATGGAGATGACATAAACTTTAATGGGATGATCAAAATTTTATGGCGATGACCAAGACTTTATGAGAATCACCAAGACATGGGAATGACCAAGATTTTATGGGGATGACCAAGAGTTTTGGGGAGGTGTCCCATTTTCTTTTTTCGGTGGGAGAGGTATGATGGGGGGAATAGTTTACCTGGAGAGAGACCGGGAGAGAGTTCCGGGGGTCAACGCCCCCGCGGCCCGGTCTGTGACCAGGCCTCATTAGCCAATATTTTCTTAGCAGACAAAATTTCCTACCCCCCCCTGGCACACGGTGGTGAGGAAGATAACCACTTGCTGCCCCTCCTTCCCTCCCTCCTTCCCTCCCTCCCTCCCTCCATCCTTCCCTCCTTCGATGCCTATCTCCCGGTGTCACTCGCAAGGTAGAGATAACCGCTAACTGCCGTCCATGGGGAGGGGGTCTCCGCCCCCACCACAACACCCCATTTAATAAGCACCACCAGCCAGCCAGATTCAAGGTATTTTCACTCTTGTGGCTCCCGGCCACTGAGGTCATTTTTGACGCAAAGACATTGAATCCATTACGATTTCTAATTAGCGTCTTTCAATCATTTTAATAACTCTCTCCTCCTCTCTCTATTTTAGAGCAGATCACGGAAATCTTGAGTTTCTCTCCCCCTTCCTATCACCCCTCACCCTCCCCTCCCTCTTCCCTCCTATCCTCCCTCTCCCTTACTCCTGCCCCTTCTCATGTGGGAGTGAATCTTTGTATAATATGAATGTCTTTTTGCTAGATTTTAAATTGTGTGTGTGTATATATATATATATATATATATATATATTATATATATATATATATATATATATATATATATAATATATATATATATATATATTAAAGTGTGTGTGTGTGTGTGTGTGTAGATAAAAAGGCTTCAAGGAAGAATATTTGGATTTCTTCCCGAAGCCTTTTGAATATTCCACTTCCCCTACCACCCCATCTTTTCATATTTTTTTTTTTTTTACCGATAGGAATATTTTGTTACATAATATGGTACAGAAGATTTAATTAAGAGATACATTGTTAATATAAAAGTGGCATATACTGTACATGTTGTTACGTGTGTATCACCGATTATAAGGCGAAAATCTCATCCAGCTCCTCAGAGCTGGGGCGTGTGCCCAAAATACAGCAGGCATTACCCCTTTGAACAGCCGCACTGAGCCACTGGAACAGAAAACTAGCTGCCCTGGGATCCCTAGTTACCCTGATGAGTCTTTTTCCCAGCTCCATAAGGAATTTAGATGCACTCTTTCCCCATGAGCCAAGAGTCTCTGAGCCTATGGGAACAAACTTATAATGATGGGCAAGTTCTCCATATTTTCTAGACTTTTGGGACTCCCTGAAGCTGGCAGCTGCCCCTCCTTCCTTCCTGGTGTATTGGAGATAGGTATCAGCCAAGGTAGATACACATGTATAGTCCCACACCACCTGCTTCCCATCTGTCCATGCTTGAAGGGTGATACCATCCTAACGCTTCTGGCTGCCATCAGATCTGCATAGTTGGGGTGGCTCCCTTACTGCTGGGCATGCAGCTGTTGTGAGGCTCCTCTTGATAATGTTATTAACCTCCTCATGTCTTGCAATCTTTCCCTTGGATTTACGGCACACAAGACCATGGTACCCGAATCGGTCTGCTGCTTCACTGCCACAAATACACCTGTGTTCGGCGAGAATAGGGGCGGTAAGTCGAAGGGCACGGATGCAGATGGTCTGTGGGTCAAGGCGTGTGCCAAGGCTGGAGTTGGGAACAGCCAACAGAAAGTCCTCTGCATGAGGGGCTCTCACTGCCAGGAGGCGAGCTCTATCCTTCTCTGACACACTCTGAAGCATTGTTGAGGCTATATTTCCTACTATTGGACCATCCCAGTGCAATTGTTTGTAGTTGTTGGGGGGAGCAGGTCTGGTTTCAGAGCCCGTTAGATTATCCCAGATCATGGCTCCGTCAATGAACTTTTGGTCCTGGACTCCAATCTTGTCCCTAAGATGTTCAGGGAGAATCGCTGCTACAAGCTCTCTGGATGCAATACATGAGGACAGAAAAGCAGGTAGTGCAATCTGTGATGACTTGCGGACACCAGTGCCTCCTAGTCTGACTGGAAGTTAGCTTGGTTCACTGCCCGTCTTCTAGAGTAAGGTTAAGTACTTTCGTAAAAATCTGCCTCAGGATACTGTCATATTCGTGCCGTATAGGGTTATCACATGAAGGTGCACATCTTAGGAAATAAGTCAACCTGGGCAAACTCGAGCACTTTGTGAGAAGGTACAAGGCATCGTGGGTGTCCAGATTGCCTATTCGTTGTTCCATTCTCCTTAACTCTTCCAATTTCTTCCTGAGAATTGTGTCAATGGCATTGCTTCCCAGAGGTGCTCCTAGCAAGACACTATTTGTGGGGGCAATGACTGCTGCTCCTGGTAGTTTTGATCTCACTGCATTTATCACTTGAATTTAATAATACATTGGACAAATAATAATTTTTTAAATTTCTTATTTCTTGGGTAGGATAGTTTGATGGTGGGTTGTGTGAAGGACCTGTCTAGTTCGGCCGGCGAGCCTGCTGTCTCGCGTCAGGTGTCGTGGGATCTGATAGTGAGGTGTGGGCTACCCCTTTATATACTCTTCTTTGATGCTTTACTTTCATTGTTCCTTGATAATGTGAGTAGTCACGAAGGCGCTTGGAATTCTCTATTCTTTCACAGTGGTTGTTTTGCATATAATATATATATATATATATATATATACAGCAGGATTAGAACCTTAACACTGTATCAAGGTTCACAGTACAGAGGGCATTCAGTCTATCCCACTGACCCTTCATATACGTCTCAATCCTGAACCTCCTCTCTTTTCCCTCATTGTTTTCTTCCTATCCATATTACCCTTCCCGTATCCTCTCTCCAACACCCCTTCCATCACCCTTCTGCCCCGCAGCTTCCTTCATATCTTCCTGACCCATCCCGTTCATCTGTACCTCTCCTCAGCCTCCCTCTTCTTAATTCCTCCCATCCCCCTTTTTACCGTCACCTTTTCCATCGCCCCTCACCCCCCAATGTCTTGCATCAAAGAAATCACTGATAATAACAGATAATTACTGTTGCCTTTCTTATGCTGGGGAAGTTTACTTTGTGATGTTTGTAGAGTGTGTCACACACCTCACAGTGATGGTAGAGTGTGTCACACTCCTCACAGTGATGGTAGTGTGTGTCACACACCTCACAGTGATGGTAGAGTGTGTCACACACCTCACAGTGATGGTAGAGTGTGTCACACACCTCACAGTGATGGTAGAGTGTCACACACCTCACAGTGATGGTAGAGTGTGTCACACACCTCACAGTGATGGTAGAGTGTGTCACACACCTCACAGTGATGGTAGTGTGTGTCACAACCTCAGTTGATGGTAGAGTGTGTCACACACCTCACAGTGATGGTAGTGTATGTGTTCACACACCTCACAGTGATGGTAGTGGTGTCACACACCTCACAGTGAAGGTAGTGTGTGTCACACACCTAACAGTGATGGTAGTGTGTGTCACACACCTCACAGTGATGGTTAGTGTGTGTCACACACCTCACTAGTGATTGGTAGTGTGTGTTCACACACCTCACAGTGATGGTAGTGTGTGTCACACACCTCACAGTGAAGGTAGTGTGTGTCACACACCTAACAGTGATGGTAGTGTGTGTCACACACCTCACAGTGATGGTAGTGTGTGTCACACACCTCACAGTGAAGGTAGTGTGTGTCACACACCTAACAGTGATGGTAGTGTGTGTCACACACCTCACAGTGAAGGTAGAGTGCGTCACACACCTCACAGTGAAGGTAGAGTGTGTCACACACCTCACAGTGAGGTAGTGTGTGTCACACACCTCACAGTGAAGGTAGTGTGTGTTCACACACCTCACAGTGAAGTGTGGTGTGTCACACACCTCACAGTGAAGGTAGAGTGTGTCACACACCTCACAGTGAAGGTAGTGTGTGTGTCACACACCTCACAGTGAAGGTAGAGTGCGTCACACACCTCACAGTGAAGGTAGTGTGTGTCACACACCTCACAGTGAAGGTAGTGTGTGTCACACACCTCACAGTGAAGGTAGTGTGTGTCACACACCTCACAGTGAAGGTAGTGTGTGTGTCACACACCTCACAGTGAAGGTAGAGTGTGTCACACACCTCACAGTGAAGGTAGTGTGTGTCACACACCTCACAGTGAAGGTAGAGTGTGTCACACACCTCACAGTGAAGGTAGTGTGTGTGTCACACACCTCACAGTGAAGGTAGTGTGTGTCACACACCTCACAGTGAAGGTAGTGTGTGGTCACACACCTCACAGTGAAGGTAGATGTGTTCACACACCTCACAGTGAAGGTAGTGTGTGTCACACACCTCACAGTGAAGGTAGAGTGTGTCACACACTCACAGTGAAGGTAGTGTGTGTCACACACCTCACAGTGAAGGTAGAGTGTGTCACACACCTCACAGTGATGGTAGTGTGTGTTTCACACACCTCACAGTGAAGGTAGTGTGTGTCACACACCTCACAGTGAAGGTAGTGTGTGTGTCACACACCTCACAGTGAAGGTAGTGTGTGTCACACACCTCACAGTGAAGGTAGTGTGTGTCCCACACCCTCACAGTGAAGGTAGTGTGTGTCACACACCTCACAGTGAAGGTAGTGTGTGTCACACACCTCACAGTGAAGGTAGTGTGTGTCACACACCTCACAGTGAAGGTAGTGTGTGTCACACACCTCACAGTGAAGGTAGTGTGTGTGTCCACACACCTCACAGTGAAGGTAGTGTGTGTCACACACCTCACAGTGAAGGTAGTGTGTGTCACACACCTCACAGTGAAGGTAGAGTGTGTCACACACCTCACAGTGAAGGTAGTGTGTGTGTCACACACCTCACAGTGAAGGTAGTGTGTGTCACACACCTCACAGTGAAGGTAGTGTGTGTGTCACACACCTCACAGTGAAGGTAGAGTGTGTCACACACCTCACAGTGAAGGTAGTGTGTGTGTCACACACCTCACAGTGAAGGTAGAGTGTGTCACACACCTCACAGTGAAGGTAGTGTGTGTCACACACCTCACAGTGAAGGGTAGAGTGCGTCACACACCTCACAGTGAAGGTAGTGTGTGTCACACACCTCACAGTGAAGGTAGTGTGTGTTCACACACCTCACAGTGAAGGTAGTGTGTGGTCACACACCTCACAGTGAAGGTAGTGTGTGTGTCACACACCTCACAGTGAAGGTAGTGTGTGTGTCACACACCTCACAGTGAAGGTAGAGTGTGTCACACACCTCACAGTGAAGGTAGTGTGTGTGTCACACACCTCACAGTGAAGGTAGTGTGTGTCACACACCTCACAGTGAAGGTAGATGTGTGTCACACACCTCACAGTGAAGGTAGTGTGTGTCACACACCTCACAGTGAAGGTAGTGTGTGTCACACACCTCACAGTGAAGGTAGAGTGTGTCACACACCTCACAGTGAAGGTAGTGTGTGTCACACACCTCACAGTGAAGGTAGTGTGTGTCACACACCTCACAGTGAAGGTAGTGTGTGTGTCACACACCTCACAGTGAAGGTAGAGTGTGTCACACACCTCACAGTGAAGGTAGAGTGTGTCACACACCTCACAGTGAAGGTAGTGTGTGTCACACACCTCACAGTGAAGGTAGTGTGTGTGTCACACACCTCACAGTGAAGGTAGAGTGTGTCACACACCTCACAGTGAAGGTAGAGTGTGTCACACACCTCACAGTGAAGGTAGAGTGTGTCACACACCTCACAGTGAAGGTAGAGTGTGTCACACACCTCACAGTGAAGGTAGAGTGTGTCACACACCTCACAGTGAAGGTAGAGTGTGTCACACACCTCACAGTGAAGGTAGAGTGTGTCACACAACCTCACAGTGAAGGTAGAGTGTGTCACACACCTCACAGTGAAGGTAGAGTGTGTCACACACCTCACAGTGAAGGTAGTGTGTGTCACACACCTCACAGTGAAGGTAGTGTGTGTGTCACACACCTCACAGTGAAGGTAGTGGTGTCACACACCTCACAGTGAAGGTAGTGTGGTGTCACACACCTCACAGTGAAGGTAGTGTGTGTGTCACACACCTCACAGTGAAGGTAGTGTGTGTCACACACCTCACAGTGAAGGTAGTGTGTGTCACACACCCTCACAGTGAAGGTAGAGTGTGTCACACACCTCACAGTGAAGGTAGTGTGTGTCACACACCTCACAGTGAAGGTAGTGTGTGCACACACCTCACAGTGAAGGTAGTGTGTGTCACACACCTCACAGTGAAGGTAGTGTGTGTCACACACCTCACAGTGAAGGTAGAGTGTGTCACACACCTCACAGTGAAGGTAGTGTGTGTCACACACCTCACAGTGAAGGTAGTGTGTGTCACACACCTCACAGTGAAGGTAGTGTGTGTCACACACCTACAGTGAAGGAAGTGTGTGTCAACACCTCACAGTGAAGGTAGAGTGTGTCACACACCTCACAGTGAAGGTAGAGGTGTGTCACACACCTCACAGTGAAGGTAGAGTGTGTCACACACCTCACAGTGAAGGTAGTGTGTGTCACACACCTCACAGTGAAGGTAGTGTGTGTCACACACCTCACAGTGAAGGTAGAGTGCGCCACACACTTCAGAATGAAAGTAAATATAATTATAAACACAACTGTCTCAGGTGCTCAGAGTGTAACTTTCATGCACCACCAGAGGTTCTGGAGAGTACAACGGACAAGTGACATAGCAGCAGCAACACACACATCAAGAGACATTCTTGAGCTTCCCCAGCGCTCGGGCTTAATGCCCAAAGCTGGGGTGTGACTCCGAAATGATCCTGTAGTGCTTGCCGCCTTTGCACCTCCTGACATCGTCTACTGCTTCTCTCTCCGAGCCCCGTGGGGGCGGGGAATGGGGCTAGGCCTGGGGACAGCTGGTCCCAGGAAACAAGGAGGTACTTGTACCTCCTCTTATAGCAGATATTGGTCTGAGACACTCCCTCGACAGGGAGCCAAGGCCGGGCCACCTCTTGGAAAAGGCCCGGGTCGGGCGATTATACCGGCGAATCTACAACAGAACAGAACCGGAAGCCCATAGTTATGCAAAGCATTTCGAGCGTCTTAATGTAAAGGATTTAAGTGTTAATTCTGTAACCTCAATGAGGGCGCTATATAAATCTTAAAACCAGAAGTGTTAGAGCATCTTATATGTCGTAATATAACATATAACACTGTTGTGGAGAGATCAAATTGAAAAGGTCTCTCTTCATGGACAAAGAAAAATGGAGTTTCCTTTCATATTCCTGTTAAACATCCTAACAAAATTAGTGAATTGTGAAAGACTAGGCGGTCCTAATGGATGCAGGAAAACATAAAGAATTGACACATTATTATTATTATTAAAATCAAGGGGGATTGCGCTAAACCCGGAGGATTATACAGCGCCTGGGGGGGGGATGTGTAAGGCATTCAGGCTTAATTCGGGGAACTGGAGCACAGATCCAATTCCCTAAATCAAAAGCCCCTCACCAACATCAAGGAACCTTCCTTGAGGGAAAGAATTGACACAAACATCCATTCCAGAGATCAACGTGGATTCATTCTAACGATAAAACAGCGAGAGAGACTCCAAATCTCAGAAGTCAATGTGTGAAAAAACACTGAACAAAAACAAACTGGTAAACATCCTAACAAAATTAGTGGAACGCTCCAGTGATTGCAGAAAAAATATATGAAATTATAATTATCATATAAAATACATAAATCAATACATGATAAATTATAACATAATTAAAATCTTAGGGGGCTTCCTTCAGTGCCTCGGATCTACATGCAGGTTATCGCGATAATTATGGTATTTTCAGCTGTTTGTTGAGTTTGTGTAACATCCAGGTTTCATATTATGGACTTCTTATTCAACCAAAAATGGATGAAGTCTGTCCAACCTTAGTCATATTGTACAATGAAAAAGTTTGTTAGATTTAAGATGACTCAATTAGATTGTAAATCATTGCTGAATTGTTAGACGCAATGACTTAGGCTCCAGACCAATTAGCTGGATAGTTACGAGCTCTGATTTAATTAAAAATGACATTTGATTCCTGTGCTGTCCAGGCACCATATGGATGTTACAGCAATTTAAGTTCCAGGTTTCTTTCGGTCCGTCCTATATAAAACTTGTCAAACCAGACATGGCACCTTGTATGCACCAGCCGCATTAACAACAGCATGCTTAATCAACATGTATTTGACATTCGAAGTATTCTTAAATGCTGTGTATCGTTCCAGTCACGGTATTGTGCCTTTTTTGTTACTTATTATACCATTTTAATGCCTTTGGCAAAATGGATATTGAGTAACATTTTGTTTTCTACATCAGGTTGGACTTTGATGGTTTTGTTATTGGTATTTGTCGTGACCTCGTAGTTTCCCCAAATTCACGTGGGAGAACTATGGTCTTATGGATCCCTGTGTCACTTTGTCCACATTTGGTTGTACATGTTATATTTTATTTTAATCCTGACCTCGTAGTTTTCCTTAATGTCTTCCCAACTTTAGCTATATTTTCCTTGTCCATGAAGCATTGACTCGTCATTTCTTCTGTCCTCGACGACTTTGGATGTTAACTACAAATAATATAGGTAAATATTTTGGCTTCTCTACAAGATTTCTATGGCACCCTTGTTTAGTACTGGTTTCTACATTAACACGTTTTAGCCTTGTATACTGAGACGTTCAACTTAAAACATGAGCTGTGGTTACATAATCTGCTTCTTAATTCAGCTGGTATATTTTTTCCGAAAATATGGGGAATGTTTTTCGAAATATTTTAGAAAATAACGAGGCTTCGCCAGCACCTCCGGTGGTGTATGAAAGTTATGCTCTGACCACCTAAGGCAGTCATGTATTTATGGTTGTAGGGAAGTAAATGTTTATACCCGAATTTGCGGGTGCTAATTTTTCTGTGGCCTGTGTATATTCTTTTCATTTTGTATGTTTTCTTGTGTTTTCTTGGCAACTCTGCTCAGTGCCATCCTCCAGCTTCCCTCTTTCTCTTACTGACCGTCATGTATGTCCCTGTTACACGTAGGTAGTCATCTCCTCGACTTTCCACCTCTGTTTTCCATTTCCTCATATTGTAAGCTCCTGATGAAGCACCGAAGGTAGTGTGAAAGCCCTGAACTGCTGTCCAGCCTCCTTATGGTTCTATTTTCATTATATATATATATATATATATATATATATATATATATATATATATATATAATATATATATATATATATATTATATATATATATATATATATATATATATATATATATATATTATATATAATAATTCATACACGTACATAGCCACGCAGGCGTAACTACAACTTCTTACTAATAATAAAACAGCAGGAGTGGTTGCTGGAGTTGTGTGTCTCCAGCACGATAAGGCGACACTAATTGGAATTAATTTAGAAATATTCTGGAGGATGGGAGAGTGAGGAGAGCTGTCACCACCACAAAGAGCCTTAATTAGCAGTTAGACGGTGAAAATGAACACGTCTGTCAATGTCGGTGATAAGTAGATGGAGAGACCACTGGCTTAAGACGTTTTGACTTCCTTGATGACGCTCCTCCCTATATTTTGTGGGAGAGGGGGGGGGAAGGGGTTGAGGATGGCATGGGAATGAAGGTTGATGAATGGGGAGGGGTGAAGAATGGAACAGAATGGAGTTAGATAGGTGGGAAGGAGTTAAAGGAAAGACGGGAATAGAACCGGATGGGTAGGGAGGGGTTAAGAATGGAGTAGGAATGGAGATGGATGAATGAGGATGGGTTAAGAATCATGCGGGAGTGGAGAAGGATAGGGAAGCTGGCAGCTTCTGTCCATTTCGTCCCTCACAGCTCGCGCTTTCCTGCTGGTCAAGGGCTTTTGATCTACGGAATTTGAGTCATCCTTAGCTAAGATGAATCAGACCGGCTTTCCTACCATTCTCCAGGCATTGTATAACCCCTACGGGCTTAGCGCTTCCCCGATAAAATACAATAATATTCCTTTACTTGTCCTTCTGTTCCTCTGCTCTTCCCTTCCGGAAGGAGAGTTTGTCGCCGAGTAGTGTGTATATATATATATATATATATATATATATATATATACTACGGAGATGTGTACTTTATTATATACTAAATGTATATTTACAAAGGACTGTATATATTGATATAGCATAATATATATATAACACGAGAAAATGTGTATCCTTGGTTTTTGACATACACCTAAAGGTGGTGGGATCCTGTGCATTTACAAAGGACGTGTACCTACACATTGGTGTATACGCATAGAGAATAGGATAAAGCACGAGAATGTCATCACCTTGGTGTATAGGTTTCAGTACCTCCAGCCCGAGAGTTCTGTTCAAAGCTGGAATAAGAGATCAAGCGAACAGTTTAGCAACTTAATATGAAACGTTTCTCATTCTACAGCTCTGCTACTTTTTGTCGATAAGAAAGTAGCGGTAGCAGTTCGGAATAAAGGACAATGTTCAGGTCCTATCACCCTTGATGTGTACATTTGTTATCACTCGTCAGCCTGGAAAAGGGATCTGTACGAAAAAACTCTGGCAACTTAAGTGGAAGGGTCTGAGAGGCATGACTGTGAACTTTAATACTATTACATCGTCCCTTTTCCACATATTAAGCTCCCTGCCTACTTTCTGTTTGTTCCCGACTGGGAAGAACCTAGGTGAGGGACGAAACTTTCGAAAAAAGTGCCTAATGTTGCATGTCTCTTATCTCCAACCTGTCCGTATTTTGTACCATCTGAAGAAGCCTCTGTCAGGAACTTGCAAACAAGGTTTGGACAAAATGAAAACACCTTGGTCAACTTTTCAAGTAGAATCGTTTGACTGAGGGGATGTACCTCCCAGTGGCTACATTCTCTGACTTATACTCTGACCTCTCCTTCCGACAGTATTTAAGTCTCAACACTGTCGCTTGATCTTCAGTTAGTTCCAGACTTTGGAACAGAACTTCTCCAGGCTGAGGGACTGACAACCTCAAATCTACGACTTCAAGGGTGATGGACTGATTACATCGTCTTCTCATCTCTACTGCTCCCGCCTACTTTCTGTACTCGACTGAAGAAGCCTACTGTGCAGGCGAAACGTTTCGGAATAAAGTTGCCTAAATGTTGCCTATGTGTCTTATCTACCAACCTGTCGGTATTGTATACCATTTGATAATCAGACCTTGAGCTGTAGCTCAACACCCTTTTGAGGCTCAGGAGCTGGCTATCAACCCTCTTAAACACGAAGAGCTGAGGTTGGTGTCATCGATCTCACAGCTTGATCAAAAATTCCTTCAGTAATGCAGATACATCATTGGCAGTACCTGGAGTTGTAGCTCAGCACCCTAAAGAGGACCATGAGCTGCATCTCAACTATCTTAATCACTACTAAAATCTCAAACACAATATACACGGTATTAACCTTAGTATTTGATACCCACAAATTGGACCACCGTTCTTCTCTTTACTGCACTGAAGAAACATAAGAACATTAGAAAGAAGGAACAATGCAACAGGCCTACTGACCCATGCGGAGCAGGTCCATGTCCCCCCCCCCGGATTAGACCAATGACCCACCCCCCGGATTATCCCAATGACCCACCCAGTCTGGTCATCCCCACTCAAGGATGGAGCACTGTACCAGACCCAGCAGCACAAGCTAGTCAGGTCCAACTCACACCCACCCACACCCACTCATGTATTTATCTAACCTATTTTTAAAACTACACAAAGTTTTAGCCTCAATAACTGTACTCGAGAGCTTGTTCCACTCATCCACAACTCTATTACCAAACCAGTTCTTTCCTATATGCTTGCTGAATCTGAATTTTTCCAACTTGAAACCATTGCTGCGAGTCCTGTCTTGGCTGGAAATTTTCAGCACGCTATTTACATCCCCTTATTTATTCCTGTTTTCCATTTATACACCTCGATCATATCCCCCCTAATTCTACGCCTTTCGAGAGAATGCAGATTCAGGGCCCTCAGTCTATCCTCATAGGGAAGATTTCTGATACATGGGATCATCTTTGTCATCCTCCTTTGTACGTTTTCCAGAGCATTTATATCCATTCTGTAATACGGTGACCAGAACTGAGCAGCATAGTCTAAATGAGGCCTAACCAAGGATATATAGAGTTGAAGAACAACCTGAGGACTTCTATTATTTATACTTCTAGATATGAAGCCAAGAATTCTGTTAGCTTTATTGCGAACACTAATGCACTGTTGTCTTGGTTTTAGGTTACTGCTAACCAGAACTCCTAAATCCTTTTCGCAATCGGTAGTATTAAGATGTACATTATTTAGTTTGTGTGGCATGGTTATTTAACTGTCCAACATTTAGAACTTTACATTTGTCAATATTAAACTGCATCTGCCACTTCTCCGACCAGACCATTGCGTCAGTCTAATCAAATCATCCTGGAGTGCTCTAATGTCCTCATTAGAATGAATTGGACGGCCTATTTTGGTGTCATCAGTAAATTTGCTTATGTCTCTGTTTATTCCCTCATCTATGTCGTTTATGTACATTGTGAACAACAACGGGCCCAACACTGACCCCTGAGGAACACCGCTTGTGACGTGCCCCGATTCTGATTTCTCCCCATTTATGCAAACTCTCTGCTGTCTATTTGTCAGCCATGCCTCTATCCAGGAAAAAATTTCTCCTCCTATTCCGTGTGCCTTAAGTTTCCTCAATAGCCTCTGGTGTGGAACTCTATCGAAAGCCTTACTGAAGTCCATATACACAATATCATATTCATTACCATGATCTACCTCCTCATGCACCTTAGTGAAAAACAGTTAGTAAATACGTAAGATAGGAATGCCCCTTTGTAAAATCGTGTTGAGAATCATTAATCAATCTGTGCCTGTCAAGATGGCTACGAATTGCTTCGGCAATTATTGCATCCATAAATTTTCCCACTATGGAGGTAAGGCTTATTGGTCTATAGTTCGAAGCCAAGGACCTGTCACCTGCCTTGTAAATAGGTATTACATTTGCCATTTTCCACTTGTCAGGCACTATGCCAGTTTGTAGTGATATGTTAAGATTAGCCAAAGGTATGCTAAGTTCCTCTTTGCATTCCTTTAACACCCTTGCAAACAGTTCATCAGGACCTGGGGATTTGTTAGGTTTTAGTTTATTTGTGTGAGGACCATGTCACTAGTTACCGCAATCGTACATAGTTTATTATCATCCTGTTCTATGTAATCTATTATTTCAGGAATATCGCTAGTATTTTCCTTATCACTGTCAGTGATCTGACCAGAGTTACTCTTAAGTGGGCCAATCTTGTCCCTAATCTTACTTCTGTATACCTGAAAGAACCCTTTTGGGTTAGTCTTTGAATCCCTTGCGACCTTAGCCTCATAATCTCTTTTTGCTTTTCTTATTCCTTTTTTTTATTTCTCTCTTTAATTGAATATATTGATTTCTTAACTGCCCATCCCCTCCTTTGATACGCCTATATATGCCTCTCTTTTGACCATTGAGATGTTTTAATCTATTATTCATCCATTTGGGATCATTTTTGTTAGATCTAATTTCCCTACGCGGAACAAAAGTTGTCTGGGCAGCTAGAACTATGCTCTGAAAAACGTCATATTGGCAACCAAGATCACCTACCTGACCCATAGTCAGGACATCCCAATTTAGCCCACCCAAGTAATTTTTCAGTCTCATGAAGTCGGCCAAGCGAAAATCAGGGACAGAGATTTGATTGCAGTTATCTGGGTAATTCCATGATATATTGAAACTAAGTGATTTGTGATCACTTTCCCCAAGCTCATCATTAACCTCAAGATTATTAATTAGTGAATCTTTGTTGGCAAGAACCAAGTCAGGCAGATTGTTTCCTCTAGTTGGTTCTCTCACAACCTGTTCTAAAAAGCAATCCTGAACCGTATCAAGAAAGCCACTAGACTCAAGATTTCCTGTCATATTGTCCAATCAATTTGTCTAAAGTTAAAATCTCCCATTATCACAACATTTTCATATCTAGATGCCTTATGAATTTCGTCCCATAACAGCTTATTGCACTCCCTACCAAGGTCTATAAATCACACCCAAAATTAATTTGTAACGACCCTCGAGAAACTGAAGCCAAACCGATTCTGTGTTTGATGTTTCTAATCTTATATCATGTCTAAGACAATTTAAATTTTCTCTGACATCGCCACACCACCACCCTTCCTGTTGACCCTATCAGTGTGGAATAGTTTATAACCCTGTATGTTGCATTCAGAAGGCATTTCTCTATCTTTCAGGTTGAACCAGGTCTCCGTTATACCAATAATATCTATATTACCTTCACTTGCAAGTAATTTTAGCTCATCTATTTTATTTCTTAGACTCCTAATATTTGTATAGTAAACCTTAAGGGAGCTAGTCACTCGTTGCCCTCT
>NC_069472.1:13795271-13907771 GCF_026875155.1 Cherax quadricarinatus
CTACTACTACTACCACCACAACCACTACCACCACCACAACCACTACTACTACTAAACCACCACCACTACTACTACCACCACCACCACTACTACTACTACCACCACTATTACTACTACTACTACCACCCCCACTACTACTAGAACCACCACCACCACTACTACTACCGCCAACACTTCTACTACCACCACTACTACTACTACTACCACCACCACCACCACTACTACTACTACCACCACTACTACTACTACTACTACTACTACCACCACCACTACTAAATACTACTACTACTACCACCACCACTACTACTACTACTACTACTACTACTACCACCACCACCACCACCACCACTACTACTACTACTGCCACCACCACCACTACTACTACTGCCACCACCACCACCACTACTACTACTACTATTACTACACCACCACCACCACCACCACTACTACTACCACCACTACCACTACTACTACTACTACCACCACCACTACTGCTACCACCACCACTACTGCTACTACCACCACCACTACTGCTACTACTACTACTACTACTACCAACCACTACTACTACTACTACCACCACCACCACCACAACCACCACCACTACTACTACTACTATCTACTACACCACACCACTACTGCTACTACCACCACCACTACTGCTACTACCACCACCACTACTGCTACTACTACCACCACTACTACTACTACCACTACTACTACCACCACCACTACTACTACTACCACTACTACTACTACCACCACTACTACTACTACTACTACCACCACCACCACTACTACTACTACTACTACTACTACTACTACTGCTGCTGCTGGTTTTTAAACCAGTTATACAAATTCTATCTGACTCCACTAGTGAATTTCTGCACTAGTGAATTTTTCCCACTAGTGAATTTCTGCACTAGTGAATTTTTCCCACTAGTGAATTTCTGCACTAGTGAATTTTTCCCACTAGTGAATTTTTCCCACTAGTGAATTTCTCCACTAGTGAATTTTTCCCACTAGTGAATTTCTCCACTAGTGAATTTTTCCCACTAGTGAATTTCTGCACTAGTGAATTTCTCCACTAGTGAATTTTTCCCACTAGTGAAATTCTCAACTAGTGAATTTTCCCACTAGTGAATTTAACCACTAGTCAATTTTCCCACTTAGGAATTTTTCCACTAGTAGAAGTGCTCCAGGTATAATTTATGCCGTGCACTAGCTATAATTTATGCCGTGCACTAGCTATAATTTATGCCGTGCACTAGCTATAATTTATACCGTGCACTACCTATAATTTATGCCGTGCACTAGCTATAATTTATGCCGTGCACTAGCTATAATTTATGCCGTGCACTAGCTATAAATTATGCCGTGCTCTAGCTATAATTTATGCCGTGCACTAGCTATAATTTATGCCGTGCACTAGCTATAATTTATGCCGTGCACTAGCTATAATTTTTGCCGTGCACTAGGTATAATTTATGCCGTGCACTAGCTATAATTTATGCCGTGCACTAGCTATAAATTTATGCCGTGCATAGCTATAATTTATGCCGTGCACTAGCTATAATTTATGCCGTGCACTAGCTATAATTTATGCCGTGCACTAGCTATAATTTATGCCGTGCACTAGCTATAATTTATGCCGTGCACTAGCTATAATTTATGCCGTGCACTAGCTATAATTTTAGCCTGCATAGCTATAATTTATGCCGTGCACTAGCTATAATTTATGCCGTGCACTAGCTATAATTTTAAAGACTCTGATATTCAATTTTTGCTCTTTAGTTTGGGAACGCAGTCTTACTGTTGAGGAAGAAACAGCAGCAGCAGCAACAACAACAACGACAGCAGCAATAGTAGCAGCAACAACAACAGGAGCAGCAGCAACAGCAGCATCATGAGCAGCAACAGCATCAGCAACAACAGCAGCATCAGGAGCAGCAACAGCATCAGCAGCAAATAGCAGTGGCAGCAGCGCAAGGAACACAGGTATCGTAAGCAGCAGAAGAGAAAAAGCAGTAGCAGACGAAAGAGAACCAGTAACAGCAGAAGGAACAGCAGCAGGAGAAAGAACATTAACATCACAAGAGGGGGATAGAAAGTGCAGCATCAACGACAGTAGAAAGGCAGCAACAGTAAGGAGCCTCAGCACCAGGTAAGGAAAGAACAGTAACAGCAGGTAGAGAAAGAACAGCAACAGAAGGAAGAGGAACAGCAACAGAAGGAGAGAGGAACAGCAACAGAAGGAAGAGGAACAGCAACAACAGGTAGAGAAAGAACAGCAACAAAAGGTAGAGAAAGAACAGCAACAAAAGGTAGAGAAAGAACAGCAACAGAAGGAAGAGGAACAGCAACAACAGGTAGAGAAAGAACAGCAACAGAAGGAAGAGGAACAGAAGAAAGAGGTGCAGCAGAAGAGTAAAGATAAAAAAAAATAGCAGGATGAATAGGAAGAGAAGAAGGTAGACAATAAAGGAGGGAGGAGGAGGAGGAGGAGGAGGAGGAGGTGGAGGAGGAGGTGGGAGGAGGAGGTGGAGGAGGAGGAGGTGGAGGAGGAGGAGGTGGAGGAGGAGGTGGAGGAGGAGGAGGTGGAGGAGGAGGAGGTGGAGGAAAGGGGGTGGTAGGAGGAGGAGGTGGAGGAGGAGGAGGAGGTGGAAAATAAGGGAATGTTGGAAGGAGAGCAATGGTAAATTACGTGGACTCTAATCTGAAGAGATGTGATGTTGTTGATGTTAATGTTGTGGGTGGAAAGAGGAGGGGGAGGAGGAGGAGGAGGGAGAGAGGACAGGGAGGCGGTAGATGAAAGGAAGAGGAGGAGAGAGGAGGAGGAGGAACAGGTAGGAGCAGGAGCAGGGGCAGTAGATGGGGGGAAGAGGAGGAGGAGGAGGAGGAGGAGGAACAGGAAGGAGCAGGAGCTGGAGGGGGTAGATGAGGAATAGGATGGGGGCGGAGGAGGGTGTGATGGAGGGAGTGTCTAGGAGGAGGTGAGAAGGAAGGGAGGAGGAGAAAGTGGAGTAGGAAAAGAGGAGGAGGAGGAGGAAGTGGTGTTCTAGTGAGAGAAGTGTGGAATGGAAAAGGGGAGGTGGGAGAAAAAGGCCCAGGAGGAAGAGGACGAGGAGAGAAAGAAGAGAAGAAGAAGAAGGTAGACGACCAGAACATCAATGAAAAGGACTATAGGAGAGGAGGTGAAAGGGGGGGCACAAGGAAGAAGAGGAGGAGGAGGAAAAAGGAGATTAGATATGGAGGAGAGAGGAAGAGAAGGGAGTAGATGGAGAGTCATGATTGTGAAAGACATTCAGCCATAGAGTCGGAGTGATGGTTTCCTGCTCTTGTTGGGGCCTCTCCAGGGAATTGTTAGAGAGAGAGAGAGAGAGAGAGAGAGAGAGAGAGAGAGAGAGAGAGCTGTGGAGGATACATAAAGACTATTTAGGTAGAGATGAGAGTCATAGTGTTTCTCTCGTGAGATACTGTGGTATGGAACACTATGGAACCGGAATGGTAGGAACAATGTTGAGTTAGAATGGTATGGAACACTGGAAAATGAAAGGGATGGAGCATTGTGGAACTGGAACGTTATGGAAACATTTGGAACTGGGATGGTATGGAACACTCTGTAACTGAAATGTAATGGAATGTTGGAACTGGAATGATAGACAATGTGGAACTGGAATGATATGGAACAGTGTGAAACTGAAATGATATGGAGCAATGTGGACCTGGTATGATATGGAACAATTGTGGTACTGGAATGATATGGAACAATGTAGAACTGGAATGGTATGGAGCAATGTGGAACTAGAATGATATGGAACATTGTGGAACTGGAATGATATGGAGCAATGTCTACGGCCCTTTGCTATACATTCTACAAGATTGATGGACTGAACACATCGACTCCAGGCTGAGGGACTAATTACCTCAAACTACTCCTCTCCTTACACCTTTCTACTTTGTATTGGACTGATGAAGCCACTGTGTGGCGAAACGTTTCCTCAATAAAGATTCCCATATGTTGCATATGTGTCTCAGTCTTCAATATGGAACCGTTAAGGTGTGGAAGTACTTATGAGGTGGAATAATTTACACCTAAATACAGCAGATACCTTTATAGCTCACAGTGTTTGTCTCACACAGTGGAGATCTTTATTATTCAGTGTTTGTCCCACAGTGTCAACTGTGTGTACTCAACTAGTTGTGGTTGCGGCGGTCTAGTCACAGCTCCTGCCCGCCTCTTCACCTGGCTGCTACCCGGTCACTCTTCCCGCTCCGTGAGCTTTATCATACCTCTTCTTAAAGCTATGCATGGATCCTACCTCCACTACATCACTACCCAGGCTATTCCACTTCCTGACAACTCTGTGACTGAAGAAATGCTTCCAAACATCCCTGTGGTTTATCCGAGTCTTCAACTTCCAACTGTGTCCCGTTGTTGTGGCGTCCCAACTCTGGAACATCCTGTCTCTGTCCACCTTGTCTATACATCTCAGTATTTTATATATCGTTATATCCCCCCTAACTCTCCAGTCTTCCAGTGTCGTCAGGTCGATTTCCCTTAACCTCTCCTCGTATGACATACCCCTTAGCTCCGGGACTAGTCTTGTTGCAAACCTTTGCACTTTCTCTAGTTTCCTTACATGCTTGGCTAGGTGTGGGTTCCAAACTGGTGCTGCACATTCCAATATGGGCCTAACGTACACAGTGAACAGGGTCCTGAATGACTCCTTATTTAGATGTCGGAATGCTGTTCTTAGGTTTGCCAGGAGCCCGTATGCTGCAGCAGTTATTTGGTTGATGTGCGCCTCAGGAGATGTTCGCGGTGTTATACTCATACCAAGTTCCTTTCCCTTGAAAGAGGTTTGTAGGTTCTGGCCCCCTAGACTGTACTCAGTCTGTGGTCTTCTTTGCCCTTCCCCAATCTTCATGACTTTGCACTTGGTGGGGTTGAACTCCAGGAGCCAGTTTCTGGACCAGGCCTGCAGTCTGTTGTCTAGATCCCTCTGTAGTTCTGCCTGATCTTCGTCCGATTGAATTCTTCTCATCAACTTCACGTCATCTGCAAACAGGGACACTTCGGAGTCTATTCCCTCCGTCATGTCCTTCACGAATACCAGAAACAGCACTGGTCCAAAGACTGACCCCTGTGTGTGGAACTGTGTGTGTGTGTGTGTGTGTACTCACCTAGTTGAGGTTACAGGGGTCGAGACTCAGCTCCTGTGTGTGTGTGTGTGTGTGTGTGTGTGTGTGTGTGTGTGTGTGTGTGTGTGTGTGTGTGTGTGTACTCACCTAGGTGTGGATGCAGGGGTCGATTCCCAGCTCTTGGCCCCGCCTATTCACTGGCCGCCACTCTTCCCTTTCCACGAGCTTTATCATACCTTTTCTGTATGTGTGTGTGTGTGTGTGTGTGTGTGTGTGTGTGTGTGTGTGTGTGTGTGTGTGTGTGTGTGTGTGTGTGTGTGTGTGTTTGTGTTCACCTATTTGTGGTTGCATGAGTCGAGTTACAGCTCCTGACCCCGCCTCTTCGCTGGTCGCTATCAGGTCCACTCTCTCCCTGCTCCATGAGCTTTATCGTACCCCTTAGTGGAGGTATGGATCCTGCCTCCACTCTTCAGATTGTGTGTGTGTGTGTGTGTGTGTACTCATATGTGGTTGCAGGGGTCAAGTCATAGCTCTTGGTGTGTGGTGTGTGTGTGTGTGTGTGTGTGTGTGTGTGTGTGTGTGTGTGTGTGTGTGTGTATTTAAACATTGTGTCACTCTGTGATCGAGACTTCAGTATGGAGGTTCTTAACGTAACATAATATAAAACGGACTATAACGTAAGATGCAGTATAATATAAGATGGTTTTTACTTGTTCGTATGCGTGGTTTATATTTTTGTTCGTAGTTTACACTAGAGTCAGAAGCTACTGTTTAACTCTTCTCGGTAAACATTATAAAAATACCAACTTTTATCGAACTGAAATTGCGCCATTCTTATTCTATCGTAACTTTATTACTACCCCCTTCTTTAAAGTAGGCAATTCAGGGGAGGGGAAGGGGAGAGGGGGGTCATCGCCCCCTCATGACCCGGTCCCAGGCCAGGTCTCCAGGTCTGGCTAGTATTGTTAAACACTTCTTCAGCATTAATTGCCTCCATCAGTAACAAACTTCAGCAGACACCCACTTAATCCCTTGCCCACACACTTATTATCTTAATACGCCGCACCTCGCCCGCCAACCGTATTTACGAGATCATTACTCCTAAAACCAGTATGTAATCCCACCTTAAATTACCTAAAATATTATCTAACTACTAGAAATTGTTGGTTTAACTATCGCACACGGGAGGGGAAAATGTGTGACAAGTTTGCCGATTTTGTGCATTATTTGCGGGTAATTTAAGGGTTTTTCTGCCTGCAAAATGCCACGAAAATCGTCTCTACTGAACTTTCACATTGGGGTTATTGCTGTCTTGCTTTTTCTTGTATACAAGAGAATATGGTGTGTGTGTGTGTGTGTGTGTGTGTGTGTGTGTGTTCGCGTTTGTGTGAGTACTCGCCTATTTGTGGTTGCAGGGGTCGATTCATAGCTCCTGGCCCCGCCTCTTCGTTAGTCGCTATTAGGACCATTCAGTCCCTGCTCCAAGAGCCTTATCGTACCTCATCTATGTATGGGTAATGCTTCCATTAGTGGTGAGTGTGTGTACTCACCTAGTTGAGGTTGCAGGGGTCGAGTCCAAGCTCCTGGCCCCGCCTCTTCACTGGTCGCCACTAGGTCACTCTCCCTGAACCATGAGCTTTATCGTGCCTCTGCTTAAAGCTATGTATGGATCCTGTCTCCACTACATCTCTTCCCAAACTATTCCACTTCCTGACTACTCTGTGGCTGAAGAAATACTTCCTAACATCCCTGTGATTCATCTGTGTCTTCAGCTTCCAACTGTGTCCCCTTGTTGCTGTGTCCAGTCTCTGGAACATCCTGTCTTTGTCCACCTTGTCAATTCCTCTCAGTATTTTGTAAGTTATCATGTCCCCCCTATCTCTCCTGTCCTCCAGTGTCGTCAGGTTGATTTCCCTTACCTCTCCTCGTAGGACATACCTCTTAGCTCTGGGACTAGTCTTGTTGCAAACCTTTGCACTTTCTCTAGTTTATTTACGTGCTTGGCTAGGTGTGGGTTCCAAACTGGTGCTGCGTACTCCAATATGGGCCTAACGTACACGGTGTACAGGGTCCTGAACGATTCCTTATTAAGATGTCGGAATGCTGTTCTGAGGTGTGCTAGGCGCCCATATGCTGCAGCCGTTATTTGGTTGATGTGCGCTTCAGGAGATGTACCTGGTGTTATACTCACCCCAAGATCTTTTTCCTTGAGTGAGGTTTGTAGTCTCTGGCCCCCCTAGACTGTACTCCGTCTGCGGTCTTCTTTGCCCTTCTCCAATCTTCATGACTTTGCACTTGGTGGGGTTGAACTCCAGGAGCCAGTTTCTGGACCAGGTCTGCAGCCTGTCCAGATCCCTTTGTAGTTTTGCCTGGTCTTCGATCGAAAGAATTCTTCTCATCAACTTCACGTCATCTACAAACAGGGACACTTCGGAGTCTATTCCTTCCGTCATGTCGTTCACAAATACCAGAAACATCACTGGTCCTAGGAATGACCCCTGTGGGACCCCGCTGGTCACAGGTGCCCACTCTGACACCTCTCCATGTACCATGACTCGCTGCTGTCTTCCTGACAAGTATTCCCTGATCCATTTTAGTGTCTTCCCTGTGTGTGTGTGTGTACTCTAATTGTGGTTGCAGGGGTCGAGACTTAGCTCCTGGCCCCGCCTCTTCACTGATCGCTACTAGGTCCTCTGTCTCTCTCTCTCTCTCTCTGCTTCCAGAGCTTTGTCATACCTCGTATTAAAGCTATGTATGGTTCTTGTCTCCACTACATCACTTGCTAGGCTATTCCACTTCCTGACGACTCTATGACTGAAGAAATACTTCGTAACATCCCTCTGACTCGTGTTAGTCTTCAGCTTCCAATTGTGACCCCTTGTTTCTATGTCCCCTCTCTGGAACAAACTGTCTTTGTCTACCTTATCTACTCCATGCAGTATTTTGTATGTCGTTATCATGTCTCCCCTGACCCACCTGTCCTCCAATGTCGTCAGTCCGATTTCCCTCAACCTTTCTTCGTAGGACATACCCTGAGCTCCGGACCTAGCCTTGTTGCAAACCTTTGCACTTTCTCTAATTTCTTGACGTGTTTGACCAGGTATGGGTTCCAAACCGGTGCTGCATACTCCAATATGGGCCTGATGTACACAGTGTACAGTGTCCTGAACGATTCCTTACTAAGGTATCGGAACGCTATTCTCAGGTTTGCCAGGCGCCCGTATGCTGCAGCAGTTATTTGGTTGATGTGTGCCTCCGGAGATATGCTCGGTGTTATGGTCACCCCAAGATCTTTCTCGTTGAGCGAGGTTTGCAGTCCTTGGCCACCTAGTCTATACTTTGTCTGCAGTCTTCTTTGCCTTCTCCGATCTTCATGACTTTGCATTTGGCGGGGTTAAATTCGAGAAGCCAGTTGCTGGACCAGGTGTCCAATCTCTCCAGGTCCCTTTGAAGTCCTGCCTGGTCCTCATCTGATTTAATTCTCCTCATTAATTTCACATCATCTGCGAACAGGGACACCTCTAAGTCTATCCCTTCCATCATGTCATTCACATATACCAGAAATAGCACTGGTCCTAGGACCGACCCTTGTGGGACCCCGCTCGTTACAGGTGCCCACTGTGATACCTAATCCCGTACCATGACTCGTTGTTGCCTCCCTGTCAGATATTCTCTGATCCATTGCAGTGTCCTTCCTGTTATATGCGCCTGATCCTCTAGTTTCTGCACTAGTCGCTTGTGAGGAACTGTGTCGAAGGCCTTCTTGCAGTCCAAGAAAATGCAATCAACCCACCCCTCTCTCGTGTCGTACTTCCATAACTTTGTCATAGAACTCCAGAAGGTTTGTGACACAGGATTTGCCTTCCATGAATCCGTGCTGGTTATCGTTTATAATCTTGTTCCATTCCAGGTGCTCCACCACTCTCCTCCTGATAATCTTCTCCATGACTTTGCATACTATACACGTCAGTGACACTGATCTGTATTTTAGTGCCTCTTTTCTTTCTAATCTTTTGAAAATTGGAACTACATTTGCGGTCTTCCATACTTCAGGTAGTTGCCGAGCTTCAAGGGATGTGTTGAAGATTGTGGTTAATGGCACACACAGTATATCTGCTCCCTCCCTAAGGACCCACGGGGAGATGTCGTCTGGTCCCATTGCCTTTGAGGTATCAGGGTCACTTAGCAGCTTCTTCACCTCCTCCTCAGTTGTGTGCATATCGTCCAGCACCTGTTGGTCTATTCCATGTTGGTGTCCCCCTCTGTCCTGTCTTTCCAGACTCCTTCCTGTCTCTACTGTGAATACTTCCTTAAATCTCGTGTTGTACTCCTCGCATACCTCTTGATCGTTTCTTGTGAGTTCCCCACCTTCTTTCCTCAGCCTGATCACCTGATCTTTGACTGTCGTCTTTCTCCTCATGTGGCTAAACAGCAGTTTCGGGTCAAACTTGCCTTTCGATGCTATGTCACTTTCGTACTGTCGCTGAGCCTCCTTCCTTATCTGTGCATATTCGTTTCTGGCTCTTCGACTGATCTCCTTGTTTTCCTGGGTCCTTTGCCTTCTATATCTCTTCCATTCTCTAATGCACTTAGTTTTCGCCTCCCTACACCTCTGGGTAAATCAAGGACTCGCTTTGGTCTTCCCATTGTTTCTGTTGCCCTTGGGAACAAACCTTTCCTCTGCCTCCTTGCATTTTGTTGTTACATATTCCATCATTTCATTTACTGTCTTTCCTGCCATTTCTCTCTCCCACTGCACCTCCCGCAGGAAGTTCCTCATACCTGTGCAGTCCCCCATTTTATAGTTTGGCTTTTCCCATTTGACTCCTGTTACCCTCTCCACCTGTAACTCTACTATGTAATCAAAACTCAGGAGTACGTGGTCACTAGCTCCGAGGGGCCTCTCTTATGTGATGTCTCAATTCTAGTATCAGGGTGAAAAAGGTCAGTCTTGCTGGTATCCTCCTGCTCTCTGGTAGTGTCCATGATGTGTTGTCTTGAAGTTTTCCAGTCCACATCCCTCATCTTGGCTCTCCATGTTTCGGGGCCCATGATGTGTGTGTGGTTGGTTTGTGTGTGTGCTGCGTGTGTGTGTGTTGTGTGTGTGTGTGTACTCACCTAGTTGTACTCACCTAGTTGCGGTTGCGAGGGTCGATTACAGCTGACCCGCTTCTGGCCGTACACTCTTGTTCGTGAGCGGGAAGTGTGTGTGTGTACTCACCTAATTGTGATTGCAGGGGTCGAGACTCAGCTTCTGGCCCCGCCTCTTCACTGATCGCTACTAGGTCCTCTCCCTCTCTGCTTCCTGAGCTTTGTCATACCTCTTCTTAAAACTATGTATGGTTCCTACCTCCACTACTTCACTTGCTAGGCTATTCCACTTCCTGACGACTCTATGACTGAAGAAATACTTCCTAACGTCCCTGTGACTCGTCTGAGTTTTCAGCTTCCAGTTGTGACCCCTTGTTTCTGTGTCCCCTCTCTGGAACATCCTGTCTCTGTCCACCTTGTCTATTCCCCACAGTATCTTGTATGTCGTTATCATGTCTCCCCTGACCCTTCTGTCCTCCAGTGTCGTCAGTCCGATTTTCCTCAACCTATACCCTTGTACTTTCTCTAACTTCTGGACGTGCTTGACCAGGTGTGGGTTCCAGACTGGTGCTGCATACTCCAGTGTGCAGTGTCTTGAACGATTCCTTATTAAGGTATCGGAACGCTATTCTCAGGTTTGCCAGGCGCCCGTATGCTGCAGCAGTTATTTGGTTGATGTGTGCTCCCTGTGACTTGCTCGGTGTTATGGCCACCTCAAGGTCTTTCTCCCTGAGTGAGGTCTGTAGTCTTTGTCCACCTAGCCTATACTCTGTCTGCGGTCTTCTTTGCCCCTCCCCAATCTTCATGACTTTGCATTTGACAGGGTTGAATTCAGGAAGCCAGTTTCTGGACCACAAGTCCAGCCTGTCCAGGTCTCTTTGCAGTCCTGCCTCATCCTCATCCGATTTAATTCTTCTCATCAGCTTCACATCACCTGCGAATAGGGACACTTCAGAGTCCATTCCTTCCATTATGTCGTTCGCATATATCAAAAATAGCACTGGTCCTAGAACTGACCCCTGTGGGACCGCGGTCGTCACAGGCGCCCACTGTGATACCTCTTCACGTACCATGACTCGTTGTTGCCTCCCTGTCAGGTATTCCCTGATCCATTGCAGTGCCCTCCCTTTTGCACTAACCTCTTGTGAGGAACTGTGTCAGAGGCCTTCCTGCAGTCCAGGAGAATGCAATCAACCCACCCCTCTCTCTCGTGTCTTACTTCTGTTACCTTGTCATAAAACTCCAGAAGGTTTGTAACACAGGATTTGCCTTCCATGAATCCATGCGGGTTTTCATTTATAATCTTGCCTCGTTTCTGTTTCCTTTCTTAAATATGGGGACTACATTTGCTGTCTTCCATTTCTCAGGTAGTTGCCCAGTTTCAAGGGATGTGTTGAAGATTGTGGTTAGGGGCACGCACAGCATCTCTGCTCCTTCTCGAAGGACCCACGGGGAGATGTCCGGTCCCATCACCTTTGAGGTATCAAGGTCACTTAGCAGCTTCTTCACCTCCTCCTCGGTTGTTTGTATGTCATCCAACACTTGTTGGTATATTCCTTCTTGATGTTCCCTTCTGTGCTGTCTTCCCAGAGCCCTTCCTGTCTCTACTGTAAAAACTTCCTTAAATCTCCTGTTCAGCTCCTCACATACCTTCTGATCATTTCTTGTAAGTTCTCCACCTTCTGTCCTCAGTCTGATCACCTGGTCTTTACTGTTGTCTTCCTCCTGATGTGGCTATACAACAGTACAACAGTTGTGTATGTGTGTGCGTGTGTGTTGGAAACGATGTTAGTTTGATTCGTATGTGTATGTAGTTGACATGGTGTTTGTTTTTGGTACGTATGCTGTTTGTTATTTTGTGTTTTTTTGGTATATTGTTTGTATTGTGCTTGTTTAAAGTTTTCTTTTCTCTGTATATATGTTGTTTTTGTGGTATATGGTGTTTGTGTGTGGTATATATAGTATTTGTATGGGGTATGTATGGTGTTTGTGTGTGGCATGTATATCTGGAGTGTACCTGGAGAGGGTTTCTGGGGTCAACTCCCCCGCGGCCTGGTCTGTGACCAGACCTAGTGGTGGAATCAGAGCCTGATCGAACAGGCTGTTACTGCTGGCAGCATGCAGACCGACGTGCGAACCACAGTCCGGCTGGTCAGGTACTGACTGATAGATGCCTGTCCAGCGCCTTCTTGAAGAAGACCAGCGGTCTATTAATTCCCCTTATATATCCTGGGAGGCAGTTGAACAGTCTTGGGCCCCTGGCACTTATTATTTTTGTTGCATATTTCGATGATTCAGTTAGGTTTGGAAATGTAATGATGTAACATAGTTGTCCGCTCTATGTAACAATTTTTAGAAAAGGGAATATGTAATATACTGGTGAAAAATAAAATCACTTACTCATCTCTACTTGATCTATCGGGACTCGTCATGGATCGGGCCGCGGGGGCGTTGACCCCCAGAACACCCTCCAGGTATACCCAAAAGTTGTTTAATTACTAACTCTGGCCAGCTGTGTCCTGGCTCAGTCTCAAACCTTCCACACTCATCCGGTTTCAGACCGTCTGCTGTATGCCGTCACTCAACGTTGGGCCAAACACTTCTGTGCTACTCTGTAGCAATTCCCTTCTCAGGATGAGGTGACTAGACTTTTTAAGTTCAACAGTCTCTTGACAGCTGCTGGTAGGATGACGCTGTCAACACTGCATCCCTGGAGATAAATGGTATAAAATTCCGTCATGATGGAAAAATAGACACAAATGCAGTATAATGTGATCCTTTATTAACTACGTTTCGCCCACACAGTGGTGTTTATCAAGTCACAAACAGATCTGTTTGTGACTTGATAAAGTCCACTGTGTGAGCGAAACTTTGGTCAATAAAGGATCGCATTATACTGCATTTTTTTCTTCTTTTCAGTTGCATTCCCTCTTCTGCCTCCGTCACAAAATATATTGAAAGATTCTTCGATTTTTTAAGATATCTATTTTTACCTCTTAAAAACTTAAAAATCTACATACAGGATCTTATTTAAAATGTGTACAAAATCGAGTATATTACTCATTCCAAGGTCAATTTCGGGATCACTAGGAACTCTCCTCAAACCCCAGGAACACTCTTGCAACACCAAGAGCACTCCTGCAATACCAGGAACTCTCCTGGAACACCTGAAACAATCCTGAAACTCTTCTGGAACCCCAGAAACAATCCTGGAACACCAGCAACATTACTGGAACACCAGAAACACTACTGAAACATTGTGGAACACCAGAAACACTCCTGGAACACCTGGAGCATCAGAAACACTCCTGGAACACCAGGAACTCTCCTGCAGCATCAGAAACACTCCATGAACATTCCTGGAACTCACTACCTTCTACCCCACTCTTACACTTAACAGCAGGGGCTCATGAACCTCACACACTTGCGAGTTAAGGTTCGCACTCAACCCTTCCTGAATCCCTCACACACACACACACACACACACACACACACACATACACTGTTATGCTGACATGCGATTTCTTGCAATTTTGTTCATCTAATATTACATTGCGATTATCATGATTATTAGCTAAAACGACGATAATCAGCTTTATAATATTACATATTCATTTTCGTCTTTCTCATTTTTTATTTTATCTATATAATGTATTTTGCGCTGATGCATCATTTACCAATGATAACCATTTATGACCTCACCTCTGGTTACTACTCGCCTGACGTGAGCTTACGTCAGAGGTGAGTGTTACTACTCGCCTGACGTGAGCTTACGTCAGAGGTGAGTGTTACTACTCGCCTGACGTGAGCTTACGTCAGAGGTGAGTGTTACTACTCGCCTGACGTGAGCTTACGTCAGAGGTGAGTGTTACTACTCGCCTGACGTGAGCTTACGTCAGAGGTGAGTGTTACTACTCGCCTGACGTGAGCTTACGTCAGAGGTGAGTGTTACTACTCGCCTGACATGAGCTTACGTCAGAGGTGAGTGTTACTACTCGCCTGACGTGAGCTTACGTCAGAGGTGAGTGTTACTACTCGCCTGACGTGAGCTTACGTCAGAGGTGAGTGTTACTACTCGCCTGACGTGAGCTTACGTCAGAGGTGAGTGTTACTACTCGCCTGACGTGAGCTTACGTCAGAGGTGAGTGTTACTACTCGCCTGACGTGAGCTTACGTCAGAGGTGAGTGTTACTACTCGCCTGACGTGAGCTTACGTCAGAGGTGAGTGTTACTACTCGCTGACGCGAGCTTACGTCAGAGGTGAGTGTTACTACTCGCCTGACGTGAGCTTACGTCAGAGGTGAGTGTTACTACTCGCCTGACGCGAGCTTACGTCAGAGATGAGTGTTACTACTCGCCTGACGTGAGCTTACGTCAGAGGTGAGTGTTACTACTCGCCTGACGTGAGCTTACGTCAGAGGTGAGTGTTACTACTCGCCTGACGTGAGCTTACGTCAGAGGTGAGTGTTACTACTCGCCTGACGTAAGCTTACGTCAGAGGTGAGTGTTACTACTCGCCTGACGTAAGCTTACGTCAGAGGTGAGTGGAGTAGAGAAGGTATAGAGAAGGTCTTCACGGTTTACTCCTTTTAACCTAATCGGAGAAGCATTTGGTCTAGAGCTTTATTCTTTAAAGTCATCAGAAACTGTGAGATATTGTGGAATTTTCATTATATAGAAGTTCTCGTGTGTAGAGACTTTCTAAGTCAACAGCCTAATCTCCTTAGAAAATAGAGAGGATGTGACCTTTTTATTCAACTGTATATTAAAGGTCCATTCAGCTAAGAATGAAGGTCTTCTTAATTTATATATAATTAAGGAAAAGGTACAACTAAATACCTTATTAAGGCTATAACGATATCTGCTTTATATTAAAGATACATTTTACAAAGATTTTTTTTCTGTCTTCATATAACCTTATTACGATATAACTGGAGAATAATTCTTCATAAAAATCCCCTAGACTTACACCACCTATGGTTTATAAAGTTTATCGTAATACACACAAGTTCCTTTTTTGGTTTTTGGAGAACAATTATTTTTTCTAGGAGAATGGGTGCTCAAAGCACAACCATTTCTGTTTATGGAGATTTTTTTGGGGGGGGGGGAAGGGGGGGTCGGAGAATGACGGTTTTGGTGCTTGGAGAATGATTTTTTTTTTTATCTCGGGGGGAAAAAAAAATATGCTCCGAGAATGATGCTAGATTGGAGAGTGTCCTTTTTGATATTTAGAGAACGACTTTGATGCTCACTGAACTACTTCGTGCTCATGGAACGACTTTGGTGCTTGTACAACGACCTTGGTGTTTACACGACGACCTTGGTGCTTGCGCAATGACCCTGATGCTTGTACAGCGACCTTGATGCTTCCACGACGATCTTTCTCTTTGGTGCGTAAAAAATTACCTTGGTGCTCACAAAACGATCTCGACGCTCACAAAACGACCTTGATGAACACAAAATAATTTTATTGATCACAGAACGACCTTGATCACAAAACGAACTCAATGCTCACGAAACAACTTAGATGGTCACAAAGCGACCTTGGTGATTCCAGAACGACCTCGGTGCTAGCAAAACGACCTACCAGTTCGCAAAACGACCATCACAGTACAAGGCCATAAACCACTGTTAAATTATCACCAAACATTTGCACTAACATCACCAATCCCCAAATTGTCATCAAGGAAGGATTTACCTCGGGCTTGGAGGAGGGCCTAAGAAAACGAAGGATTTCTATCGGATTTACGCTAGTCGCCGAGGATTAACAATATGACTAATTACATTAACGTCCGGATTTATTGTGTGACAAAATGCGGCAGGATCAGCAACTGTGTCGGCAGAGAGTGGTAAAAATACTGCTTAGGAGACTGGCTTAAATCCCTTGTGGGAGACACAGGGAGAGATGGTGGGAGGGAATTAGAGGGATGGTGGGAAGGAGAGAGTTGCAGGGATGGGACGGAAGGTTGATGGGATAGTGGGAGGTAGACAGTTGGAGATATGGTGAGAGGAAGTGAGTTGGGGAGATGGGGGTAGGGAAGGTTGGAAGTAGAGAAGAGAGAGAGAGAGAGAGAGAGAGAGAGAGAGAGAGAGCTGTGGAGGATACATAAAGACTATTTAGGTAGAGATGAGAGTCATAGTGTTTCTCTCGTGAGATACTGTGGTATGGAACACTATGGAACCGGAATGGTAGGAACAATGTTGAGTTTAGAATGGTATGGAACACTGAAAATGAAAGGGATGGAGCATTGTGAAATGGTTGAACGTTATGGAAAATTTGGAACTGGGATGGTATGGAACACTGTGTAACTGAAATGGTATGGAATGTTGGAACTGGAATGATATGGAACAGTGTGGAACTGGAATGATATGGAACAGTGTGGAACTGGAATGATATGGAACAATGTGGAACTGGAATGATATGGAACAATGTGGAACTAGAATGATATGGAACATTGTGGAACTGGAATGATATGGAGCAATGTCTACGGCCCTTTGCTATACATTCTACAAGATTGATGGACTGAACACATTGACTCCAGGCTGAGGGACTAATTACCTCAAACTCCTCCTCTCCTTACACCTTTCTACTTTGTATTGGACTGATGAAGCCACTGTGTGGCGAAACGTTTCCTCAATAAAGATTCCCATATGTTGCATATGTGTCTCAGTCTTCAATATGGAACCGTTAAGGTGTGGAAGTACTTATGAGGTGGAATAATTTACACCTAAATACAGCGGATACCTTTATAGCTCACAGTGTTTGTCTCACACAGTGGAGATCTTTATTATTCAGTGTTTGTCCCACAGTGTCAACTGTGTGTGTGTACTTACCTAGTTGTGGTTGCTGCGGTCTAGTCACAACTCCTGCCCGCCTCTTTACCTGGCTGCTACCCGGTCACTCTTCCCGCTCCGTGAGCTTTATCATACCTCTTCTTAAAGCTATGTATGGATCTACCTCCACTAGAGGTAGGATCCATACATAGAGAGAGAGAGAGAGAGAGAGAGAGAGAGAGAGAGAGAGAGAGAGAGAGAGAGAGAGAGAGAGAGAGGACCCACAGATGGCTCCAACTTCATCCTGTTCCCTATTTGTATGTCTCTTAACAATACAAAGGCTTTAAAATAAGGTATGTGGATAACAGCTCTTAGTTTGTAAGTGAATGTAGGCGCTCTTAACCCTGTAAATACCTTGTGTAAGAGAGAGATAGAGAGAGGGAAAGAGGTAGAGAATGGCGAAGGTGAGGATATGTAGGGGGTGTGTTGGATACCTGATGCTGCTACTATTACCACCTTCCCCTCGATTACAACTACCACTACCACTACTACTACTGCTACTACTATCACTTTCACCACCATGAACTGGGTGGTCCACGGTCAACTGTCTACCCTGGATAGTGTGTGAGAAAACTTTCAGAGTTGTCGTTGTCCAACCACTTCTTCAGACATTGTCATAGTTGGCCAACCACTTTTTTAAGCTTAGTTTTAGCTGTCCAACCACTTCTAGACACACTGCTACGACTGACCAAACATTTTAAGTACTGTTTGGGCTGCCCAACCACTTTTCTAAGCACTACTTTTATGACTGTCCATTGTCCAACTACTTCTTTAAACGCTGCTGTGCCAGTCCAGTCACTTCTTTAAGAACTATCTAACCACTTCTCTAAGCACTTTCATAGCTGTCTAATGGTCACTATTTCTTTAAGAATTGTTACAACTCTTCACGAGATGCTATTTTTCCAGGTTAGTGCTGCATTTTCTGCCTTTAAGGTTTTGTCTGGTTTTTCGTATCTTAAACATGGGCAACATTATTATTATTTATGGAGAAGCGCAAAGCCCGTAGAGTTGAAGCAGGTCTTATGGGATGGGAGAGGTTGGTGGTTGGGGGGGGGGGAAAGATGATCAGGTTTGATACTAGGAAGGGGATGGTTGCCGTAATCTCACGCATCAAACGATCTACACCAGCTTCTTGGCAACTTTCTTGAACGGCGGAATGTCTATCGCCTGACAGAACAAAAAAGAAAAGATGATTGGCTGGTAGCTGGCGAGTTTTCGGCTAGATGGAGGATCGAGCCTTCGCCAGAAAGGAGTCTACCTGGAGAGGTTCCGGGGGGTAACGCCCCCGTGGTTCAGTCCATGATCAGGCCTCATGGTGGATCAGGACCTGATCGACCAGGTTGTTATTGCTGGCCGCACTCAACCCAGCGTACGAACCACAGCCAGGCTGGTCAGAAGCTAACTTTAGGAATCTGTCCAGCTCTCTCTTAAAGACAGCCAGAGGTCTATTGGTAATCCCCCTTATAGGCTGGGAGGCTGATGAACAGCTTTGGGCCCCAGACATCTATGGTATTTTCTCTCAGTGTGCTCACGGCACCTTTGCTTCTCATTGAGGGGATATTGCACCATCAACCGAGTCTTTGGCTTTCGCAGTAAGTGATTTCTGTGTGTAGATTTGGGTCAAGTCCCTCTAGGATTTTCCTGGTGTAAATGATGATATACCTTTCTCGCCTATTCTCCAAGGAGTACAGGTCTAGGGCCTTCAAACGTTCCCAGTAATTGAGGTACTTTACTGAGCTTATATCTGCAGCAAAGGTTTTCTGTACATTTTTCGGATCTGCAGTTTCTCCTGTCTTGAAAGAGCTGTTAATGAACAGCAATATTCCATCTTAGATCGAACAACTGGCTTAAAGAGGATCTTCATTGATCTGGTAGTTCCTTGCTTAGAAGGTTCTCATCGATTCTATCATTTTCCTCACAGTTGTGGTCTTTGAAGGCCACATTATCACATTATCACTCCTAGGTCCTTCACATTAGTTTTTCTCTTTATAGTGTAGTTAAAAAGTTTTCTTATACTCTGTTCTAGCTTTTAATTCCTCAAATTTTCCATAACGGAGTAGCTGGAACTTGTCCTCAGTGAGGAGCGAGCCATCGCCAGGACGGAGGAGCGAGCCATCGCCAGGACGGAGGAGCGAGCCATCGCCAGGACGGAGGAGCGAGCCATCGTCAGGGCGGAGGAGCGAGCCATCGCAGGACGGAGGAGCGAGCCATCGCCAGGACGGAGGAGCGAGCCATCGTCAGGGCGGAGGAGCGAGCCATCGCCAGGACGGAGGAGCGAGCCATCGCCAGGACGGAGGAGCGAGCCATCGCGCGGCGGAGGAGGAGCCATCGTCAGGGTTTGGAGAGCGAGCCATACCAGATCGAGGAGCAGACTCATCGTCAGGCGGAGGAGCGTAGCCATCGCCAGGGCTTGAGGAGGAGCCATCGTCAGGGCGGAGGAAGCGAGCATCGCCTTACTGGAAGGAGCGAGCCATCGCCTGAACGGAGGAGCGAGCATCGCTGGACGAAGGAGCGAGCCATGCAAGGACGGAGGAGGAGCATCGCCTGGAAGGAGGAGCGAGCCATCGCTTAGAGGAGAAGGAGCCTTCGTACTTGAAGGAGGAGCCATCGCCAGACGGAGGAGCGAGCCATCGCTGCTCTTGAGGATGACATAGTGAGTTTAGACTTCCTATAACCGATAAATCCTTTCTTAAGAATTACATGTAGTAGCTTGGGTGATGTTGAGCTTGTCACTGAGTGTCTTGAAGACTTGATGTCAGGACCGTAGATGTCCCTTTACTTGAAGGAGAAGAGCCTTTACTTGAAGGAGAAGATCCTTTACTTGAAGGAGAAGATCCTTTACTTGAAGAAGATCCTTTACTTGAAGGAGAAGATCCTTTACTTGAAGGAGAAGATCCTTTACTTGAAGAAGAGGTGCTTTGAGTCCTCACGTTGATTTCTTAATGTAGTGAGTACTGGATAATGTGTGTGCGTGTGTGTGTGTGTGTGTGTGTGTGTGTGTGTGTGTGTGTGTGTGTGCGCGCTCACCTGGTTGTACTCACCTAGTTGTGGTTGCAAGGGTTGATTCACAGCTCCTGGCCCCCTCTTCACTGGTCGCTACTGGGTCACTCTTCCTTCTCCATGAGCTTCATCATACCTCTTCTTAAAACTATGTATGGCTCCTGCTTCCACTACTTCACTTCCCAGACTATTCCACTTCCTGACAACTCTGTGACTGAAGAAATACTTCCTAACATCCCTGTGATTCATCTGAGGCTTTGTTGCTGTGTCCCATCTCTGGGACATCCTGTCTCTGTCCACCTTGTCAATTCCTCTCAATATTTTATATGTCGTTATCATATCTCTCCTGTCCTCCAGTGTCGTCAAGTTGATTTCCCTTAACCTCTCCTCGTAGGACATGCCCCTTAGCTCTGGGACTAGTCTTGTTGCAAACCTTTGCACTTTCTCTAATTTCCTTACATGCTTGGCTATGTGTGGGTTCCAAACTGGTGCTGCATACTCCAATACGGGCCTAACGTACACGATGTACAGGGTATTGAACAATTCCTAATTGAAATGTAGGAATGTTCTTCTTAGGTTTGTGTGTGTGTGTGTGTGTGTGTGTGTGTGTGTGTGTGTGTGTGTGTGTGTGTGTGTGTGTGTGTGTGTAGTATGTGACAATCACCTGAACAGTGACACCCTAACACTGGTGATTTACAGTGAGTGCTCGTAATTGAACCCCTCTTCTCCTACCCATCCTACAAACCCCACCCAACACTCATCACCCCCAACTACCCTCCATGGGTTCCCTCCCCCAGACTTCCCCATTACCACCCCCACCCCTTCCATCCTCAACCCCCCACCGTGTTCCTCCACAAATCACCTCAATTTTTGTGCCAGCTTATGCGAGTTGGGCCCAGCTACTGTCTATACCCATTAATCACCTTGTATCTTACACTTACACATTTCCCTTTCTCCTAATCTTTATTCCCCTCATCATGGGCTACATCGACCTATCCCTCCTAGCCCTTCGGTTAAACACCTTGCGGAAACCGCTTCTATTCCCACTCTTGCAGAAGGGTGACGATTGCGCCCGACCGACAAGTGCGGTTTCCGGATGCGCCTCTCGGCCAGTCTTCGAATCTCCTCGCGATCCAGGCGCAATTTACCGCATTGACTCAAAATTATGATATCTCGCCGCCCGTTAATTGCGGTCATTTATTATGAATTAAAACATTAACATCGGCCAGGCTCGTCTCCGAATCGATAGCAGGCAGCATCCGGCTGCAGGATAGACAGCGGGATAGACAGGAGAGACAGGATGAGCAGCAAAAGTATAAGCAATCTCCAGCATCATGATAGGCAGAGGGATTAACAGAAGGATAGGCACCGGAATAGGCAGGAGGATAGACAGCATCCGGCAGCAGGATAGGCAACAGGAAGAACAGAAAGTAGTTAAGCGCTCCAGCATCTTATTAACCATTATTCGCCCCCTTCAGGCTCGTGAAAGGCTCTTGATCCAACGAAATGAGCACCCCCCTTTTTCTCGGATCAAACCTGGCTGTCTCCCCACGCCAGGCGAGAGATATATATAATCTACACTTGAAAAATCCTAGAAGGAATGGTCCCGAGTCTGCACACAGAAATCATTCCCTACGAAAGTAAAAGACTGGGCAGGTGGTGCAAAATACCCCCAATGAAAAGTAGGGGCGCCATTGGTACACTGAGAAAACACCATAAATGTCCGGGACACAAGACTGTTCAACAGCCTCCCACCATGCATAAGGGGAATTACCAATAGGCCCCTGGCTGCCTTCAAGAGGGAACTGGACAGATACCTAAAACTGGTGCCGGATCAGCCGGGCTGTGGTTCGTACGCTGGACTATGTGCGGCCAGCAGTAACAGCCTGGTTCGTCAGGCCCTGATCCACCGGGAGCCCTAGTCAAGGACCGGGACGAAGGGGGCGTTGATCCCCGGAATGCTCTCCAGGTGATGTATAACCTTTATATGTTTAAATCGTAATAATAATAATAATAATAATAATAATAATAATAATAATAATAATAATAATTTCCTCTTTACCGTTAATACATATTATTTCTGTGAAATAAACTTAATTACAAAGGCCTAATGATGATAACAGGACACATTATTAGATATAATAAGTGCAGGTAATAACGTAGGCAGGGGTAGTAACGTAGGCAAAGGTAGTAACGAAGGCAGCGGTAGTAACGTATGCAAAGGTAGTAACGAAGGCAGGGGTAGTAACGTAGGCAGGGGTAGTAACGTAGGCAAAGGTAGTAACGAAGGCAGGGGTAGTAACGTAGGCAAAGGTAGTAACGAAGGCAGGGGTAGTAACGTAGGCAAACGTAGTAACGAAGGCAGGGGTAGTAACGTAGGCAAAGGTAGTAACGAAGGCAGGGGTAGTAACGTAGGCAAAGGTAGTAACGAAGGCAGGGGTAGTAACGTAGGCAGGGGTAGTAACGTAGGCAGGGGTAGTAACGTAGACAGGGGTAGTAACGTAGGCAAAGGTGTCAGCATAGTTGCTGATCCCTGTGTTATATAGCATAGCATATTAGTATCATCCATGTGCTTTAGATAGGAGATCCCTTGTAGGCCTGTGACTTTGTGTGACGTCACGGGATGCGCATGTGTAGGCTCATACCTCTGCCACGCTCTCAGTCGGCGTAGACCTACAGGCGAAGACAGGCAGAGGCTGGGCTCCACATTCATCATCACAGTCTGACAATATATGTTACCATCCAACAAGTGTGTCTACCTTCAACCCTCGATATCTCCATTTAAGAACCCCTACGATAAAGGTAGTAACGAAGGCAGGGGTAGTAACGTAGGCAGGGGTAGTAACGTAGGCAGGGGTAGTAACGTAGGCAGGGGTAGTAACGTAGGCAGGGATAGTAACGTAGGCAGGGATAGTAACGTAGACAGGGGTAGTAACGTAGGCAAAGGTAGTAACGAAGGCAGGGGTAGTAACGTAGGCAGGGGTAGTAACGTAGGCAGGGGTAGTAACGTAGACAGGGGTAATAACGTAGGCAAAGGTAGTAACAAAGGCAGGGGTAGTAACGTAGGCAGGGGTAGTAACGTAGGCAGGGGTAGTAACGTAGACAGGGGTAGTAACGTAGGCAAAGGTAGTAACGAAGGCCGGGTAGTAACGTAGGCAGGGGTTAGTAACGTAGGCAGGGGTGTAGTAAACGTAGGCAGGGGTAGTAACGTAGGCAGGGATAGTAACGTAGGCAGGGGTAGTAACGTAGACAGGGGTAGTAACGTAGGCAAAGGTAGTAACGAAGGCAGGGGTAGTAACGTAGGCAGGGGTAGTAACGTAGGCAGGGGTAGTAACGTAGACAGGGGTAGTAACGTAGGCAAAGGTAGTAACAAAGGCAGGGGTAGTAACGTAGGCAGGGGTAGTAACGTAGGCAGGGGTAGTAACGAAGGCAGGGGTAGTAACGTAGGCAAGAGTAGCAACGTAGGCAAGAGTAGCAACGTAGGCAGGGGTAGTAACGGAGGCAGGGGTAGTAACGTAGGCAGGGGTAGTAACGTAGGTAGAGGGGCAGTAACGTAGGAAAGGAGTAGTAACGTAGGTAGGGGTAGTAACGGAGGCAGGGGTAGTAACGAAGGCAGGGGTAGTAACGAAGGCAGGGGTAGTAACGTTAGGCAGGGGTAGTAAGTAGTCAGGGGTAGTAACGTAGGTAGAGGGGCAGTAACGTAGGAAAGGAGTAGTAACGTAGGTAGGGGTAGTAACGTAGGCAAGAGTAGCAACGTAGGCAGGGGTTAGTAACGGAGGCAGGGGTAGTAACGAAGGCAGGAGTAGCAACGTAGGCAGGAGTAGCAACGTAGGCAGGGGTAGTAACGTAGGTAGAGGGGCAGTAACGTAGGAAAGGAGTAGTAACGTAGGTAGGGGTAGTAACGAAAGCACGGGGTAGTAATGCAGCCAGGAGTAATAACGCAAGCAGAGGGGCGGGGTAATAGCCCAGGCAGGGGGTTGGGAGTAATAATGCAGGCAGGGAGGTTTATAACGCAGCCAGAGGGGTAGTAACGCAGGCAGGGGGTAGTAATGCAGGCAGGGGGTGGGAATAGTAACACCGGTAGGGGGAGTGGAATAGTAACGCAGACAGCATATGATTACTGCGGCTGTCGTTACCAAGATGCCCGCCGCTAATGAGCTCCACATCGGCAGAAGTCTTCCAATATTTAGATATAAAGATCATTAACCTCATTTGCATACAAGCTAACGACACGGCAGTAACCTTCATCCAAGTTCCCCTAACACTGCCCCTCCAGTATTGCCAGTTGTAGATAAGAAATCATGAGGAAGATGAGGAGGAAGAGGAGGAGGAGGAGGAGAAAGATGAGGAGAAAGATGAGGAAGAGAGGAGGAGGAGAAGAAAGAGAGGAGAAGGAAGAGAAGAAGGAAAATGAGAAGAAGGAGAAGGAGGAGGGGGATATTTGAAGCGGGAGGTAGAATTGGAGTTGAAGTAGTAGCAAAAGTAGAGGGTAAAATTAGGGGAAAAATGAGAGTAGGAGGAAACAGAATAAGATGAAGAGGAGATGGAAAGAACAGAGGCTGGGAAAATGCAGAACCGAAGGAGGAAGAGGATGAAAATGAAGAGAAAGAGGAGGAGATGCAAAAAAAAAAAAAAGAAAATAATTTTGTGCAACTAGGATTTCAATTTGGGGCTTAAACCAGAATTTCAATCTAGGGGTTTAACAAAGGATTTCAATATAGTGATGGTTTAAGCCAGGATATCAATTTGAGAGGCTTAAATATTGTAGGAGACAGGAAATATATATATATATATTATATATATATATATATATATATATATATATATATATATATATATATATATATATTAATAACGTATCTTTTAAAATACGTTTTTCAGTGCATTTGTGAACTTTCAAGTGTGTATGTGGCCTGTCAAGTGTGTATGTGGCCTGTCAAGTGTGTATGTGAACTTCCAAGTGTGTATGTGAACTTCCAAGTGTGTATATGGCCTGTCAAGTGTGTATGTGGTCTGTCAAGTGTGTATGTGGCCTGTTAAATGTGTATGTGAACTTTCAAGTGTGTATGTGGCCTGTTAAATGTGTATGTGGCCTGTCAAGTGTGTATGTGGCCTGTCAAGTGTGTGTGTAGCCTGTCAAGTGTGTATGTGGCCTGTCAATTATGCATGTGACCTGCCAAGTGTGCATGTAACCTGTCAAATGTTTGTGACCTGTCAAGTGTGCATGTGGCCTGTCAATTGTGTGTGTGACCTGTCAGTTGTGTGTGTGTATCGCCTGTCAAGTGTGTATGTGGCCTGTCAAGAGTGTATATGGTCTGTCAAGTGTGTATGTGACCTGTCAGGTGTGTATGTGACCTGTCAAGTGTGTCTGTTGCCTGTCAGGTGTGTATGTGGCCTGTCAAGTGTGTATATGGCCTGTCAAGTGTGTATATGACCTGTCAAGACTGTATATGGCCCGTCAATTGTGAATGTGGCCTGTCAAGTGTGTATGTGGCTTGTCAAGTGTGTATGTGGCCTGTCAAGTGTGTATATGGCCTGTTAAGTGTGTATGTGACCTGTCAGGCGTGTATGTGGCCTTTCAAGTGTGTATGTGACCTGTCAAGTGTGTACATGGCCTGTCAAGTGTGTATGTGACCTGTCAAGTGTGTACATGGCCTGTCAAGTGTGTATGTGACCTGTCAAGTGTGTACATGGCCTGTCAAGTGTGTATGTGACCTGTCAAGTGTGTACATGGCCTGTCAAGTGTGTATGTGACCTGTCAAGTGTGTACATGGCCTGTCAAGTGTGTATGTGACCTGTCAAGTGTGTACATGGCCTGTCAAGTGTGTATGTGATCTGTCAAGTGTATACATGTCCTGTCAAGTGTGTAACCTGTCAAGTGTGTATATGGCCTGTTAAGTGTGTACATGCCCTGTCAAGTGTGTATGTGACCTGTCAAGTGTGTACATGTCCTGTCAAGTGTGTATGTGACCTGTTAAGTGTGTACATGGCTGTCAAGTGTGTATGTGATCTGTCAAGTGTATACATTGTCCTGTCAAGTGTGTAACCTGTCAGTGTGTATATGGCTGTTAAGTGTGTACATGGCTGTCAAGTGTGTATGTGACTGTCAAGTGTGTACATGGCCTGTCAAGTGTGTATGTGACCTGTCAAGTGTGTACATGGCCTGTCAAGTGTGTATGTGACCTGTCAAGTGTGTACATGGCCTGTCAAGTGTGTATGTGACCTGTCAAGTGTGTACATGGCCTGTCAAGTGTGTATGTGATCTGTCAAGTGTATACATGTCCTGTCAAGTGTGTAACCTGTCAAGTGTGTACATGGCCTGTCCAGTGTGTATGTGAACTTTCTTCCAGTGTGTATGTGAACTTTCTTCCAGTGTGTATGTGAACTTTCTTCCAGTGTGTATGTGAACTTTCTTCAGTGTGTATGTGAACTTTCTTCCAGTGTGTATGTGAACTTTCTTCCAGTGTGTATGTGAACTTTTCTTCCAGTGTGTATGTGAACTTTCTTCCAGTGTGTATGTGAACTTTCTTCCAGTGTGTATGTGAACTTTCTTCCAGTGTGTATGTGAACTTTCTTCCAGTGTGTATGTGAACTTTCTTCCAGTGTGTATGTGAACTTTCTTCCAGTGTGTATGTGAACTTTCTTCCAGTGTGTATGTGAACTTTCTTCCAGTGTGTATGTGAACTTTCTTCCAGTGTGTATGTGAACTTTCTTCCAGTGTGTATGTGAACTTTCTTCCAGTGTGTATGTGAACTTTCTTCCAGTGTGTATGTGAACTTTCTTCCAGTGTGTACGTAAACTTTCTTCCAGTGTGTACGTGAACTTTCTTCCAGTGTGTATGTGAACTTTCTTCCAGTGTGTATGTGAACTTTCTTCCAGTGTGTATGTGAACTTTCTTCCAGTGTGTATGTGAACTTTCTTCCAGTGTGTATGTGAACTTTCTTCCAGTGTGTATGTGAACTTTCTTCCAGTGTGTACGTAAACTTTCTTCCAGTGTGTACGTAAACTTTCTTCCAGTGTGTATGTAAACTTTCTTCCAGTGTGTAGGTAAACTTTCTTCCAGTGTGTATGCAAACTTTCTTCCAGTGTGTATGTAAACTTTCTTCCAGTGTGTATGTGAACTTTCTTCCAGTGTGTATGTAAACTTTCTTCCAGTGTGTACGTAAACTTTCTTCCAGTGTGTATGTGAACTTTCTTCCAGTGTGTATGTAAACTTTCTTCCAGTGTGTATGTGAACTTTCTTCCAGTGTGTATGTGAACTTTCTTCCAGTGTGTATGTGAACTTTCTTCCAGTGTGTATGTGAACTTTCTTCCAGTGTGTATGTGAACTTTCTTCCAGTGTGTATGTAAATTTTCTTCCAGTGTGTATGTGAACTTTCTTCCAGTGTGTATGTAAATTTTCTTCCAGTGTGTATGTGAACTTTCTTCCAGTGTGTGACTCTCGTGATCAATACAATATAGTAAAAATTATCCAGGAATTGAAAAAACAACATAACATAAGAAAGTAGGAACACTGTAACAGGCCTACTGGCCTATGCGAGGCAGGTCCAATTCTCCTTCTGGCTTAAGCTCACTGACCTAGTGAGGTCAGACACGTCACTTAAAGGAGGAGCACAGCAGGCCGACCCAGTAGCACCAGCTAGTCAGGTCCAACTCACACCCACACCCACCCATGTATTTATCCAACCTATTTCTAAAACTACACAACGTCTTAGCTTCTATGACGGTACTCGGGAGTTTGTTCCACTCATCCACAACTCTATTACCAAACCAGTGCTTTCATATATATCCTTCCTGAATCTGAAATTTTCCAATTTAAAACCATTGCTGCGAGTCCTGTCTGTGTTAGATATTTTCAGCACGCTATTTACATCCCTTCATTAATTCCTGTTTTCCATTTATATACCTCAATCATATCCTCCCTAATTCTACGCCTTTCTAGAGAGTGTAGATTCAGGGCCCCCTCAGTCTATCCTTTAGTCCCCTCATCCTCTACTGTGACTGCGCTACTGGTGAAGGAAGAAGAGGAGGAGGAGGAGTACGAAGAGGAGGAAAAAGAGTAGTAGAAGCAGTTGGAAACAAAAAGATGGAGAGGCGGAAAAACACAGAAGGATGGGGAGGAGGAGGAAGAGGAAGAGGAGAAGGGGAGGAATAGAGGAGGTGATGATAAGAAGAAAGAGGAAGAAAAGAGGAGGAGGAGAAGGAGGAGGCAGAGAAAAGGAGGAGGAGGAGAAGGAAGAGGAGGAGAAGGAAGAGGAGGAGAAGGAAGAGGAGGAGAAGGAAGAGGAGGAGAAGGAAGAGGAGGAGGAGGAGGAGAAGGAGGAGGAGGAGGAGGAGGAGGAGGAAGAGAAGGAGGAGAGGTTTAGAGTTGGAGTTGGTAATTATGATGGGCCAAGTAATATATGATAGTCAGATGGTTCCCAAATGTCCTACTGCAAGTTTTGAATGACACTATTTTGCCGCAAATGCCCAGGCGGTCTATACTGTGGAGGGGTTGTGTCTGCCAGGCGTGTGTGTGGGGGCGGTCTATACTGTGGAGGGGTTGTGTCTGCCAGGCGTGAGTGTGGGGGCGGCCTATACTGTGGAGGGGTTGTGTCTGCCAGGTGTGTGTGTGTGGGAGCGGTCTATACTGTGGAGGGGTTGTGTCTGCCAGGTGTGTGTGGGGGGGGCGGTCTATACTGAGGAGGGGTTGTCTGCCAGGCGTGTGTGTGGGGGCGGTCTATACTGTGGAGGGGTTGTGTCTGCCAGGCGTGTGTGTGGGGGCGGTCTATACTCTGGAGGGGTTGTGTCTGCCAGGCGTGTGTGTGGGGGCGGTCTATACTGTGGAGGGGTTGTGTCTGCCAGGCGTGTGTGTGGGGGCGGTCTATACTGTGCAGGGGTTGTGTCTCCCAGGCGTGTGTGTGGGGGCGGTCTATACTGTGGAGGGGTTGTGTCTGCCAGGCGTGAGTGTGGGGGCGGCCTATACTGTGGAGGGGTTGTGTCTGCCAGGTGTGTGTGTGTGTGGGAGCGGTCTATACTGTGGAGGGGCTGTGTCTGCCAGGTGTGTGTGTGGGGGGGCGGTCTATACTGAGGAGGGGTTGTCTGCCAGGCGTGTGTGTGGGGGGCGGTCTATACTGTGGAGGGGTTGTGTCTGCCAGGCGTGTGTGTGGGGGCGGTCTATACTGTGGAGGGGTTGTGTCTGCCAGGCGTGTGTGTGGGGGCGGTCTATACTGTGGAGGGGTTGTGTCTGCCAGGCGTGAGTGTGGGGGCGGTCTATACTGTGGAGGGGTTGTCTGCCAGGCGTGTGGGGGCGGTATATTCTGTGGAGGGGTTGTGTCTGCCAGGGTGTGTGTGTGGGGGCGGTCTATACTGTGGAGGGGTTGTGTCTGCCAGGCGTGAGTGTGGGGTCGGTCTATACTGTGGAGGGTTGTGTCTGCCAGGCGTGTGTGTGGGGGCGGTCTTTTACTGTGGAGGGGTTGTGTCTGCCAGGCGTGTGTGGGGGCGGTCTATACTGTGGAGGGGTTGTGTCTGCCAGGCGTGAGTGTGGGAGCGGTCTATGCTGTGGAGGGGTTGTGTCTGCCAGGCGTGAGTGTGGGGGCGGTCTATACTGTGGAGGGGTTGTGTCTGCCAGGCTTGTGTGTGGGGGCGGTCTTTTACTGTGGAGGGGTTGTGTCTGCCAGGCTTGTGTGTGGGGGCGGTCTATACTGTGGAGGGGTTGTGTCTGCCAGGCGTGAGTGTGGGGGCGGTCTATACTGTGGAGGGGTTGTGTCTGCCAGGCGTGTGGGGGCGGTATATTCTGTGGAGGGGTTGTGTCTGCCAGGCGTGTGTGTGGGGGCGGTCTATACTGTGGAGGGGTTGTGTCTGCCAGGCGTGAGTGTGGGGGCGGTCTATACTGTGGAGGGGTTGTGTCTGCCAGGCGTGTGTGTGGGGGCGGTCTATACTGTGGAGGGGTTGTGTCTGCCAGGCGTGTGTGTGGGGGCGGTCTATACTGTGGAGGGGTTATGTCTGCCAGGCGTGGGTGTGGGGGCGGCCTATACTGTGGAGGGGTTGTCTGCCAGGTGTGTGTGTGGGGGGGCGGTCTATACTGTGGAAGGGTTGTGTCTGCCAGGCGTGTGTGTGGGGGCGGTCTATACTGAGGAGGGGTTGTCTGCCAGGCGTGTGTGGGGGCGGTTTATTCTGTGGAAGGGTTGTGTCTGCCAGGTGTGTGTGTGGGGGCGGTCTATACTGTGGAGGGGTTGTCTGCCAGGCGTGTGTGTGGGGGCGGTCTATACTGTGGAGGGGTTGTGTCTGCCAGGTGTGTGTGTGGGGGCGGTCTATACTGATTAGGGGTTGTCTGCCAGGCGTGTGTGTGGGGCGGTCTATACTGTGGAGAGGTTGTCTGCAAGGTGTCTGTGGGGGCGGTCTATACTGTGGAGGGGTTGTGTCTGCCAGGTGTGTGTGTGGGGGGGGGCGGTCTATACTGAGGAGGGGTTGTCTGCCAGGTGTGTGTGTGGGGCGTGCTATACTGTGGAGGAGTTATCTGCCAGGTGTGTGTGGGGGGGGCGGTCTATTCTGAGGAGGGGTTGTGTCTGCCAGGGGGTTGGTGTGGGGGTGGTCTATACTGTGGAGGGGTTGTGTCTGTCAGGTGTGTGTGTGGGGGGGCGGTCTATACTGAGGAGGGGTTGTGTCTGCAGGTGTGTGTGGGGGCGGTCTATACTGTGGAAGAGTTGTGTCTGTCAGGTGTGTGTGTGGGGGGGGCGGTCTATACTGAGGAAGGGTTGTATCTGCCAGGTGTGTGGGGGGTGGTCTATACTGTGGAGGGGTTGTCTGCCAGGTGTGTGTGGGGGCGGTCTATACTGTGGAGAGGTTGTGTCTGCCAGGTGTGTGTGTGGGGGCGGTCTATACTGTGGAAGGGTTGTCTGCCAGGTGTGTGTGGGGGCTGTATATACTGTGGAGGGATTGTGTCTGCCAAGTGTGTGTGGGGGGCGGTCTATACTGCGGAGTTGTGTCTGCCATTTGTGTGTGGGGGGCCTATACTGTGGAGGGGTTGTGTCTGCCAGGTGTGTGTGGGGGGCTGTCTATGCTGTGGAGGGGTTGTGTCTGCCAGGCGTGTTTGTGGGGGCGGTCTATACTGTGGAGGGGTTGTCTGCCAGGCGTGTGTCTGGGGGTGGTCTATACTGTGGAGGGGTTGTGTCTGCCAGGTGTGCGTGGAGGGGGGGCGGTCTATACTGTGGAGGGGTTGTGTCTGCCAGGTGTGTGTAGGGGCGGTCTATACTGTGGAGGGGTTGTGTCTGCCATTTGTGTGTGGGGGCGGTCTATGCTGTGGAGGGGTTGTGTCTGCCAGGTGTGTGTGTGGGGGGGCGGTCTATACTGTGGAGGAGTTGTCTGCCAGGTGTGTGTGTGTGGGGCGGTCTATATTGTGGAGGGGTTGTCTGCCAGGCGTGTGTGGGGGCTGTCTATACTGTGGAGGGGTTGCGTCTGCAAGGCGTGTGTGTGGGGGCGGTCTATACTGTGGAGTGGTTGTCTGCCAGGCGTGTGTGGGGGCGGTCTATACTGTGGACGGGTTGTGTCTGCCAGGTGTGTGTGGGGGCGGTCTATACTGTGGAGTTGTGTCTGCCAGGTGTGTGTGTGGGGGGGGCGGTCTGTATTGTGGAGGGGTTGTCTGCCAGGCGTGTGTGGGGGGCTGTCTGTACTGTGGAGGGGTTGTGTCTGCCAGGCGTGTGTGTGGGGGCGGTCTATACTGTGGAGGGGTTGTGTCTGCCAGGTGTGTGTTTGGGGGGGTGGTCTATACTGTGGAGGGGTTGTGTCTGCCATTTGTGTGGGGGGGCGGTCTATACTGTGGAGGGGTTGTCTGCCAGGTGTGTGTGGGGGCGGTCTATACTGTGGACGGGTTGTGTCTGCCAGGTGTGTGTGGGGGCGGTCTATACTGTGGAGGAGTTGTGTCTGCCAGGTGTGTGTGTGGGGGGGGCGGTCTATATTGTGGAGGGGTTGTCTGCCAGGCGTGTGTGGGGGGCTGTCTATACTGTGGAGGGGTTGTGTCTGCCAGGCGTGTGTGGGGGGGCGGTCTATACTGTGGAGGGGTTGTGTCTGCCAGGCGTGTGTGGGGGCTGTCTATACTGTGGAGGGGTTGTGTCTGCCAGGTGTGCGTTGGGGAGGCGGTCTATACTGTGGAGGGGTTGTGTCTGCCAGGTGTGTTGGGGGGCTGTCTATACTGTGGAGGGGTTGTGTCTGCCAGGCGTGTTTGTGGGGGCGGTCTGTACTGTGGAGGGGTTGTCTCCCAGGCGTGTGTGGGGGTGGTCTATACTGTGGAGGGGTTGTGTCTGCCAGGTGTGTGTAGGGGCGGTCTATACTGTGGAGGGGTTGTGTCTGCCAGGTGTGTGTGTGGGGGCGGTCTATACTGTGGAGGAGTTGTCTGCCAGGTGTGTGTGGGGCGGTCTATATTGTGGAGGGGTTGTCTGCCAGGCGTGTGTGGGGGCTGTCTATACTGTGGAGGGGTTGTGTCTGCCAGGCGTGTGTGTGGGGGCGGTCTATACTGTGGAGGGGTTGTCTGCCAGGCGTGTGTGGGGGCGGTCTATACTGTGGAGGGGTTGTGTCTGACAGGTGTGTGTGTGTGGGGGGGGTCTATACTGTGGAGGGGTTGTGTCTGCCAGGTGTGTGGGGGCGGTCTATACTGTGGAGGGGTTGTGTCTGCCATTTGTGTGTGGGGGCAGTCTATACTGTGGAGGGGTTGTGTCTGCCAGGTGTGTGTGGGGGCGGTCTATACTGTGGAGTTGTGTCTGCCAGGCGTGTGTGGGGGGCTGTCTGTACTGTGGAGGGGTTGTCTGCCAGGCGTGTGTGTGGGGGCGGTCTATATTGTGGAGGGGTTGTATCTGCCAGATGTGTTTGTGTGGGCGGTCTATACTGTGGAGAGGTTGTCTGCCAGGCGTGTGCGTGGGGGCGGTCTATACTGTGGAGGGGTTGTGTCTGCCAGGTGTGTGTGTGTGGAGGCAGTCTATACTGTGGAGGGGTTGTGTTTGCCAGGCGTGTGTGTGGGGGCAGTCTATACTGTGGATGGGTTGTGTCTGCCAGGTGTGTGTGTGGGGCAGTCTATACTGTGGAGGGGTTGTGTCTGCCAGGTGTGTGTGTGGGGGCGGTCTATACTGAGGAGGGGTTGTGTCTGCCAGGCGTGTGTGTGGGGGCGGTCTATACTGTGGAGGGGTTGTGTCTGCAAGGCGTGTGTATGGGGGAGGTCTATACTGTGAAGAGGTTGTCTGCAAGGTGTGTGTGGGGGCGGTCTATACTGTGGAGGGTTTGTGTCTGCCAGGTGTGTGTGTGTGGAGGCAGTCTATCCTGTGGAGGGGCTGTGTCTGCCAGGCGTGTGTGAGGCAGTCAACACTGACGAGGGGTTGTGTCTGCTATGAATCGTCACCTATTAATAGATGACCTGGAGAGAAAATTTGAATCCGATCGGATAAGTCTTTCTGAAGTTATAAACAAAAGCCTTGGGGGGAGGATTCACTAAATTCGTGGAAATCAAATAAAAATCTATGAAAACACGAGTTTTCAATATTTCAAATTTTCCTTTTGCAGTTTTATTCTGTTTCAAATTCTTCAGATATTTTTTATTTTATTTTGCATATTTAAGAAAGTCCAATTTGATAAAAAAAAGAAATATATAAACCTGGCAAATTCAAATGTACAGATCCTTTATTCGAAAGAAAAATATTCCAAATTATTCACTTATAACCCGCACACAGGAGAGAGGGGCTTACGACAACGTTTCGGTCTGACTTCCATCATGTATAAAGACCAAGTTGGACCGAAACGTCGTCGTAGGCTCCTCCCTCTCAAGTACGTTTTTTTTGTGCATTGTTCCAGTCACGGTATTGTGCCATGTTGTTCTTCACACCTGTGATTGAATGTTTGAAGCCGACCTGGAGAAGCATTCTGTAGTTATTACCTGGAAATAAATTTAGTTAATAAAACACAATTTAAAATTCATTGTACATAGCTCAAAATGAAAGCCAATCTTCCTTCAATAAAACCTGTCAACAATGAAAGTTTGAAGGCTGTCAGAAAGGTCATTCTATAGTAATTACTCTAAATTCAACAATTCCAAACTTAAATTAAATTTCATTAAAATTTTAAGTTTACACCTAAACTTTGCGAACTTAAAAGGTATTTATCATTTTAAGTTTGCATGTAAAGTTTGTAAACTTAGAAGGTATCTATCATTTCGAGTTTGCATCTAAACTTTGTAAACTTAATCGGTGTCTATCTTCTCGTTGAATAAATCAACGTCAGTATCATTGTGTGATAAAGCTTGCAAATCGGAACAAACGCAGCCCGATAGCAACGCAGTGTTTCTGGACATTAAAATGGTATAAAATACCATATTGTTTCATACTATGGAACAATGCTCTTCTCCAGACTGAGGGACTGACCACCTCAAAACTTTAAGGGTGATGGACTGATTACATCGTCTTCAAGTATCTTCTGCTTCTATCAACTTTTCTGTACTTGACTGAAGAAGCCTACTGTGTAGGCGAAACGTTTCATAATAAAGATACCTAACTGTTGCATATGTGTCTTACCTAGCAGTGTTTCTGGAGAACGCACCAGAGCTAAAAATTTGAAGCCGATGGGAAGAGGCATTCTTAAAGTATCGCACGGATTCCACTGAACTAACTTAGCACACTGACCAGTTTTCTCTCATGCAAACTAAACTTAATGATTATGTTAAGAATGATATTAAATACCGACAATTTGATGATGAAAACACATGTGCAACAATTGGGTATCATTATTAAAGAAACGTTTCGCCCTCACAATAGGCATCAGCTTCGTATCGTTCCAGACCATGGAGCAGAAATCTTTTCCAGGCTGATGGACTGACCACCTCAAATGCTTTTTCTCCAAGGTTGATGGACGAATTATATCATCTTCAATTCGCTACTACACCTGGTGTTTCTATATGTGTCTGAAGAAGCCTACTGAGTAGGAGAAACGTGTCAACAATAAAGATACCAACTGGTGCACATGTGTTTTTATCATAAACATAAGAAAAATCACTCGATAAATACTGAAGCTGTTTAGGAAAGGCAGATTCCAATAAATTTACCGTGATATCACGGAATAAAAAAAAATTCACACTATTTTACACATAAAATTGGCAGCCGTGCACTTGTTCACTTTAAGTTCACTTTCCACCGTCATTTAATCAGAAGGTACCTTTTTATTTGAACCTTTGAAGTTATCTTACAGCTTTGGAAGTTATCAGAGTCGTTCCAGGAGGTTGGGAATGGGTTCCGTAGCTTTGGTCACAGGGCTCCTGCTCCAGTTAATTGCTTTAAGTCTTCTTGCCCTGGTTGCCGTACACCAGCGTTGAAAATTTGATGCCAGTTGGATGAAGCATTCTCGTGTTATAAGCGAAATAGTAACGAAAAGTTGAAGGAATGAGAAAATAGGGGAAAAAAAACTCGGTAAAGTAATTAAAAGTTCCCCTTCGGGAATAATAATGATGATGATGATGATGATGATGATGATAATAACAATAGTGATAATAATAATAATATTATTATCACCATCATCATTATCATTATCATCATTTGTCTGTCTCTCCTCACTTCCAGTTCCTGCCTCCCTTTCTTTCCCTCCTTTTTTCTTCCTCCCTCACATCATTCCCCTTTCTTCCTTCACCTTTTTCCCCCTTTTCTTCTTGCTCCCATCTTTCCTTTTCTTCCCAACTCCCCTTTCACCCCGGGCTCCCATCCCCCTTTCCTCCCAATACTTTCCTTAAATGCTCTTCCTTTAAAAAACATAAACACCTTGTTTTATCACCTTAAATCAACCTTTTAAATGGTGGGTTTGTTTACTTTTGTGCTTTTGTTTGTCCCATGGTTTTTTTGGAAACTATATTTAATGGGGTTCATGGGGGTTTGCCCTTGAGGGAAAGCTCTTTTTATAAGGGCCTGACAAGTGATAGGGTTTTATAATTTATGAGGGATTTCGTGGGGATTAGGGGGATGGGGAAGGGTGTGTGGGGGTGTGTGGGGGTGGGGGGTGTGGGGGGTTTTTGGGGTGTGGGGGTGTGGGGGGTGTGTGGGGGTGTGGTGGGGTGGGGGTAGAAGGTATTGGGGGTTTGGAAAGTGGTGGTTTGGGGTGTGGGGGGTTTGGGGGTGGAGGAGTTTTGGGTTTGTGGATTTTGGTGGGTGGTGTGAATGAGGGAAAATGGTGGTTGTGGATAAGTGGGGGTTTGTGCGGGAAATTTGGTAGTTTTTTGGTGTGGGTTTGCTGCAGGAATGGTAGTGGTGGTGGTTTATAAATGGGGGAAAAGTTCTGAATGAGGGGTTTTTTTTAATGGTTTGGATAAGTGGATTTTTTGGTTTGGCAAATTTGGAGTGGGGGTTTTTGGGGATAAGTTGGTGGTATTTAAATGGTATGTGTTGGTTTCTAGAATTATTGGGGTTTTTGGGGATAAGTGGTTAGTCGGAAATTAAAGTTTGTTTATAAGGGGTTTGGTGTTGAGAAATTTGTGGGGGTTTTGGGTTGTTGGAAATAGTTGGGGGTATCCGGGCTCATTAATTGTATTTTTGGGTTTTGGTGGTTCCTTAATTCATTGAAATGGATGGAAAAGTTCTTTGGTTTATTTTTCCGCTGGTGTTTTTTTTGGAAATTTACTGAATAACTAGGTCCTTTTCCCTTTTTTAAAATATTTAGTGTAGGGAAAACTTTAAAAAATTTATAATTTTAGATTAAAAGTTTTTAATTGCAAATTTGAAATTAAAACCAATTTATCCGTATGGAAAGGGCCTGGGAAAGTTCAATAATTTTGGACTTTGGGCACCTGGTTATTATTACGAGAATTTTTAATTTGAAACCCCTTTTTTACAAAATTTGGATCATGGGGGAAAGGCCGGGGGTTTGGTCAATTTTTTTTTTAAGGGGGAAAAAAATTTTTGGAAAACATGGGAAAACTGGTGGTCATCCAATTTCTGGACCCTTAAAAGGGGTTAGTTATTATAAGCATTTCTCGGGCTTAAACAAGGGCTGGTTGGTAACGGGGTCATTCTCGGATAAAAAGGGGAAACCTTTCGGGTTTAGTTACAGGGTTTTCTTTATTAGGAAAGGGGCTGGCTTATTTATACAGTCCATTTTCCATTTTTATTTAATATAAGAAATTTTCTCATGGAAACCTTTTGAAAACAATAAATTTTCCTCGGACTTAAAGGGGTTAAATGTTTAGGAAATTTAGGAACTTTCCACATTCTTCCTAATTTATCAGTGCATTGAGGAACAGGGTCCTGGGTTATGAAAATTACGAGGATACATTTCTCGGATCATTGAGGACAGGTTTCCTGGGTTATGGTATACGAGGATAACTTTCTCGATCATTGAGGAACAGGGGCCGGGGTTTTATGGTATACGAGGATACATTTCTGGGAAATCATTGAGGAACGGGGGCCGGGTTATGGTATACGAGGATACATTTCTCGGATCATTGAGGAACAGGGGCCTAGGTTATGGTATACGAGGATACATTTCTCGGATCATTGAGGAACGGGGGCCCCTGGGTTTGGTTACGAGGATACATTTTTTGGATCTTTGAGGAACGGGGGCCTGGTTATGGATACAAAGATACTTTTCTCGTATCATTGAGGAACAGGGGCCTGGGTTATGGTATACGAGGATACATTTCTCGGATCATTGAGGAACAGGGTCCTGGGTTATGGTATACGAGGATACATTTCTCGGATCATTGAGGAACCGGGGGCCCTGGGTTATGGTATACGAGGTTTACATTTCTCGGATCATTGAGGAACAGGGGACTTGGTTATGGTATACGAGGATACATTTTTCGGATCATTGAGGAACAGGGTCCTGGGTTATGGTATACGAGGATACTTTTCTCGTATCATTGAGGAACAGGGGCCTGGGTTATGGTATACGAGGATACATTTCTCGATCATTGAGGAACAGGGTCCTGGGTTATGGTATACGAGGAAACATTTCTCGGATCATTGAGGAACAGGGGCCTGGGTTATGGTATACGAGGATACATTTCTCGGATCATTGAGGAACAGGGGCCTGGGTTATGGTATACGAGGATACATTTCTCGGATCATTGAGGAACAGGGGCCTGGGTTATGGTATACGAGGATACATTTCTCGGATCATTGAGGAACAGGGTCCTGGGTTATGGTATACGAGGATACTTTTCTCGTATCATTGAGGAACAGGGCCTGGGTTATGGTTTATACGAGGATACATTTCTCGGATCATTGAGGAACAGGGTCCTGGGTTATGGTATACGAGGATACATTTCTCGGATCATTGAGGAACAGGGTCCTGGGTTATGGTATACGAGAACATTTCTCGGATCATTGAGGAACAGGGCCGGGGTTATGGTACGGGGATACATTTCTCGGATCATTGAGGAACAGGGGCCTGGGTTATGGTATACGAGGATACATTTCTCGGATCATTGAGGAACAGGGGCCTGGGTTATGGTATACGAGGATACATTTCTCGGATCATTGAGGAACAGGGGCCTGGGTTTAGGGGGGTAATACGAGGATACATTTCTCGGATCATTGAGGAACAGGGGCCTAGGTTATGGTATACGAGGATACATTTCTCGGATCATTGAGGAACAGGGGCCTAGGTTATGGTATACGAGGGTACATTTCTCGGATCATTGAGGAACAGGGGCCTAGGTTATGGTATACGAGGGTACATTTCTCGGATCATTGAGGAACAGGGGCCTGGGTTATGGTATACGAGGATACATTTCTCGGATCATTGAGGAACAGGGGCCTGGGTTATGGTATACGAGGATACATTTCTCGGATCATTGAGGAACAGGGGCCTGGGTTATGGTATATACGAGGAAACATTTCTCGGATCATTGGGGAAAACGGGGGCCTGGTTATGGTATACGAGGATACATTTCGATCATTGAGGAACAGGGCCTGGGTTATGGTATACGGGGATACATTCTGGGATCATTGAGGAAACAGGGTCCTGGGTTATGGTATACGAGGATACATTTCTCGGATCAATGAGGAACAGGGTCCTGGGTTATGGTATACGAGGATACATTTCTCGGATCATTGAGGAACAGGAAATCCAGAGGTCATACTGCAGCTTTATACATCATTAGTAAGGCCTCACCTAGATTATGCAGCTCAATTCTGGTCTCCATATTACAGAATGGACATAAATTCGTTAGAAAACATTCAGCGTAGGATGACTAAATTAATACATAGGATTAGAAATCTTCCTTATGATGAAAGATTGAAGACTCTTAAGTTACATTCACTTGTTAGACGAAGAATGAGGGGAGACCTGATCGAAGTGTATAAGTGGAAGACAGGTATTAATAAAGGGGATATTAACAAGGTCTTGAGGATATCTCTCCAAGAGAGAACCCGCAGTAATGGATTTAAATTAGATAAGTTTAGATTTAGAAAGGACATAGGAAAGTATTTGGGTTTTGGAAATAGGGTAGTTGATGAGTGGAACAGTCTACCTAGTTGGGTTATTGAGGCTAGGACTTTGGGTATTTTCAAATTTAAGGGTTTGGGTAAGTACATGAGTGGGAGGGGTTGGATTTGAGTGGGACTTGCACATCAGAGCTTATTTCATGGGTAGCATTGAAAATTGGTTGGTCAAATGTTTGTTAGTGGGATGAATTGTAAAGGACCTGCCTAGTATGGGCCAACAGGCCTGCTTGCAGTGTTCCTCCTTTTTTATGTTCTTATGTTTTATTTCGAGGAAAACATTTCTCGGATCATTGAGGAACAGGGGCCTGGGGTTTTGGTATACGAGGTACATTTCTCGGATCATTGAGGAACAGGGCCTGGGTTATGTTTATACGAGGATACATTTTGGATCATTGAGGAACAGGGCTGGTTATGGTATACCCAGGTACATTTCTCGGGTCATTGAGGAACAGGGGCCTGGGGTTTTGGTATAGGGATAATTTCTCGGGTCAGAGGAACAAAAACCTGTATTGATGGGTAAATTTTGGATATTGAGAAGGTGGTTATGGATGAGGTTATTTCTGGTTATGAGGAGAAAGGGCTTTATTTAAGGGGAAATTTTGTAAAGAACCAAAATCTTGTTTATTTTCTTTTGTTGGGGATTGTACCTTTTTTGATGGAGAAAGATTGTTATTATACCGTGATTGTTGAAAGGGTCATTTTCGGTGTGTAGAACCTTTGAAATTGGTTTTTCTTTTTGCGTATATGCCCTTTTTTAGGGAAAAACCACCTTCCTTCCAAAAGTGGGGGAAAAAAGGCCGTATGCATATAAAGCCCGGCACTTCTTCAATGGGGGAAAAACCTCCGGCGTAAAGGAAAAATTTTTCCCATGGGGTTTTTTTCCCCAAATGAGTTGTTTTTAAATTTGCTGTGTTCCAATTTGCTGTAATTGAATTCATAATTTATTTATTTTCAGCAATTTAAAGAGAAGAGAAACGGTTGCAAATATAAGACAATCTCGTTTAATATAAGGAACATTTCAATGCTATAGTTACGCAAAGTAGAATTTTATTGTAAAAATATCCGTGGCTTTGAATCTGCAAGCACATCCTTCGCACCGAAATTCCCGCTAAATATTTCATTCTGTTTAACTATTTGTAGTTTATACCTAAAGTATTTTTATTTACAAAAGGTGCATTCTTTCTTTCTTAACATGGTGATATTAAAGACCATTTTTTATGCTAGTGCAAGTAACGTTAGTACCTCATTATCCTTACTAGGAGGGTTATTTAATTTGTATTGTTCACAAATTTCAGGCAAGAGAGAAGCTGAGGTGTGTGAGAGAAAATTATCATGAATGATTAAGGAGTTGCCTACAGTAACTATACAGTTGATGAATAAGACGCATGCGCAACTATTGGGTATCGTTATTGTTGAAAGTTTTCGCCTATACAGTAGCTTTCTTCGCCCTTGACCTTTGAGAGCAAACATGGAACAGCAGCAGCAACCATCAAGCACCTTAAGATATACAAGGTCCCAATAACAGCAAAGTCTCGATAACGATGCTAGGCAGTGTAATTATGATGTTCCCCTACTGTGACAGTGCAGTGGAAAACCACAATGTTGGACATATCAAGTTGATCTCTGGACAGCAAGTTATCATGACAGAAACATCCTGCAACAATTCACAAGATAGCTAAGTGCATTTTTCTTATGAACCAATGAGATAAAACTCCAAAGAACACACTCTGACTCACCACCAGACATGAAAGAACACTGAGAAGCGAAGTAACAGCTTGAAGAGGACAGGAGCATGTCCCCCCCCAGGATCGAAGACAACCCTTACTTAACTCATAAACAAGGTAGGGATGCCGGTGCGAGGTAGACTTCTAGAAACGTCTGAGAATGCTGGACTGGGTGAACTGAAACAGAAGAAACGTTGTTCACTTAAAAAATGATGCACAGACATATACAGGTAAGAAGGCTATGCCCCCTTCTTGGTTCCAGCCAATAAGGAGAAGCTTGGGAAAACTGGAATGCAGGTTACATCCTGATGACTGGAGCAACCAGGGAGTTTGTGTTTTGTCATGCATAATCCTCACTCATCTAAATTATGCAGTAAGCTATTCACTCGTCTCTAATATCAAATTTTGTGATAGTCATTCCTGCACTACACTAATACGCATTTTATATTAGATAAATATTAGAGAAATATAAAAGAATAATAACACAATAATAAACAGATATTAGTCTTCAATCATATGTTCAAGCACATGTCTGACCTACAGACAATGAGTGACTGTAGGTCACTTTACAGACATATCTCATGCGCATTTAATAATATTTGTAGAGACAATGTTTACTTCTGTACGTTTAGTAATTTTTAAGAAGACAATCTCTCTTCTTCATTTTTAATAAGGGTTATAGAGATGTTTCAGTACGTTTAATATTGTTTGTAGAGATATTTTTCTCTTCTGTACATTTAACAATGTAGAGATAATGCTTGCTTCTTCAAGTTTAATAATGTTTGTAGAGACAGTGTCTACGTCTATAATCTCCATTCGATGAACTGACTCCTACTTCATTATCAAAACTCAACGAGTATCTTCGATTTATTTCGGACATTCAGTCATTGCTGTCTTGGTTTCGTTCTCGTTTAACTTGAAAAGAAACAGACAACAAAACTTGAGCAAAGAAATTGATTTAAGCCTGTCATTCTTCTCTTACATATTTACAAAATTCAGTGAAGTGAGAACTTCAGCAAGTAATTATAATGAGGGCGACAAGGAATAATGCTCAAACTTGGTACTCACAAATGCTCGTATACGCAGTACAGTACCAACCTTGTGTTCCTTATGGTACAAGGCCCTAGACGCAGGTCTACTTTTCACTAAGAACATCTCCAGCAATCTCTTCCTCTCTAGCGATGGTTATGATTTAACGCCAAACAGATGAAGTGTCTGCTGATGATAATGACTGTAATTGGTTAATCATTCGGACCGAAACGTCGTCGTAAGCTCCTCTCTTCTATGTGCGGGTTATTTGTGTATCGTTCCAGTCACGGTATTGTGCTTTTTTTTTTTTGTTATATAGGAACTAGTTACCTTTTCAAGTGGACAGATAATTCACTGCTTTTTTTTTATGAAATACACAATGTTTTTTATGTTTCAACACTGACCAGACGGTGAACAATCATTAATTTACGAAAGAGGGCATTTTACAACAGAATTTCAATATCCTTCACTTAATGCCTTATAAAATTTATGATTAAAAAACAGCATTATTATAAAAAGCACGCGGGAGTCCTCTACATTACCGGGATTCTATCAAACGCTTTGCTGAAGTCCACTTATATACATCGTACTGTTTTTACTAGGGTCATCCGCCTATAATACCTTACTGAAGAAAGTGAATTTGTTAGGCAAGAATGACCCCTAGTGAATCACCTGCTGTGACTCATGACTATTGATTACATTTGCTATTATTCATTCTTATACTTTGTCTATTAGTGAGATCAGGTTGACTGGGCGGTAGTTCGGTGGTAGGGACTTATTCCCGCTTGTGAGAAGGAAATAACATTGGCTTTCTTCCCCAACGCCGTACCGGTGATGAGGAAGATTTTTCACATCCTCCTCTAACCTTTCCCCATTTGCCTTTAACCTTCGCACTTCCTCTCTTCAGTTCCTCTTTCATCCCTTCCCTTCATCCCTCCCTCCCTTATCCTTTCTACTTCCATTCCCCCTCCCATCCCTTCCCCCTCTCATCCCTCCATCATCTTATTCTCAATCTTGAAATCCAGGGTGGATGCAAAAGTGCAAGTCACCGCCTGTCATAATCTTGAGATGCAGCCGAGGAAGTGAAATAGGAGCAGGAGGAGACTAGGATGCCGGTGGGGGTGGGGGGTGCGGGAGGAAGTGTTAGGGAGGCTGGGAGAGGCAGGGAGAAAGGTTGGGGAGGCAGGGAGAACGGTGGATGAGGGTGGGAGAGGGAGGGTGAGGGTCCGGGGAGTTTGGGCAGCGATGAGTGGAGTACGGGAGGAGACGGAGGAGAAGGAGGGGGAGGGGGAGGGGACGAAGCCAGCCAGCCAGGCAGCTTCCTCCTATGAGGACCCGGTGTGCGTCTTGCAGAATTTAGAACAAATCTGCACCCGCGTCAGCGCCGCCTTCAGCGAGAGAAAGAACTGACACGACCATTATCACCGGGCTGGTAGTCCCCCAACAAAAGGTTTCAAGTGTTGAGTAAATTGCCGCCGACACGTGGGATAAAACCTTTCACTGTTTCTTGATGTCCTGTCATAGCAAACAATCAAGAATATCCAACAATTACGCATGTCACTCACTTTCCCCCGGCACGAGTAACGCCTCCCACTACCGCCTCCTTGCAAGAGGAATCGACTTTGTCTCTCCAGTGCACAGGGGCGAGTCTGGCCTAGTACTTAAACCGTGGGTTGTGGTTCCTTGTGTCATATTCATATGCAGGACAAATACACCTCCGTTGATAGACTAAAGTGTCACCAATAATGAAGTGAAATTCGCCAGAAGCAACATTGCAATTATTCTAATGTCTGTGTTTGCTGATTATGGCCCCAGCCACGGAAAGAAACAAAGGCCTGGAATTCCGTGGAAATCTTAAGAAAATGGATTGTAAGCCCGGCATTTAGACGCGAGAGAACATAATTGCGGAGAGAGAAAGAGATTGTTTGTGGGTTTTCATAGAGGTTAATGGACGAGGCCTAATACCGCTCGTCTCAGCCTGAGGAAAAACACTTCTGGAAAATCTACCCAAAGAAGAAGACGAGAGAGAGAGAGAGAGAGAGATTAAGACAACACGCTGATGATAATGGAAGAGGAGGTAGACAGATGAAGCATCCAACCATTAGTAACTATGTGACAAAAAGCTCTTCCTTCCTGTCTACCCACAACCTTTCTTTCTTCTCTCTTCCTGTCTACCCACAACCTTTCTTTCTTCTCTCTTACTGTCTACCCACAACCTTTCTTTCTTCTCTCTTCCTGTTACCCACAACCTTCTTTCTTCTCTCTTCCTGTCTACCCACAACCTTTCTTTCTTCTCTCTTCCTGTCTACCCACAACCTTTCTTTCTTCTCTCTTCCTGTCTACCCACAACCTTTCTTTCTTCTCTCTTCCTGTCTACCCACAACCTTTCTTTCTTCTCTCTTCCTTCTACCACAACCTTTCTTTCTTCTCTCTTCCTGTCTACCCACAACCTTTCTTTCTTCTCTCTTTCTGTCTACCCACAACCTTTCTTTCTTCTCTCTTCCTGTCTGCTCACAGCATTTCTTACCTCTCTCTTCCTATCTGTCCACAACATTTTTTCTCTAGTCTATCCTACCTCAGTTCCTTCCCTCTCCATGTTTACCATTCCTTCACGGCCTAAAAAAAAAAAAAAAAAAAAAAAAAAAACTGGACCAGGAAATACTTCGTTAAGTTATAAAATATTGAAGATTTTTTAATAAAGGACTTAGCATATGTGTAAATGGTTGTTGAAGATATTAATGTGTGGGAGAACCCTCTTGATGTCAATGTTATTGTTTTTGTGGTATTGTGTAACTGCTATTGTGTTACTGTGGTATTGTGTTACTGTGGTATTGTGTTACTGTGGTATTGTGTTACTGTGGTATTGTGTTACTGTGGTATTGTGTTACTGTGGTATTGTGTTACTGTGGTATTGTGTTACTGTGGTATTGTGTTACTGTGGTATTGTGTTACTGTGGTATTGTGTTACTGTGGTATTGTGTTACTGTGGTATTGTGTTACTGTGGTATTGTGTTACTGTGGTATTGTGTTACTGTGGTATTGTGTTACTGTGGTATTGTGTTACTGTGGTATTGTGTTACTGTGGTATTGTGTTACTGTGGTATTGTGTTACTGTGGTATTGTGTTCCTGAAGTACTGTGTTCCTGAGGTACATTTTTCCTATGTTATTGTACTTATATTGTATTTTGTTTGTGTTTTTTTTTGTTCGTGTATACCTGTGTTTTCGCTATTGTGTTCGTGTGTTAGTGTGTTGCGTTCATATGTTTTGGGGGTATTGTGTACATGTTTTTATGTTATTGGGGTTGTGTGTTTTTTTTGTTTCTGTGTGCTTTTGTTTGTGTAGTTTTGTGTTCGTGTAATTCTGACTTCGTGTTCGTGAGCCTTTTCTGCATTTTTTGAGTTCGTGTGCTTTGTATCCATTCTTTGTGTTAGAGTACTATTTCTCCATTCTTTGTGTCTGTGTGTTTTGCATTTATTCTTTGAAATTCTTAGAGTGGTTTTGCAGCAGAATTTTTGTGCTGGTACTATACCTTTAATATACAATTCCTGTTATTTTTTTTTTGTGTGAATTTGTATGTTGAGACGTATTGTTACACAAGGACAGGGAGACTCAAGAAATATTATTATCTGAATGTAAGTGGTGTAACTTTCTGAACGTGAGTGGTGTAACTTTCTGAACGTGAGTGGTGCAACTTTCTCAACGTGAGTGGTGTAATTCTCTGAACGTAAGTGGTGTAACTTTCTGAACGTGAGTGGTGCAACTTTCTCAACGTGAGTGGTGTAATTCTCTGAACGTGAGTGGTGTAACTTTCTGAACATAAGTAGTGTAACCATCTGAAGGACTCTCTCCAGAATGGAGAGACGTTTTCCTGAGCGACTTTTCCTGGATTTCCTACTCTATTTCTGCAACAATGCAAACCTCTGATGATGTGTTGATTGCATCATGAAAGACCTGGAGCTCTCCTTCAATGTTCACGATATATGTATGAATATACAATAAGATCACAGTAAACAGGTGATATCACAATAAGCAGAACAACCACTGACAACAGACAGTGAAATTCCAAGCGCTTTCATGACTTCTCACATTATCAAGGTACAATAAAAGTAATACATCAAAGGAAGGCATATAAAGTGTTAGACCACACTCATCACCATACATCCACAACTAAACAACACCTGACAACGCGACGAACGTTATAAGAAGAAGAACATGCAGCAACCCCTGGCCAATGACATCTTCATCGACATCCCACAAAAAATATTATACCAAAATTAACATTATTTAAAGAATTAAGATTTATTAAATCTAATTCTGGATAAGAAAGGGCGACGCGCAGGTGACTTGTGGGATGTGATGGGAGTCGTGTCAGATCCCTTATAATAGCTTCCTGATGATATTTTATATTTCTTTATGTAAAACGAAATTGAAGATTTACTTATTTACATTTTCTTGTAGTATATATTTATTATGTCATATATAGTGTATTATTGTTTGATGTGATGATAAATGATATCTAACTTTATATATTTTTGTGATGTGTGTTTTGTTTCATTAATAATGTGGAAGTTCAGATTAAAGGAAAATTTTTAATTTATTTCCACTGGTTTTTATGCAATAATACAAACTATTTATAATAATTAACTTATATATAAACAACATATATAATATTATAATAATATATATGATTACTTGAGGGAGTAATTATAATATAGGTTTGTTTTGTGTTGATGTGTGTGTGTGTATTACATTAACAATTTTGGGAATGCCTTGGTTTTCTGAAGAGTTAGAAGGAAAAATTCTAAATTTAATTTTCCCTCTTTTTAACAACAAACAAAATACAGAAACTATGTTTACTAATAATTTAGAGCTTCCCCATGAATATAAAAACAACAACAATAATAATAATAATTAATAATAATAATAATATGATTACTTACAGAGGGAAACCGTAATATATAATAACTAAGAGTTCATTTTAATTATAAATTTCTTTCATATAAATATTAATGCTTGAGTAATACCTAATGACCATGAGTGTCTATCAGTATAATGAATATTTTTTTTCATTATCACATAAGATAATGTGCATATATGAATTTTTATTCAAAATGCTTAAGTGCATTTAAAAGGCATTTGGGTGTTGAAAAGGCATGCCTCTGAACGAAAACACTTAACTCAGTAGGTATTCATTTGACCAAATATTTGCGTATTTATGTACTCTTTGAGTCCATGTTATTAACAAACCAAAGGAAAGTCAGTGTTCCTGCCTCATGTCCATTTAACGTCATGCATATGCATGTATATTTCGTCTGTAAAAATGCGGCTTCTTCTGTCAAATTCATTTACCTGAAACTGTGATCAGGTGAAGGGGAACGACACAGTTCACATGATGCTTTTATTGAGAGAACGTTTCGCTCAGTGTAGAGCTTCATCAAGTTTTATCATCTACGTATAGCGTTATTCTAATTAAGGCTCATTCTGCCACGTAATTCTTTTCTTAACCATTGTGCATTAGTCCACTTAAATCCTGTGATCAGGGGATTTGATCCTTCTTCGAATTTTACTCGTCAAATCAGTGATTGAATCCTGTGATCAGGGAATTTGATCGTTCTTGAAAAAAAGTCTCGTGTCTCGAATTCATATGCCAGAATCACTGGTCACTACAGCCAGTTTGTATAAGTGTGACGGACTTGCATGTTGGCACACACGTCTTGGTCTTTTAGTATAAGACTTATAAGTCCCATTTCTTGATATACACAAGTGTAAGTCTGCAGCACCTGAATACTACGGAAATTATATATGTAATTATTCATCTTATGATTACTGTAATTATTACTCTGGGTAGTTTTTTTGTCTGGTTATTATAACAAATAGTGCTATCTTTATTAATAATAATAATAATAATAATAATAACTGTAATTATAATCATAAAAATAATAAACATAAATTATTATTATCATTATTATTATTATTATTATTATTATTATTATTATTTCTCTGATTAAACTTAATGCTTTAATGCGAAAGTTTTGTAATAAAAAAATTATCGTTTTTAAAATTATGATTTATGTAATAAATGTGTCTGTGATATTGTTAATGATGTGTCTGTGGTAATTAATATTTGTGTGATAATACTCTTGATGCGGTAGTGATAATATTTTTCTTAAAATAAACATCGCTAATATTATTTTTATACCTAACCTTGTAAAACACTGTTTAAAAAAATATTTTTATCTTTTATGTAACCAGTTTTCCTATTGCTACCATTCCTATTACCCTTATTCCTATTGCTACCATTTCCATTACCATAGTACCTATGAATGGTCTTCCGGTCCTCTTCCCTAATACCATTGATTAGCTTCATTTCCAACCTTTTTTGTTTCCGTTTTGCAGTCCTTCCATTTCCTGCAATTGTTACTTCCCTCATTCTTATTCTTCTCATCCCCGCCGTTCCTATTCCAAGTGTTTCTCCCCTTCATCCTCCCATTCCCCATTATTCATGTGTCAGAGTTCCCCGCATCATTTAGCCTGCAGCCTCTTGTGTCAAACTCTGGAAGAAGGAAGGTCCTCCTCCTCCCCCCATACACACACACACAAACCTAAGGAAGATACAAAGTTGCTGTCGCCTTCGATTTGTTCAGATGTATTCCACGGCGTTGCTTCCCTAAACGACTCGAAGACCCGAGGTATCGGATTTCGGAGCGCTGGAAGAAACATGCGTCCGTTTGAACGCATGCAAGAGGCACGTATCTACAGTAGAAAGGTGTTGAGAGTTGTGGAAAGTTTGAGAGAGGGGGAAGACAGAGAGAGAGAAAGAAAAAGAGAGTGACAGAGTGAGTTTTGGAGGCGGTGTGATCTAGCGAGCGAAAGTCAGGGGAAGAGGCTGGAAGAGACGAGGTTTTGGGGTTGTGAGGAAGGGGAAAGCCTCCCTTCCTTTAGATCAATAATTAAAGACAAGCGAGGCAATACGAATGAGTCATTTGAATGCAAAACTAATTAACGATTTCTAGCGCGCGGTCTTAAACGGCTCCCTTTGTCTCGTAGGAGCTGGGAAGAAGTGGCGGCTGGCTTGGCTTAAGACGAAGATGCAGGGGAGTGTAGATGGAGCCTTGTGTGTGGTGGAGAGTAATGGTGGGGGTTGTAGTGGTAGAAGGATGATGGAGGAGGCGGTGATGGGTGGTGGTAGGACTTTGTATAATTTAGCAAAATTCGTGATTTGCAGTGTGCTACTACACTTTTCTATATGATAGTTACATTGTGGGATCACCAGTAGTGTACTGCTACCTGGAGTCTACCTGGAGGTAATTCCGTGAATCAACGCCCCCCCCAGCCCGGTTCACGACCAGGCCTCTCGGTGCATCAGGGCCTGATCAACGAGGCTGTTACTGCTAGCCGCACGCAGTCCAACGTACGAGCCACAGCCCGGCTGATCCGGCACCGACTTTAGGTATCTGTCCAGCTCCCTCTTGAAGACAACCAGTGGCCTACTGGTAATGCCCCTTATGTCTGGTGGGAGACTGTTGAACAGTCTTGGGCCCCGGATACTTATTGTGTTTTCTCTAAGTGTACCAGTGACGCCCCTACTTTTCACTGGGGGTATGTTGCATCGCCTGCCATTTTTTTTGCCTTCGTAGGGAGTGATTTCTGTGTGCATATTAGGGACCAGTCCTCCAGAATCTTCCAGGTGTAGATTATGATATATCTCTCTCACCTGCGCTTCAGTGAGTATAAGTCAAGTGCTTCCAGGCGTTCCCAGCAGTTAAGGTGTTTGATGGAATTTATACGTGCAGTAAACGTTCTCTGCAAATTCTCAAGATCTGCAATTTCACCTGTATCCCAGCCTAGAGAGAACACGTGATTTAAAAAGGATCATCATTGGCTTAGCATCTCTTGTCTTGAATGTTCTCATTATCCATCCTATCAGTTTCCTAGCAGATGTGATAGTGGCATTGTTGTGGTCCTTGAAAGGTGAGGTCTTTCACATTACTTTTCCGCTCTATTGTGTGATTAGATTTTGTAGTATACTCAGTCCTAGCAATTATTTCCTCCTGTTTTCAATAACGGAGTAGTTGGAATTTGTCTTCTTTGAACATCATATTGTTCTCTGTTGCCCACTGGAAAACTTGGTTTATATCTTCTTGGAGATTTGCCGTGTCCTCAAAGGATAACATTCTCATTCAGATCCTAGTATCGTCTGCAAAGGATGATACAGTGCTATGGTTTACATATCTGTCTATGACTAATAAGATAATGAGGAACTGGATAAGTGCGAGTACTGTGCTTTGTGGGACAGAGCTCTTCACTATGGCAGCATCACTATACTATTCTATATGACACTGTGTGAACATCAGCAGTGTGGTACTACACTGTTATATATGAGAGTCACATTGTGAGATCACCAGCAGTGTACTGCTACGCTGTTCTGTATGATAGTTACATTGTGGGAACACCAGCAGTGTGCTGCTACACTATTCTATAAGATAGTGACATCATTGGAACACTAGCAGTATGCTGCTACACTATTCTGTAAGATAGTGACATCGTGGGAACATGTGTTTGTGTGTGTCTGTGTCTGTGTGTGTGTTTGTGTGTGTATGTGTGTGTGTGTGTGCGTCAAATAGAGTGGTCGTTTTGTTGCACGAATTACGGTTCTTTGATGGTCAAAAGTTCTTGTTCTAAGGAGTCAGAGGGAATCTCCCTTTCCTCGTATCAAACAAGATTATCCAGTGGCTGTAGGACCATAACTCAGCACCTCCCCGTGAATAACCTAATAATTCTCCCCTTTATGTTTACCTATTCTTACCCTTAATTTTCATCTTATTTCCCCATTATTTTTCCTGTTCTTTTCTTCGTATGTTTACATATTCTTTCCTTCTTCCCCTTCATGTTTACTTATTCTTCCCTCCCCCTCATCTTCTGTTCTCTCCTTCCCTTAAGTTTTATTCTCTCTCCTCCCACTCAAGTTCTCATCTCTCCATCCCCTAGTGTTTTGTTTTTCCTTCCTTTCATGTTCTGTACTCTCCTTCCCTTCATGTTCTCCTCCTCCTTTTCACATATTCTCATTTATTCTTTCTATATTCCTTAAATTCAAGTGTAGTACACTACACTGGGAACTGAAGGTAATCAAGTTTGATCCGAGTAGGTGAAATGCAGCAGCAGTTCCTTGGATCAAGTGCCCTTCACCAGTATACACGCGCCTCTCCCCTCCATAGGCACGTTTCGCGCATGTTTCTCATTTATTCGTTGGCACCATTATCATGAGTTTTCTCCTTATTTTTTATAACAATAACGAAGTGTTTCAAGGACTGGGCCGCGGGGGCGTTGACCCCCGGAACACCCCAGGACTGGGCCGCGGGGGCATTGACCCCCAGAAAATCCTCCAGGTTGGTTTGTGTCAATCTCCCACCAGAACTTCAGTCATTGTTTGCAATCAGTTGATAGGGTTTATGTCACCTTATACTCTGTTCATAAACTGTTTATTGCAAACATTCAATCAGGTGACAGAGTTTATGTAGCCACGTACTCTGTACATCAACTGTTCATTTATTGATCTTTTACCTAGGCCTCTTCCCCATGATTATGATAATATTTTCTGGGGTCTCTGTGAAAGCTGTAGACATTACATTTCATTTTGTGAGTTCATTATTAAACGGAATTTTTGTGTATTTAAGGTTCTCTGTATTTGTAAGAAACAAAAGATGGTATACTGCTTTTTTGGGAGGGAGGAAGGGCGATTTTATTGTTGTAAATGTTAATACTTGAGGTTCTGGAGTGGAGGTCACTGATTTTGTCTGGAGTTTAACAAGGCTCCGAGGCGGTGGAATATTTTGGTAATTTTTTGTTTCCTAACACACAAAAATTCTGAGTTCTGAATTATTGTAAATAACATATGGGTGTATGTAGGTAGTAATTTGCTCTTTCTGTTTGTTTCTCTCTCTCTCTCTCTCTCTCTCTCTCTCTCTCTCTCTCTCTCTCTCTCTCTCTCTCTCTCTCTCTCTCTCTCTCTCCTCTCTCTCTCCTCTCCTCTCCCCTACATCCCTTCTCCCTCTCACATCTCCGCCCCACCTCTCTAACCCACTTGCACCTTTCTTCCCCCAACTTCGTTCTCCTCTTAGCTCTTCCTCTCCTCGCTCTCCCTTTCACCCCATCATCCACTTCCTTCTCTAACCCCATTCCCCACTCCCTCACCTCCCCTCCCTCTCCCGCTGACATCTTGCAAGCAGGGCCACGCACGAACACATGCAGAAATTCTGTCTTATGTAAATTTCCCAATTGAAAAACGTAAGGCGATGCAGCAATTTGGTCCGTCTCTCTCCTCATTGCATCAGCACGGTGGTGCTACTGGCGGTGGTGGTGGTGGCGGTGCTGTTGGGGGTGCTAGTTATGGAAGTACTGATTATGCTGGGGGTGGTAGTGCTAGTTATAGTGGTGCTTGGGGTTCTGATAGCGCTAGTGAAAGTGTTGCCGGTTTTTGTTGCTACTGGTGGTGCTAGTGATAGGTGTGGTGCTGCTCCTGGTGGTAGTGGTGGTGGTTTCTGGTGCTTCTTGTAGTAGTGGTGCTGTTGATAAGGATGCTTCTGTTCTCTGTTGCTGCTGCTGATTGTTCTGGTGGTGCTGGTGGTGCTGTGGGTAGGGCTGCTGATGATGGATATTCTTCTGTTTGGTTGTGCTAGTTGTGGAAGTTGTGGTGGTGGGTGTGGTGGTGGTGATGGTGATGATATTGGTGGTGCTTGTACAGGTGGTGATGGTGCTGGTGGAGGCTTTGTCACTGGTGGCAGTGCTTGTGATTGTAATATGTTAATGGTAGTTTTGCTAGTTTCTGGGTGGGGGTGTGGGTGGTTCCAGTTTCACTACTAGTACTTGTGAATTGTTAGGTAATGGTAGTATTAGAGTAGTGAGTGGTAGGGGTGGAGGAGGGGAGGTGAGGTTCCCCATTTTATTCTATTGTCTCAACAGAGATATCATCACAGTGTCCTCTATGGATATACATTATGAGATAATTAGATACGTAATTAGAAAAATATGATAGTAGATCCAGAGATATAGAATAAATCTTTTAGATAAAAGATGTGAGGGAGGTACAATTTCCTTTTATGTATGCTTGAGGTACTACAGGTAGCGAGGATTTACTCCGTTAGTCCTCAATAGGATCATTTGCCTGCATATTATATCACATAGGGAGTTATTGTATATCAAGTACTGATCCCCATTAATGCAAAATCTTTATTTATTCAACAAACGTCGTCGTACTCCTCTCTGCTCTTTTATACAATTCTGTGCTCTTGATGCCTTTTTGAGTTACAAGAGGATTTTGTTTACCCGACATTTCATCAATGAAGTCCAGCATATCAATAACATAGGTTGTTTTCTGTCAGATCCTTACTAGCCTACCTTAAAAGTTGCAGAGGAGTGCTTTGGACTTGTAAAATGTTTCCAAGTTCGGGACCGAACTGTCGTCGAACTCCTCTTCTTCTTATACTGTTACTGTGTATCGTTCCAATCTTTGTAATCTATTTATGTTATTTACAGAGGATTTTGTTATGACACACGACATTTCTCATAATGATCGACCAGCTATCAAAACACGTAAATTTCGTTTTCAGTGTTCGCAGAACTTACTACTACCAATGTAAATAAATTCCATTGTTCCATAGTTGTTTAAGGAGGAAAATTTTTCCAGTATCCCTCGAGGTCCACTTTTTACAATTGTGACTTCTTCTTATCCCTGTTATGGCACTAAGAAATCCTCTTTATCTCGTCACATCAATTTATTACGTACATATTAGGTTATCCTGTATTCTTATTTTCCATCTATTTCTCTACGACAGCATATTTAGAAATTTTAGCCTTACATTATAACTCGTAATTTTTTCTTTTTAGATCTATGATCAGTTCTGAAGAACTTCGAGCATTTTCTATGTTACCCAGTTTTCTGTTGTACGTGTGGGCACCACACAGCTAATGTACGTTCAACTTTCGGTCTAACATACGCTATACATAGCTTTCATTTAACACTTCCCTCAGTTCGAAAGCTATTATGTAGTCTGAAGATTGAGACACTTATGCAACATATGGGAATCTTTATTCAGGAAGCGTTTCGCCACACAGTGGCTTCATCAGTCCAATACAAAGTAGAAAGGCGTAAGGAGAGGAGGAGTTTGAAGTAATCAGTCCCTCAGCCTGGAGTCGATGTGTTCAGTCTGCTAGTGTAGGATGAATTTCTCAAAGCTTTCTGCAGTTGATCTTTTAGTAACAATCTTATGAACATAACACAAGAAGGAACACTTCTTGTGTTAACTGCGCGTACATGGCTCTCTCCGTCTGATATTTTTAATGTTTTATCACGACATTGTATAAGACACGTAGAGAGAACAGGACTTTATTAATAAATAATAACGTTTCGCTCAGTGAACGCTTTATTAACTTACATGCAGAATTCAGTACTTTTTCCTTATAGTCAAACTGTTAAGCTCTAAGAAAAAGGTTTGATAAAGTGACATGAGAGTTGCAACGTGAGTGGTGGTATGTTAATAATAATAATAATAATAATAATAATCTTTATTTCTACTAGTACATGATACAACTTATACAGACCATAGCTAACATCAGTGATGTACCGTATAGAAAGCTCCTTGCAGAGCATTTCGGGCCACTTAGGTTAATTTTGTCCCCAGGATGCGACCCATACCAATCGGCTAACACCCAGGTACCTACTTACTACTAGATGAACAGGGACAGCAGATGTCTTTAGGAAACACTCCCTATGTTTCCAATCGTACCGAGTATTGAACCACAGACCTCAATGAGTGGGCTACCAACCGAGCTACGGTTGGAAAACCAAGTAGTCGATGAAAGAGCTGGTGACACAACGTTGGGTCAGAGGCCCTGAATATTTTAATTAACAGAATTTCGGAAGTAGTATGATCTTGAGTGTTGAAGCTTAGTGGGTTTACTGTGGTGAAGACACCAGTGATTTTGCTGAGTGAGGTCTGAAACCTAGAGAGGCAGCCTCCAGATATTTTCGCCTTTTCCTGTAAATCTCAAATAAGATTAGCAGTGTCGTATTCCAGTCCACTGAGTGCTGGTTGCCATGAATTACGCGTTGCTTAATAATTTTTTTTTTTTTTTTTTTTTTTTTTTTTTGTCATTGTGTATGCAACAAAGAGACAGGATTTATATTTATGAAGACGTTTCGTTCAACAGAGACTTTTATCGGTTCATAAAGTCACATGTAGTATAGTCTACAACTGTATTACCTGTGTCTGTTTTTACTACTGTGAAAAATACTCCTATTTGATCTTATTTAAATTAAAGAGTACTAGAGTCCAAACTGGCGACTTTGCGTTTGCAAGTCTGTGTCTACAACGACTTGGTCACAGAGTGGCGTTTATCGAGTCGAGTTGAAATATTAGTCAAAGCTCAATGGTTAGCTGGAGCTTTACCATCAACACGAACTACAGCTAAAATTACTTTAAATTAAGAAGACTCTTAAGAGTTCCCTTCATCTTCCAAATCATGAAACATTGAAGCACTGATTGATGTTCCTGTATGAACTTACACATCAGGAAGAGGAATGAGTGTTTGGAAATAGTACACTCAAACGTTCTCTCCCTCTCTCCATTCCAACATCCATCCCCCTCCCTCCAACATTCTTCCCTTCCTTCCAACATCCTTACCCTCCCTCCAACATCCTCCTCTTCCTTCCAACATCCTTACCCTCCCTCCAACATCCTCCACTTCCTTCCAACATCCTTGTCAGTGGAACGCCTTCCAACTGAACAAAAGAAACTAATGGAAAAATAAATAAAGAAATGATTTAGGAAAAACAAGAAAAATGATTTTTGAGAATTTTACTTAAAATTTAAATATAATAAAAAAAATGGCCTTCAGTTCTTGTAGTTGGGTAGGAGTAGGTATGGCCCTGGATAGTTCCTCTGATGTTATTTATGTAGGTTATCTGGGCAGATGGTAATCCGATGTTCTGGAATCCCCTACCATTGGATGGAGCACAAGTAGATAGGTAAGGGCCGGTAGTAGTAGAATAATGTTAATAAGTATTATTAACACGTCTTGCTCCTTTATCTGGCGTCTATCCTGGAAGACCACGCCAGGAACAGAGCTGGTAAATAAGAGAAAATAAACTGGTTACCCATAGTTATGATAATATAACATTAAGAATTGAAAAGAAAGATAAATGCCAAAAACATTACTGTAACCAGCAAACAAAATAAAGAAACAAACAGTGATACTCCTGGTATATCACCCTACCTGATTAGGAGAAGAGTGGAGGTGAAGTGACTCTCCAAACTTCAACCCACACCAGGTAAGGTCAATATTACCAGGAGTAGAAACTAACAAATCGGACACCAGGAACTAGTTTCGCCCCAGCCCGCCAGAGAGGAGGGGGGGGGGGGTGCACGCGACGTAACTAATGGTTCCTGGTTGCCCGAACAACCTTAACCCCACTTACACCTACTTTTCCCTCACAATCCTTACCCTCCCTCCAACATCCTCCACTTCCTTCCAACATCCTTTCCCCTCCCTCCAACATCCTCGCCCTCCCTCCAACATCCTCCCCCTCCCTCCACACACCATCAAGAAAGCAACACATCTAAATAGGAAAAGTTTGGAGTGAATATGTTGACACTTGTCTGGAACTACCCAGCATTGCCAACTAGGTCTCCACACGCAATAAAAACGGAATCAGCATTCATTAGCTGTCTTGAATTTTCATCCTGATCCTCGTCTAATTCCTTTCCTCCTTTTCTTCCTCCTCTTCTTCCTCCTCTTCTTCCTCCTCTTCCTTAGTCTTCTTCCTTTGCCCTCAGAGTATTCTCCGTTAGTCTTATTGTGTCTTCGTTTCTAGTCTTCTTCCACTGTCTTCTTTATAAGTCTTCCTGCATCATTATTAGTCTTCTTCCTTTGGTTTTCTTCTTCCTGTGTTTTTATTACGCTTCTTCCTATGGTTTTTATTAGTCTTCCTGTTTCTTTTTTTAGTCTTTTTTTCTGTCTTTGTTAATCTTCTTGTGTTATTAATCGTTCTTCTTGGAACATTGATTCACAACTCTGCTGTCAAACTTTTTTTTCCAAAGTTTACTTTGCATTCATTTTAGTGTTATTATTACTAGACTGTTCTTTATAGTCTTTTTTCCTAGATTGTTCTTGTTTGCTTTATTCTTCTTCCTAGATTATTCTTTCTAATTTTATTATCCTTCCTAGATTGTTCCTTATTGTTCTTAGATTGGATGGAAGGATAGATGGTAACTTTTAACCAGGAGGAAGTGACTGGCTGGATGACAACTGTTACTCTGGAGAAGCAAGTGGATGGATGGATACTATTACCCCCAGGTGGAGCAAGTGGATGACGCTGCGACTAGAGAACTTCTCTCTTCTCTCTCTCTCTTTCTCTCTCTCTCTCTCTCCTCTCTCTATCTCTCCCTCTCTCTCCTCTCTCTCTCTCTTCCTCTCTCCTCGGTGGCTGGTGCCTCCACACTACCACTTCTGAAAATTACCCTACTTCTCCTGTTGTTGCCTTTGCGACATTGCACAGCTCCTGATGACGCACTGAGAAATGTGAAAGTACTTGAGCTTAAGATTTCCACCCACCCGTGGCTTGTCTTGCATTGTTAAGATCGCCTGTCTGCGATTGTTTTGCATATATGTATATATATATATATATATATATATATATATATATATATATATATATATATATATATATATATAATATAATATGTACACACCTTATATCAAACTTGTGGCGTCTTTGAAGTTATGAATCCTCTCTTCTAATGAAAGGTGTGAGATTACTTGTCGGGAGTCAAAGGAAAGAGAGAGAGAGAGAGAGAGAGAGAGGAGAGAGAGAGAGAGGAGAGAGAGAGAGAGAAGAGAGAGAGAGAGAGAGGAGATAAGAAAATCGATTAATAAAATTTAAGATATCTCGTGTGAGAATGTACTCTTGTCTGAATTGTTTCGCATATATATCATAACACCTACCTATCATAACATCTACCTATCATAACGCCTACCTATCATAACACCTATCTATCATAACATCTACCTATCATAACATCTACCTATCATAACACTCTATCATAACCCTACCTATCATAACCTACTATCATACACCTACCTATCATAACACCTACCTATCATAACACCTACCTATCATAACATCTACCTATCATAACATCTACCTATAATAACACCTATCATAACATCTACCTATCTATCATAACACCTATCATAACACCTACCTATCATAACACCTATCTATCATAACACCTATCATACCATCTACCTATCATAACATCTACCTATCATAACACCTACCATAACACCTACCATAACACCTACCTATCATAACACCTATCATAAGACCTATCATAACACCTACCTATCATAAACCCACCTATCATAACACCACCTCTCATAAACACCTATCATAACACCTACCTCATAACACCTACCTATCATAACACCTATCATAAACACCTATCATAAACACCTATCATAACCACCTGTCATAACACCTATCATAACCTATCATACACTCTAGTCATAACACCTACCTATCATAAGCACTCCTATCAAACACTTACCTATCATAACACCTCCCTATCACAACACCTCCCTGTTATAACACCACCCTATCACAACACCTCCCTGTTATAACACCACCCTATCACAACACCTCCCTAACACAACACCTCCCTATCACAACACCCCCTATCATACACCACCCTATCATTCCACCCTATCACAATACCTCCCTATCATAACACCTCCCTATCATAACACCACCCTATCACAACACCCTAATATAACACCTCCCTATCATAACACCTCCCTATCATAACACCTCCCTATCACAACACCTCCATATCATAGCACCTGCCTATACATCTTGCTATCACATCACCTCCATATCATAACACCTATCTATCACAACACCTATCACAACACCTCTGTCATAACACCTCACGATCATAACACCCCTATCATAACACTTCGTATCATAACACCCCCCTATAACAACTCTTCCCTATTATAACACCTCCCTATCCTAACACTTCTTATAACACCTATCTATAACACCTTATCCTAACACCTCCCTATCCTAACACTATCTCCCTATCCTAACACCTCCCTATCACAAACCCCCCTCCCTATCACAACACCTCCGTATTATAACACTTATCATAATACCTCCTATCATATCCTATAACACCTCATATATAACACCTGCATATCATAACACCCTGCATATCATAACACCTCCCTATCATAAGACCTCCCTATAACAACTCCCTATCACAACACCCTATCCTAACACATAATACATCACTATCAGAACACCTCTGTATCACAACACTTACCTATCATAACACCTCCCTTTGTAAAACCTCCCTATAATAACACCTAGCTCATGTAAAAATTCTGTTGTAGAAACCCTTGACACTAAGGCTCTTCACTGCGGTGGTGAGGTTTGAACGACTTCGCCTGAAAGACAACCGAGTCTCCTGCTCGGCCTAATTGGCGGGAAATTTGCCATTTCGTTAAAAAATTCTTGTAACGTGGCCCCTGTGTTTAGGATGTTTTTTTTCCTGTATGGTTTGAAGGTCAGTTAATGGAATGCCACTGATGCAGCTGCAGCCACTGTTGATGCTGCTACTGCTACTGTTGTTGCTACCGCTTCTAATGATATCATTGCTAATGCTAACGCTGCTGATGCTGTCATTGCTAATACTGTCACTGCTGATGCTGCAACCAGTGATGATGTTGCTGCTGCTGATGCTGCAGCCACTGTTGATGCTGCAGTTGCTGATGCTGCAGCCACTGTTGATGCTGCAGTTGCTGATGCTGCAGCCACTGTTGATGCTGCAGTTGCTGATGCTGCAGTCACTGCTGATGCTGCCGTTGTTGATGCTGCAGTCACTGCTGATCCCGTCACTGATGCTTTTGACGCTACCACCATCGCTTCCTATGCCATCCTGTTGAACCGACCGCTCCCGCTGCAACCATCTAGATTCTAGAATATATCCAGAACAATTCCCACCATAGAATAATCCCTTACCCATCCTAGAACCTCTCCCGTCTTAGAACCTCTACCCTCCTAGAACCTTTCCCGTTCTAGAACCTCCCCCCCCCTCATAGTCTTAAAGATGTTGAGACAGGCGACCTTTGTCATGTGCCTCGCTTGTCAAGTCCTACTCCAATGTAGTCCTCCGGGCCCCCCGTCCACCGGGCCCCTCGTCCTCCGGGCCCCCCGTCCTCCGGGGCTCCCCCTTCCTCGGGCCCTCCCTTGTGCTCCACAAAATTCAATGCACCAAGTATTGTAATTATTCGAAATAATATAGCAACTCCTTCAGCCTTTGTTTCGTGCCCACTCAGGCACGAAATGAATTCCCAAAATTAGTTTTCTTTCCATCTCGGCGTGATGGCGTTCGTGTGAGAGACATTGTTGGCTGGGAATTGGGAATTGGGAATCAGGAATGAGGTGGAAGACGGCGGCGGAGGAAAAGGTACTGGAATCTGGAATAAGATTCTGGAGCTGTGGAGAAGGAGGAGGATGAAAAATTGGGATTCCTCGCTAAAGTGGAATGAGGAAAGAAGGGAGGGATGAAAGGAGGGAGGAAGGAGATGCGGTGATGTGGAGGGCAGTGGAGGGAATAGGAGAATAGGTGTAATGACTTAGGAGAGGAGGGAAGAAGGATAAGGGTGGAATGAGGGAGAGGGAAGGAGGGAAGAAATGGGGATGATGGAGGAAGGCGATGTGGAGGGTAGTGGAGGGGTAAGGGTAGGAGGTGTAATGACTTGAGGGAAGGAGACACGTAATGAGGGAAGCAGAATGGGTGTGAGGAGGAGTCGGGGTGGAATACTATGTGAGAGAACATTCTGTCCGTGAAATACAGGCAGTGGAATGAGCAAACATTTCGTTGTTTACCTTCACTAAATTGTGCCTTGATACTAGTAAAGAACTCTTTGTTCGAGGAATTGAAGCAACACACCTTTTTCCCGGATTTAATCTTGATAACCTCGCTTGATCTCTACACTGTATCATACTATTAATGGTAGACAATACGGACATGTTAGAATATAAGTAGCACTCGAGGCTGAGGTACTGACCACCTCCTACCAAGATTGAGGTACTGACCATCATCTACTAAGACTGAGGTGCTGACCACCTACCAAGACTGAGGTACTAACCATCTCCTACCAAGGCCGAGGTACTGTCCATCTTATACCAAGGCTAAGGTATTAACCATCACCTACCAAGGCTGAGGTAATTGACCATCACCTACCAAGGCTTAGGTATTGTCCATCTTATACCAAGGCCGAGGTACTGTAGATTACCTGCCATGACTGAAGTACTGACCATCACCTACCAAGACTGAGGTACTGACCATCACCTACCATGACTGAGGTACTGACCATCACCTGCCAAGACTGAGGTACTGACCATCACCTACCAAGGCTGAGGTACTGTCCATCTTGTTGAATTAGACACATGTGCAACTCTTGGGTATCTTTATTGAGGAAACGTTTCGCCACACAGTGGCTTCATCAGTCCATGCAAAGGAGAAACTTGAAGAACAGGAGAATGAGGTAATCAGTCCCTCAGCCTTGAGTCGATGTGGTCAGTCCATCAATCTTGAATAGAATACGGTATATGAGCGGAGAAGCAGCTTATAAACCGTAGACAGGTGAGGGGCAGCAGTCGTAGGTGGTGTCACATTTGTCCAATGTGGAAGTAGGTCGTGCCCAAGGGTTAGGCAAGTGAAGAATTCCCAAGTATTAAGATCCCAAGTTTCTCCTTTGCATGGACTGATGAAGCCACTGTGTGGCGAAACGTTTCCTCAATAAAGATACCCAAGAGTTGCACATGTGTCTAATTCAACAACATGTCGGTTCTCTGAACAATTCATCTACAATCCTGTCAGACACTGCAACTTCTTGGGATCTTAATACTTGGGAATTCTTCACTTGCCTAACCCTTGGGCACGACCTACTTCCACATTGGACAAATGTGACACCAACTACGACTGCTGCCCCTCACCTGTCTACGGTTTATAAGCTGCTTCTCCACTCATATACCGTATTCTATTCAAGATTGATGGACTGACCACTTCGACTCAAGGCTGAGGGACTGATTACCTCATTCTCCTGTTCTTCAATTTTCTCCTTTGCATGGACTGATAAAGCCACTGTGTGGCGAAACGTTTCCTCAATAAAGATACCCAAGAGTTGCACATGTGTCTAATTCAACAACATGTCGGTTCTCTGAACCATTCATCTACAATACTGTCCATCTTATACCATGACCGAGGTACTGACTATCACCTACCTAGGCTGAGGTACTGTCCATCTTATACTATGTCTGAGGTACTGACCATCACCTACCAAGACTGATCCTCACCTACCAAGGCTGAGGCACTGTCCATCTTACACCAAGGCTGAAGTACTGGCCATCACCTACCAAGGCTGAGATACTGACCATCACCTACCATGACTGAGGTACTGACCATCACCTACCAAGACTGAGGTACAGGTACTGACTATCGCCTACCAAGGCTAAGGTACTGTCCATCTTATACCATGACTGAGGTACTGACCATCACCTACCAAGACTGAGGTACTTACCATCACCTTCTAAGGCTGAGGTACTGACCATCACCTACCAAGACTGAGGTACTGACCATCACCTGCCAAGACTGATCCTCACCTACCAAGGCTGAGGTACTGACCATCACCTACCAAGGCTGAGGTACTGACCATCACCTACCAAGACTGAGGTACTGACCATCACCTCCCAAGACTGAGGTACTGACCCTCATCTACCAAGACTGAGTTACTGATCATCACCTACCAAGACTGAGGTACTGACCATCACCTCCCAAGACTGAGGTACTGACCCTCATCTACCAAGACTGAGGTACTGACCATCACCTCCCAAGACTGAGGTACTGACCATCACCTACCAAGACTGATCCTCACCTACCAAGGCTGAGGTACTGACCATCACCTACCAAGGCTGAGGTACTGACCATCACCTACCAAGACTGAGGTACTGACCATCACCTCCCAAGACTGAGGTACTGACCCTCATCTACCAAGACTGAGGTACTGACCATCACCTCCCAAGACTGAGGTACTGACCATCACCTACCAAGACTGATCCTCACCTACCAAGGCTGAGGTACTGACCATCACCTACCAAGGCTGAGGTACTGACCATCACCTACCAAGACTGAGGTACTGACCATCACCTCCCAAGACTGAGGTACTGACCCTCATCTACCAAGACTGAGGTACTGACCATCACCTCCCAAGACTGAGGTACTGACCATCACCTACCAAGACTGATCCTCACCTACCAAGGCTGAGGTACTGACCATCACCTACCATGACTGAGGTACTGACCATCACCTACCAAGACTGAGGTACTGACCATCACCTACCATGACTGAGGTACTGACCATCACCTACCAAGACTGAGGTACTGACCATCACTTACCAAGACTGAGGTACTGACCATCACCTACCAAGACTGAGGTACTGACCATCACCTACCAAGACTGAGGTACTGATCTCGTCAAAACTACCTCAACTGACGAGTATAATCGCAATGCATTCGACTGAAGATTCCTGTTATACGAGCGAAATATTTCAACAATAAAGATGGTTAAATGTTATACATGCATCTTATTCATTAGATACCGTTGTCTTGGGAATATGGACAATGTAAGAACCAGGGCAAGAGAATCATTATTAATACCCCAATAAAAGAAGGTGATAGGGCATGAATAACTGAAATGGGAAGAATGACTGGGAGTGAAAGAATGACAAGGAGTGAAAGGACAGGGAGGGAGAGAATGATCTAGAGGGAGAGAATTACAAGGAGTGAAAGAACAGGGAGGGAGAGAATGACCAAGGAGGAGAGAATGACTAGAGAACGTAATCTTACCAATCATAGGAATGATTTGTGAGCAAAGAAAGACTGAAAATTGGAACCTTGCCAATCACAGGAATGATTTGTGAGTAAAGAATGATTAGCGATTTGAATCTTGCCGATCATACGAATGATTTGCGAGTAAAGAATAACTGGAATGATTTAAAACTCTTAAATACTTTCTCAGGAGCTGAGCGAGGCGAGACCTGCAAAGTAAAATTAGGTCTGGAATAAATTTTCGGTCTTGGACCCGGTCTCCAGAGGTGAGGTTCCTCCATCCTTGGACCCGGTCTCCAGAGGTGAGGTTCCTCCATCTTTTTACCCGGTTTCCAGAGGTGAGGTTCCTCCATCCTTGGACCCGGTCTCCAGAGGTGAGGTTCCTCCATCCTTGGACCCGGTCTCCAGAGGTGAGGCTCCTCCATCCTTGGACCCGGTCTCCAGAGGTGAGGCTCCTCCATCCTTGGACCCGGTCTCCAGAGGTGAGGCTCCTCCATCCTTGGACCCGGTCCCCCAGAGGTGAGGTTCCTCCATCCTTGGACCCGGTCTCCAGAGGTGAGGCTCCTCCATCCTTGGACCCGGTCTCCAGAGGTGAGGCTCCTCCATCCTTGGACCCGGTCTCCAGAGGTGAGGTTCCTCCATCCTTGGGCCCGGTCTCCAGAGGTGAGGTTCCTCATCCTTGGACCCGGTCTCCAGAGGTGAGGTTCCTCCATCCTTGGACCCGGTCTCCAGAGGTGAGGTTCCTCCATCCTTGGACCCGGTCTCCAGAGTGAGGTTCCTCCATCCTTGGACCCGGTCTCCAGAGGTGAGGTTCCTCCATCCTTGGACCCGGTCTCCAGAGGTGAGGTTCCTCCATCCTTGGACCCGGTCTCCAGAGGTGAGGTTCCTCCATCCTTGGACCCGGTCTCCAGAGGTGAGGTTCCTCCATCCTTGGACCCGGTCTCCAGAGGTGAGGTTCCTCCATCCTTGGACCCGGTCTCCAGAGGTGAGGTTCCTCCATCCTGGGACCCGGTCTCCAGAGGTGAGGTTCCTCCATCCTTGGACCCGGTCTCCAGAGGTGAGGCTCCTCCATCCTTGGACCCGGTCTCCAGAGGTGAGGCTCCTCCATCCTTGGACCCGGTCTCCAGAGGGAGGCTCCTCCATCCTTGGACCCGGTCTCCAGAGGTGAGGCTCCTCCATCCTTGGACCCGGTCTCCAGAGGTGAGGCTCCTCCATCCTTGGACCCGGTCTCCAGAGGTGAGGTTCCTCCATCCTTGGACCCGGTCTCCAGAAGTGAGGTTCCTCCATCCTTGGACCCGGTCTCCAGAGGTGAGGTTCCTCCATCCTTGGACCCGGTCTCCAGAGGTGAGGTTCCTCCATCCTTGGACCCGGTCTCCAGAGGTGAGGTTCCTCCATCCTTGGACCCGGTCTCCAGAGGTGAGGTTCCTCCATCCTTGGACCCGGTCTCCAGAGGTGAGGTTCCTCCATCCTTGGACCCGGTCTCCAGAGGTGAGGCTCCTCCATCCTGGGAGACCACCAGGGGAAAGGCGTGTTATGCAACATGGTAAATCAGGTTTGATCCGTGGAGGGATAGCGCCATTTCCTTGGATCAAGAGTCCTTCACCAGAAGTGAAAAACTTATATCAACATTGGGGATGGGGGGGGGAGGATTTTGAATTCCAAAATTATTAAAAATTTACAATAAGAATAAATACTTTATGATGATAATAATTATAAAGCAACACGAATAAATACAGACCAATGCAAACATGGATTGAAAAATAAATAGAAGGATTAACGAATTGGTTGACTAACGAATGAATGGATTAACGAGCTTTTAGACGGATAGATAAACTAACTGAAGAATTAGCAAATGCATACACGGACTGACAAGGGGATAGGGGTGACGAATAGACAAATGGATAGAAGAATTGACGAATTATCGGAGGGATTAACGAACTGACTGGATTAATCTTATAATTAATTTACAAATAGACTGGGTGAATAAAGGATAGAGATTTACAGAATCGGAATAGAAAGGTAGATATTTACAGGATCTGAATAGAGAGGAATAGAGATTTGATAAAATTTGGAATAGAGATGAGAGAGATTTTCAGGACTTGGAATAGAAAGGATAGAGATTTCCGGGATCTAGAATAAAGAGGATAGATATTTCCGGGATCTAGAATAGAGAGGATAGATATTTCCGGGATCTAGAATAGAGAGGATAGATATTTCCGGGATCTAGAATAGAGAGGGATAGATATTTCCGGGATCTAGAATAGAGAGGAGAGATATTTCCGGGATCTAGAATAGAGAGGATAGATATTTCCGGGATCTAGAATAGAGAGGATAGATTTTTTCCGGATCTAGAATAGAGAGGATAGATATTTCCGGGATCTAGAATAGAGAGGATAGATATTTCCGGGATCTAGAATAGAGAGGATAGATATTTCCGGATCTAGAATAGAGAGGATAGATATTTCCGGGATTTAGAATAGAGAGGATAGATATTTCCGGGATCTAGAATAGAGAGGATAGATATTTCCGGGATCTAGAATAGAGAGGATAGATATTTCCGGGATCTAGAATAGAGAGGATAGATATTTCCGGGATCTAGAATAGAGAGGATAGATATTTCCGGGATCTAGAATAGAGAGGATAGATATTTCCCGGGGATTAGAATAGAGAGGATAGATATTTCCGGGATCTAGAATAGAGAGGATAGATATTTCCGGGATCTAGAATAGAGAGGATGATATTTCCGGGATCTAGAATAGAGAGGATAGATATTTCCGGGATCTAGAATAGAGAGGATAGATATTTCCGGGATCTAGAATAGAGAGGATAGATATTTCCGGGATCTAGAATAGAGAGGATAGATATTTCCGGGATCTAGAATAGAGTCTGCAATAGAGATGAGGGAGATTTACAGAATCTGCAACCTTCTGTTCTGTCACTATTGTCAATATGCCATTTCAATGCAATTTTTTTAAAATATGGTTAAATTGGTAGATAATATATGGCACTGAGCATGACTATCATTATTACTGATTCTGTGTCATCATTGAAAGATCTTGACTCACATAATGACTCCAGCAACATGCTCAATGGAGAAGCCAAGTGTGATATGTCAAGATATCTTATTAATGAAAATGAGATATACCAGATATACCAAGCAAATTTCCTAAATTTGCTTGTGGCAGATAAGTGAACTGTAGATATAAATCCATATGTACACCTGTTAACCCTTTTGGGGTCTACTTCCTAGGCTTTTTGCGTATCCATATGCTCTTTGACTACCATCCACAGGATGGTAGTGAAAGAGCATATGGATACACAAAACCAGAGCATATGGATACACAAAACCAGAGATATGAATACACAAAACCAAGCTTGGATACAAAAAAGAGCATATAGGATACACAAAACCGAGCATATGGATCACAAAACCAGAGCATATGGATACACAAAACCAGAGCATATGGATACACAAAACCAGAGCATATGGATACACAAAACCAGAGCATATGGATACACAAAACCAGAGCATATGGATACACAAAACCAGCATATGATACACAAAACCAGACCATAATGGATAACAAAACCAGAGATATGGATACACGAAAACCAATTTTGAACTAAGCTCAAAAACCATTTGAACTAAGATTTCTTAGTGATAAGAGTTTGATCCCGACTGGAAGAGCATTCTCAAGTTATTGCATATAAATTAATGTTACAATTTTCATATTAAAATTACCAGATTGACAAATTGGTACGATAACAGTAACGTAAATCTTCGAGTAAAATACCCGGCACGGAAAGATGGAAGCCGCTCAGAATAGACATTCTTCAGCGATTAATTGGAAACCAATAAATCCCAGGTTATGGAAAATTGGGAGATTTGCGCCTGCAGAGCTGAAGACTACACTGAACCTTTGGTCTTGACGTAGCGATGCTGTAAGTTTAATGCCGTTTCGAAAGCACATTCTATAGGTATCGCACTGCAAGCACACAGCATCGTTATTAAGATAAAAGTGATCAAATTGGCAATAAAAACATGTAAAAGACAGTTTAAACCTTCTGAATATGACTCAAAAATCGTAATAACACGACTGTAAACAAACCACAGAACGGGAGGGATTTGAACCCATGGCGAGGAACTCACTCGCCATGGGTTTCAACCCCACCCGTTCCGTGATTCTTTTACGTATGATACATCGGTATGGCATGTTTGCAGCCAATCAGAAGAGACATTCTTAAATTAAGGCATGTAAATCATTACTGCAGTTTCGATAGTAATAATAATTGTTACACGTTATTAACTAGATCAGTATTGTCTATAAAAATTGGCAATTTGACAACATCAGAGCTCAGTGGAAAAAAAATTTATCTTTCCTTTAAGCAAAATACAACAGAATGTAGAGTTTGAAGCCAGTCAGACGAGGCATTACTCAAGGCTCAAGTTAATGCCCAGAATAATATTTAAAAAAAAAAAAGGCAGGGAGGGAAACAGTAACTTGGACACCCACTGTCACTTCTCCCTGGTTATAACTGTTGATAAAACTCATCATCCAGAGTTATTACCCTAACTCACAAGACCTCTAAAAATTACCCTAAAGAAAACAATCCCATTCCACGTCACAACTAACTCTACAGCTACTGTTTTGGTAAGAAAAACTCCCGTTGCAAGAAACAACAGCATAACAGAAAGAGTATTTTGGTCCCCTTTTTTTATTACCATTTTCTAGACGTTTAATTGCAATCACTCACAAGGGCGAATAGTCTCGAATTTAATTGCAAGCGAGGGAAATAATAGGACGCCCAATAAAGTTTATTCCAATGCTCTGCTATTGTCTGAATGATATGACTGGAATACACATTAGGGAGGGAGGCGGTGCGTTTTCTATAGCGTTTGTTGGCAGACTCTGTGTTAGGGGGGAGACACCTAAATTGGTTTTAGTAGCGGGTGTTTATGGGAATTAAAGACGAGGGATACCCTTACTGTTTTTAACACGATGCCTTGAGGGTATTTTAACAGGGAACTGTGAGTTTTTTTTTTTTTTAACACGGAAGTTTCAACACGGAGTTTAAGGTTTCCTAGGCCGTATTAAGAGGATAACTTGTACTGGTTTTTTACTGATTATTTCTAGGGTTTCGAGTAACTGACATCTTTAAGAATTTTCTGTTATGGTATATATGCTTTGCATATTTTTATATCATGTATTTCTACCCACTTTCCACCACTTTCTGCTCCTAATATATTCTCTTCCCTCGTCTTTGTTATATTGTAAGTAGTAGCTGTGTATTGACATCTGTATCTCTTCGTCATATCTAAATGATACATGAAGGACGTTTCCGGGGGTCAATGCCTCCGCGGCCCGGTCCCAGACCGGGAGGATCAAGGTCTGACTAACCAGGCTGTTACCGCTGGCCTCACAGAGCCCAAGTTACTGTTCACAGCCCGGCTGGTGAGGCGCTGATATGAGGAACTTGTTCAGTTCCCTCTTGAAGACTACCAAAGGTTTGTTGGTAATTCCCCTTGTGCACGAACGAGAGCGTCGAAAAGTTGGGTACCTCTGACACTTCGAGTTTTCTCTTAGTGTACTCATCGTGTCCCTGCTTTTTAGTCATGTTTTACACCGCCAGACAGGTCTCTTGTTGTCATCCGGAGTGACTTAGGTGCTCAGATTTGGGACCAAGCCCCCAGGAATTTGGCAGGTGTATTTTTTTTATGTACCTCTCTCGCCTATGTTTGAAGGGATACAGTTGAAGGGACCTCAAGCGTTTCCAGTAGATCAGATGCTTAATTGACTTTATACCAGCAGTGAAGGCTCTCTAAACATTTTCCAACATAGCACTCTCGCCTGCCTTGAAGGAGGTCGTCAGTATACAAGTGTATTTCAGCCTGGAGATAAGTGACTTACATAATATCATCAGTGGCAAAACATCTATTGCCTTGAAAGTTCTAGTTATCCAGCCTATCTTCTTTTTGCTGTAGCAATAAAAACATTGTTATAATCCTGGAATGTGAGATTTTCTGGCTTCATTATTCCAGTCTCGCACGTGGAACTTTTGCTCTACTGAATTATTTAAGTTTTTCCTTTACTCTGTAAACCTTTCATCATTCTTCCATTGCGAAGCAGTTTATACTTGGCATTGTTTAACATCATATTGTTTTCTGAGACCCACTGGAAGACTTGATTAATATCCTCCTGAAGATTCGGTGTCTTCAACGGATGGCACTCTCATAGAGATTCTTGTTTCATTAGCAAACGATGTTACGGTGGTAGAATATGTACACTTTCAATTTCGATACTCGCCCCACTTCTAGAAATAAAAGTGGGGCGAGTATCGTTCCTTGAGGAGGAGAGCTGTTCACACTGGCAGTCTCCGATTTCTCTCTGTTTGCTAATACTCTCTTCTTTCAATCTGTAAAGAAGTTAAATGACCGTTTGGCCACTTTTCTAGTTATTCCTTTTGCATACATTTTGAGTGCAATCACAGCATGGATGCACTTGCCGAACGTTTTGTCGGAACCAGTGAACATTACATCAACATTTAATTTATCTTCCAGATCATCCAGGAGAACATCGTAATGATATAGCAGTTGTGAAAGGCAATAAAGACCGTCTCTAAACCCATGCTGCCCTGGACTGTACAACAGTTGTCCTCCATGTTATTGGCAATCTTTCTTCTTAGGACCTGTTCAAAGATTCTGATAATGTGTGAAATTAGGCTATCGATCTAGAGTATTTCTGCAATTACTTCACCGCTTCCATTGTGAAGTGGAGCAATTTTAGTCATTTTCAATGATTGTGGGATGACACCTGTGTCCAGGCTCCTTCTCCATAAAATATTAAGGCCGGAGATAGTAGATGCATTAATATCTGTACTGCTCGCGAAGACTGGTATTCCAAGCAGGAGGAGAATGAAATTAGTCCTTTAAATTCCAAGGGCACGTATGTGCTTGCATTGCTTGCATTAGGAGTAACATGTCCAGTGGTACTGGGCACCTGATGTTTAAAGCATTGAGGGCTAAGTGGAATATATATACAGTGGACCCTCAGTTAACGCCTTTAATCCGTTCCAGAGGGCTAGGCTTTAACTGATTAGCCTTTAACCGAATTAATTTTCCCCATAAGAAATAATGGAAATCCAATTAATCCGTTCCTGCTGTCAGGAGGCTTGACAGAATAGTACTTCAATATGACGCTATTATCAACTCTACGGCTTATTTATCAATCACAACTCATCTAGTATGACATAATAAACAATATTAATAACAGAAATATTTGCACTTGGAGATGTTAGTTTAATTACGTAGTTTGATGGAGTGTAGCAGATATGCAGAGGGTATAGCAGATATGCAGAGAGTGTAGCAGGCATGCTGGGAGTATAGCAGGCATGCTGGGGGTGTAGGAGATATGCAGAGTGTAGCAGGCATGCTGGGAGTGTAGCAGACATGCTGGGAGTGTAGCAGACATGCTGGGAGTGTAGCAGACATGCTGGGAGTGTAGCAGACATGCTGGGAGTGTAGCAGACATGCTGGGAGTGTAGCAGACATGCTGGGAGTGTAGCAGACATGCTGGGAGTGTAGCAGACATGCTGGGAGTGTAGCAGGCATTCTGGGAGTGTAGCAGATATGCAGAGAGTGTAGCAGGCATGCAGGGAGTGTAGCAGACATGCTGGGAGTGTAGCAGGCATGCAGGGAGTGCAGCAGACATGCAGGGAGTGCAGCAGACATGCTGGGAGTGTAGCAGACATGCAGGAAGTGTAGCAGGCATACTGGGAGTGTAGCAGACATGCTGGGAGTGTAGCAGACATGCTGGGAGTGTAGCAGACATGCAGGGAGTGTAGCAGGCATACAGGGAGTGTAGCAGACATGCTGGGAGTGTAGCAGACATGCAGGGAGTGTAGCAGACATGCTGGGAGTGTAGCAGACATGCTGGGAGTGCAGCAGACATGCAGGGAGTGCAGCAGACATGCTGGGAGTGTAGCAGACATGCAGGAAGTGTAGCAGGCATACAGGGAGTGTAGCAGAAATGCTGGGAGTGTAGCAGGCATGCAGGGAGTGCAGCTGACATGCTGGGAGTGTAGCAGACATGCTGGGAGTGTAGCAGACATGCAGGGAGTGTAGCAGACATGCAGGGAGTGCAGCAGACATGCTGGGAGTGTAGCAGACATGCAGGGAGTGCAGCAGACATGCTGGGAGTGTAGCAGGCATGCAGGGAGTGTAGCAGACATGCAGGGAGTGTAGCAGACATGTAGGAGGCGAGAGGAAGGCGAGTTTATTATACTTCAATATGATGCTAATATCATCTCTACGGCTTATTTATCTATCACAATTCATCTAATATGACATATTATTATGTCTAAAATGACATAATAATTGGACGAAAGCTCCTAACCGAGTTTTTAGGTGTTATCTGAGCCAATTATTTTTACGCCAAAGCGAAGCGTTATCCGATTTTGGCGCTTTCCGATGCAGGCGTTAAGTGAGGGATCCACTGTATATATATATATGTGTGTATATATATATATATATATATATATATATATATTATATATATATATATATATATATATATATATATATATATATATATATATATATTATATATAGGTAAAACTGATCAATAGCAAGAACTCGTTATTTCTTCAATTATTTTCTTAACCTTTTTCCCTTACATCTTGAGCTTCATCAGTTATCCCAAAGTTTACATCTTCCCCATTTAATCTTTCCTTTGTTTACCTCTCTTTTATATTCCTACCTTCCCTTACTCATCTTCTTGTTCTTAATTCTTTTGCTCAATGTTTTCATCTTTTTTCTCTCCATGTTCTCTTATTTCTATGCTTTTTTAATTCTCTCCACGTATTCTTCTTTATATCTTCTTCATATCTTCTTTTTTTCTGTATACTCTCTGTTATTTCAGTGTCCTTTTATTTCTATGTATTCTCTCTCTCTTTATGAGCCTCTCACTATTATTCTTTCTCAAAATTCCTTATTATTCTTTCTCCATTTTTTATCACTCTTCTCTCCTTTCTCTTCCTGCTTTTTCAATCTCCCTTTCTTCACATTGCCTATCTGCCTGCCTCTCTCTTTCCTTCCCTCTCTTGTCTCTCCCTGCCTGCCTCTCCCTCCCTTTCCCTTCCTATCATTCCAGTTCCTCTCTGCCTGCCTCTTTTTCTTCTTCTTTCTCCGTGTTCTTTCATTCCAGTCTTTCCATTTCTTCTCTGCTTGCCTATCCTCCCTCTTTCCTTCATTATCTATCATTCCATTCACTGCCTTTGTGCCTCATTTTCTTCCCTGTTTTTGCTTTGTTCCCTTCCTTCCATTTCTCCATTTTCTGCCTTTCCTCTATTATCTCCATTCCATTCCCTCTTTTTCCTGCCGTCCGTTTATTCCGTTTTTTTTTCATTACTTCCCTTTTCTGATTCCATTTTCCCTCCCTTCCACGCCCTCTCTTTTCTGCCTTCCTTTATTCCGATCCTTTTCCTTCTTCATCTGCCTTTATTCTTATTCTTACTTTCCCTTCGTTTTCTGTCTTTCCTTCCATTCTCTCTTTCGTCTGCCTTCATTCCCTCCCTTCCTTTTTGTGTTTTTACTCCTTACCCTCCATCTCCTTCATTCCCTCTCTTCTTTCCTCTGTCCGTTTTTCCTTGTTTTTACTACCGTACGAAGGCAAGAAAGGAACAAAGTGCTGCTACTGCTTCTGCTGCTGCTGCTTGTGTTCCTGCAACTGTTGCTGGTGGTGCTGCTGCTGCTACTACTGGTGCGGCGGCTGCTGCAGTGTACGTTTCAATAACCATCGCTCCTGGCTTCCTGTCAAATAACGTGAGGGTCGATAACTGTCGCCGCTACCGGAGAAGCCATTTAAAAGTGGAATTGATGTGGAGGCGGCGGGTTCAAAATGCTGTGGCTCGATTTTTGTTGACTCCCCGACACAGTGACCTACACTCAGGCGAGCGTGCACACACACTCGCGTACCCAGACACTAGCGTGCACTCACACGTACACGCAGGAATGTGCACGCTCACGCAGATACACCTGGGTAACACACGTAGGTAGTACATAGTGTGTTCTGCAAAACAATCGCGATCAGGCGACCTTAATAATGCAGAACAAGCCACATGGGGATGTAAATCTTTAGCTCCAGATCTTTCGCACTCTCGTGCGTCGTCAGAAGCTATGCAATGTTGCAAGACAGCAACAGGAAGGAGGTGCAATTCTCTTAGACAAGGCAGAACGTGTCAGTGGCAGTGCATTATAAAGAGCATTATAAAGTTGTTGTAATGTTCTATCTGTGGCATCTTTATCATGTCAAGTGTCTGTGTCATTATGGCTGTATCATGTGTTTTTGTCATCTTAGCTGTGTTATACGTCTTTCTTACAGTGGATGTATCCTGTGTCTTCGTCATCTTGTTTATTTTAAGATGCACTGATACACTGTATTGGGAGACCGGAAACATCAATTCAGTATGTACACTCTCAGTATATATACATGTCACTTGGGAACCTTGACCGTCCCCCTGTAGTAGGATCGCGTCCTGCTGACTGCGGTCTTCCTATGTATGTACCCGCTTGTTTCTGTCTGGTGCATATATATATATATATATATATATATAATATATATATATATATATATATATATATATATATATATATATTATATATATATATATATATATGCAACGAATTCGTAAGAGCAGGCGAAATATACACAAACACTGACTCGAACCTACGAACCTTAGAACAAGGTACGGAGTGCTATACCCATCTACCCACACTGGACAATACCTTGGCGTGTAGCTTGCGCTACACGTTGATCCAAGGCAGCCAGCTTTCAGGGAGAAGACTTACAGCTTTTCTTCTCATCCCCTGCATGCATCAGCCTTACTAGAGATTTTAACAATGCAAGGAATTCGCAAGAGCAGGCGAAATATACACAAACACTGATCTCTGGCTGAAGGAGACTCGAACCTACGAACCTTAGAACAAGGTACGCAGTGATATACCGATCTGGTAAAGTGTATGGTTGGGTTATTATTGAAAGAATTAAGAGTAAGATGGGATAGCAGATGAGCAAGGAGGCTTTAGGAAAGGTAGGGGGTGTGTGGACCAGGTGTTTACAGTGAAACATATAAGTGAACAGTATTTAGATAAGGCTAAAGAGGTTTTTGTGGCATTTATGGATTTGGAAAAGGCGTATGACAGGGTGGATAGGGGGGCTATGTGGCAGATGTTGCAGGTGTATGGTGTAGGAGGTAGGTTACTGAAAGCAGTGAAGAGTTTTTACGAGGATAGTGAGGCTCAAGTTAGAGTATGTAGGAAAGAGGGAGATTATTTCCCGGTAAGAGTAGGCCTTAGATAAGGATGTGTGATGTCACCGTGGTTGCTTAATATATTTATAGATGGGGTTCTAAGAGAAGTAAATGCGAGGGTCTTGGCAAGAGGCGTGGAGTTAAAAGATAATCACACATAAAGTGGGAGTTGTCACAGTTGCTCTTTGCTGATGACACTGTGCTCTTGGGAGATTCTGAAGAGAAGTTGCAGAGGTTGGTGGATGAATTTGGTAAGGTATGTAAAAGAAGAAAATTAAAAGTGAATACAGGAAAGAGTAAGGTTATGGGGATAAAAAAAAGATTAGGTGATGAAAGATTGAATATCAGATTGGAGGGAGAGAGTATGGAGGAGGTGAATGTATTCAGATATTTGGGAGTGGACGTGTCAGCAAATGTGTCTATGAAAGATGAGGTGAATCATAGAACTGATGAGGGGAAAAGGGTGAGCGGTGCACTTAGGAGTCTGTGGAGACAAAGAACTTTGTCCTTGGAGGCAAAGAGGGGAATGTATGAGAGTATAGTTTTACCAACGCTCTTATATGGGTGTGAAGCATGGGTGATGAATGTTGCAGCGAGGAGAAGGCTGGAGGCAGTGGAGATGTCATGTCTGAGGGCAATGTGTGGTGTGAATATAATGCAGAGAATTCGTAGTTTGGAAGTTAGGAGGTGTGGGATTGCCAAAACTGTTGTCCAGAGGGCTGAGGAAAAGTTGTTGAGGTGGTTCGGACATGTAGAGAGAATGGAGCGAAACAGAATGACTTCAAGAGTGTATCAGTCTGTAGTGGAAGGAAGGCGGGGTAGGGGTCGGCCTAGGAAAGGTTGGAGGGAGGGAGTAAAGGAGGTTTTGTGTGCGAGGGGCTTGAACTTCCAGCGGGCATGCGTGAGCGTGTTTGATAGGAGTGAATGGAGACAAATGGTTTTTAATACTTGACGTGCTGTTGGAGTGTGAGCAAAGTAACATTTATGAAGGGGTTCAGGGAAACCGGCAGACCGGACTTGAGTCCTGGAGATGGGAAATACAGTGCCTGCACTCTGAAGGAGTGGTGTTAATGTTGCAGTTTAAAAACTGTAGTGTAAAGCACCCTTCTGGCAAGACAGTGATGGAGTGAATGATGGTGAAAGTTTTTCTTTTTCGGGCCACCCTGCCTTGGTGGGAATCGGCCAGTGTGCTAATAAAAAATAATATATATATATATATATATATATATATATATATATATATATATATATATATATATATTATATATATTATATATATATATATTATATATATATATTTATTATATTATATATATATATATATATTATTATATATATTAACAGATTATTTCTGGCTGGTACCCGTGGACGCTCGCCATTGAGGAGACGGCTGGCGATGCTGACTTGTTTGACGTCTATTCACCTTCCTATTTTTTTTTTTTTGTGATATGAACACTTCCATCCATATTTTCCCAAGCATTAACACCGTATTTCTTCGTATTTTAACCCTCCATCCTTCGTTTCTTCGCTCGAATTTCCCAGAATCGTCTTATCTTTCGTCGTCAGGAAATGCAGAGTTAGTTTTAGGAAGTTTGGTAGATGCTTAAAGTTGGGATGTTTTTAGAGCGAAGGTTTTCGACATGGGACGATGCACAGGTACAATCTATGTGAGGTCTGGCTTGTCCAGAGGGTTCCATAACATGTGTCCGACACCAACATTGGCTGATTTTGTACGATTGAAAGTCAAAGGGAGTAAGGCAAAAAAAAGTGAAAAGAGGAGAATGGTCGTTTGAAGTTCTGGTTTCTGGAGACCACTGTAATGGAAATGTGATGGTGGAAAGGCGGTGGAAATGTGTTAGTGAAAATATGCTGGTGGAAAGGTGTTGGAGGAAATGTGTTGGTGTGTGTATCTTATAATAGAGCTCAGGAACCAAGCTCACAGAATCCAAGCTCACAGGAGCCAGGTTCACGAGAGCTGGGCTCACAGGAGCCTGGTTCAGAGGAGCCAGGATCACAGAAGCCGGGCTCACAGGAGCCAGGTTCATAGGAGTCGGGTACACAGGAGCCCGGCTCACAGGAGCCTGACTTACAGGAGCCAAGCTCGCAGGAACCAAGCTCACAGCAACTAGGCTCACAGAAGCCAAGCTCACAGGAGCCGGGCTCACGGGAAACGCTCCTAATATATGCAAAATGTGCTGCCAAAGGGACTGAATCTAACGTGTCAATCTTTGCCGATAATGTAAAACCAGTGAGAAAAATAAGAACGGGAAGGGATAGAGAGACGTTACAGGTAGACTTAGATAAGCTACATGGGTGACCAAAAAAGTTACGAATGGAATTCAACCCAAATACTTGAAATGTCATGCAAACTGGGAGAGAGAGAGAGAGAGAGAGAGAGAGAGAGAGAGAGAGAGAGAGAGAGAGAGAGAGAGAGAGAGAGAGAGAGAGAGAGAGAGAGAGAGCAATGAGAAAGATCAAAGACTGAGCATCGCACCCAACATCTTTCCGGAGATACACAGAACAGCATAACAAGACTATCCCCAGAGTAGAGGGGACTGAACTAAAGGAGCCAAGGGCTAGGGAAGACATGATTACGACATACGAGATACGAAGTGGATATGACACGGCGGACAGGAAGAAACGATGTGAAATACAGAGCAGGAGGTCAAGGGTTCGTAAGTGGAAGTTAGAGATACAGACGAGCCAAAAGATTATTAGGAAATATTTATTCAGTCTCTGGGTGGCAAATTAGCAAAATGAACTACATGGGAAACGGTGGAGGCACACTCCATACACAGTTTCAAGAGTAGTTATGGCAGGGTACAAAAGACCAGGAATCAATAATGCCGACGACTGTAATCTAAAGGGAGAGGCTAGGAGCCGAGACTTGACCCCCCGCAAACATATTTCGGCAATTACAGACACGTTGCGTTTAGTAACCTTATCATAATTGTTACTGAAGTTAATTAAATTATAAATAATATGAAGAATGGTGATTGTACCAGTAATAATGTTAATAGTAATAATATTAATAATGGTTATATTAATAGTAATTATATTAATAATAATTATAATAACAGCATTTAATAGTTACAAAAACACAACAGTTATTAAGAATGTATGATTAATACATAAACAAAAACACCAAATTCTCACCGCCACAGTGTACCATAACTTTAAAAACTCCGTGGTTAAAAATCATGAAAGAGCTGAGAACCATCAGCTAATTCTATACCATCATCAGAATTCTCCCCAAAATCACCTCTGGCATATTTTTCCCTGCCTCGCAGTGGCGGATTATTATCGCTCAAAATAAGGAGAGCCAATTACTGATTCAAAAAAGCCATTAAGGCGAAAACTCTAGGAACGGGACGCTAGTAATTACCGGCCATTTACAGGTATAAATGAAGACGGCAAGTGAAATGGGAATTAGTCTCCATTGATGGTTACCCGCAGTGGCGGTGATCATAGAAAATGGGAATGTGTCGCACAGTATATTCAGCATCCGGTCTTCCAGCTTTATGTATATATTTATTATCGCTGTGTATCATCAGTGTTTAGAAGCTTGTGTACTATATAACATAATAAAGTATACGTATGTGTGCTTTTGAAAAGATGAGGTGGTAGGCAGAAGATGAATATTCCAACAGCATCGAGGAGAAACTTTATTATTGTTCCCCCATGAAGCTTCGTCTACCTCTGCGAGGCTCTGGGTCCTTGTAAGTGCACTAGAGCTGGATCACATCTATATTTAATACTATAACTACTGTTTGTGTTGCTGTATGATGTTTCTTTGTTGTTGCATGGATGAAATGCCATGATTGAGTTGCCTAATTATAAAAAGATTTTTCTGGGAAAAAAATTATTGTAAACAGTAGATAAAGCATTTTTTCCCGTTCGTTTTGGAAATGTTTCTTCTAATTTTCTCCCCCAGCAATGAGAAGCTTGGGAAGTTTATTCTCTTCTCATATCTACAGTCTGTAATTAAAGGGAGAAATCTGGTTCAAAATCTCTGGATTTCCTCAAGTTTATTTTCCCTTTAGCATTTCCTGGCCCTGATAGAACCTTGGAATCAGGACACGCGAAACTGTTAACTGATGAAATTGTTAACATTGCCTTTAGCCAGTAGGGAAACTCTACGTTATCCTCAAGTAACGAGTCAGGGATCCCTAACTCCTTCCCAAGGGAAGGAAGAGTTAAGATGTGAAGTAGTGTTGTTCTAGACCTGAGAGAGAGTGATTCTCAGTCGCTTGTCAGTGAGAATAATAACTGTTTATCCTTTCAGAAACTCATAAAAAACTTTGAAAGTTACAGCAAACGCAACATGAGTAAAAATGAGTGTTATAAATGGTCAATCAATAATATACTAGAAATAATACCGAATCTACCCATAATTTGGTTGACCGAAAGCTAAAGAGACTGCATACTCCTACAGTGTTCTGATATATTCAAACATTATTTCTCAGTCAATTGGAGGATTCGAACCTGTGCACTCTGCATTCGAACCTGCGCACTCTGCATTCGAACCTGCACACACTGCATTCGAACCTGCACACACTGCATTCGAACCTGCGCACTCTGCATTCGAACCTGCACACACTGCATTCGAACCTGCACACACTGAATTCGAACCTGCGCACTCTGCATTCGAACCTGCACACTCTGCATTCGAACCTGCACACACTGCATTCGAACCTGCACACACTGCATTCGAACCTGCACACACTGAATTCGAACCTGCGCACATTGCATTCGAACCTGCACACACTGCATTCGAACCTGTGCACTCTGCATTCGAACCTGTGCACTCTGCATTCGAACCTGCATCACCTGCTGTGGACTGAGAGACAATGTTTGTAAACAATTTCGCCCTTTGTGAATTGTTAAGCATATACAGTATATACAAACCAATGTTGAGGTTCCTCAAAAGAATTGTATCATTTATTTGAGCCTCTCACGATGAGTTAATGTTCTAGGCTATTATCTCACCGTTTAGATGTGAACTTTTCATAGTTATTTTCGGCCACCTCGTTTTTAGACATATGACCATTTTATTCTTAATTTCTTTATCATTGGTTAAATATAATAGATTGTATTCCTGTTACTTTAAAAAACAGATATTGAGGGTTCAGTAGCATTCTTTACCTACGATAGCAGGTTTGTACCTAACATAGCATTTTTGTACCTACGGTAGCATTTTGTACAAATATTTTTGTACCTACGATAACATTGTTGTAGCTACGATAGCATTTTTGAGCCTGCAGTAGCGTTTTTGTACCTACGATAGCAGTTTTGTACCGACAATTGCATTTTCCTGCCAACTCCGGCATTTCCATACCTACGATACCCTTATTAATACTTTATAATCATAAGTTACAGTCACCTATTTGCTCCCAGGATATTATTCTCATCCCACCTACGCCTCACCAACCTCTAAGTGCGATAAATGTAATGGTAATTTAGACTTTATAGCTTACGCCCTAAACCTTAGAGAGAGAGAGAGAGAGAGATGGTGAGAGGATGCTGTTGCTACCCTCAACAGTGCTCAGAGCCCACCAATGGTGCTCTACCCACAGCTTTTACAACTCCTTTTTTCTTTGTTTCACATATGACGATGAAGATACCGAGGGAGGTGTCGATGAGAGGGATTCTCTCGTGCGAGACGTGAGATTTCTTCCAGAAGTTAGCCAGTCTCTGTCGACATCATCGTGCGAGACGTGAGACTTCACCCAGGAGAGGCTCGTCAGTCTCTCTGTGTCGACATCATCAACTCGATCCTTTGTTTACATCGCACTCCTTCACATCTGCCAAACGACGCGTCGTGACTGATGTGAAGGGCGCCGGGAAATTGACCCAGTAGAAACTTTTTTCGAGTTTGCCTCACTTCTCGCTCATTTTTCTCTCATTCTTTTTGGAGTTCCTTATTTCGAAACCAGAAATATTTCAGCAGTGTTCAAGTTTTAAATTTTTTTTTTCCAGAATTGTGTTTATCAAATATACATATTGGGCACAGTGTTTCGTGTATTACTGAGAATTGATGTACAATAATGGCATTACAAAGTAATGCACAATATCTGGACTCCCTTTACATCTGTGGAAGTATCGGATTTGTGCGGGATATGTGGGCGAGAGGCCTGGTCATGGACCGGGCTGCGAGGGGCGTTGACCCCCGCAACACCCTCCAGGTATATTCCAGGAGAGTATGTGAGATATATTTGTGATTACTCTAGTTGCAGCTGCAGGTACTGAGCGACACTCTTGGTGTAGTGTACTCACCTTTTTGTGGTTGCAGGGGTCGAGTCGAAGCTCCTGGCCCTGCCTCTTCGCTGGCCGTTACTAGGTCCACTTTCTCCCTGCTCTTAGAACTTTCTCGTACCTCTTCTTAAAGGTATTGATGGATTGTGTGCGTGTGTGCACTCACCTATTTGTGGTTGTAGGGATCGAGTCATAGCTCCTGGCCCCGCCTCTTCACTGATTGCTACTAGGTCCTCTCTCTACCTGCTCCATGAGCTTTATCAAACCTCGTCCTAAAACTATGTATGGTTCCTGCCTCCACTACGTCACTTTCTAGGCTATTTCACTGCCTAACTACTCTATGGCTGAAGAAATACTTCCTAACATCCCTTTGATTCATCTGAGTCTTCAATTCCAATTGTGACCTCTTGTTTCTGTGTCCCATCTCTGGAACATCCTGTCTTTGTCCACCTTGTCTATTCCGCGCAGTATTTTATATGTCGTTATCATGTCTTCCCTGACCCTCTTGTCCTCCAGTGTCGTCAGGCCGATTTCCATTAGCCTTTCTTCGTAGGACAATCCCCTTAGCTCTGGGACTAAGGGGATTATGCAACCTTTGCACTTTCTCTAATTTCTTGACGTGCTTAACCAGGTGTGGATTCCAAGCTGCTGCTGCATACTCCAGTATGGGCCTGACGTAAATGGTGTACAGAGTCTTGAACGATTCCTTGCTGAGGTATCGGAACGCTATCCTTAGGTTTGTCAGACGCTTGTACGCTGCAGCAGTTATCTGATTGATGTGCGTCTCAGGAGATGTGCTCGGTGTTATCTCAGCCCCAGATCTTTTTCCTTGAGTGAGGTTTGCAGTCACCTAGACTATACTGTCTCTGCGATCTTCTTTGCCCTTCCCAATCTTGATGACTTTGCATTTGGCAGGGTTAAACCCAAGGAGCCAGTTGCTGGTCCAGGCTTGTAGCCTGTCCAGGTCTCTTTGTAGTCCTGCCTGATCCTCGACCGATTTGATTCTCCTCATTAACTTCACATCATCTGCAAACAAGGACACTACTGAATCTATCCCTTCCGTTATGTCATTCACATATACCAAAAACAGCACAGGTCCTAGGACTGACCCCTGTGGAATCCCGCTTGTCACAGGCTCCCACTCTGACACCTCGTCACGTACCATGACTCGTTGCCTCCCTGTCAGGTATTCTCTGATCCATTGCAGTGACTTTTCTGTTTGTGTGCCTGATCCTCTAGCTTTTGCAGTAACCTCTTGTGCAGAACTGTGTCGAAGGCCTTCTTGCAGTCCAAGAAAATGCAGTCTATCCAACCCTCTCTCTCTTGTCTTACTTATGTCACCTTGTCATAAAAGTCAAGTAGGTTTGTGACACAGGATTTTCCTTCCCTGAAGCAGTGCTGGTTGTCGATTATACACTTGTTTATTTCCAGGTGCCCCACCGCTCTCCTCCTGATGATCTTCTCCATGACTTTGCATACTATACACGTTAGTGATACAGGTCTGTAGTTTAATGCCTCATGTCTGTCTCCTTTTTTAAAAAACTGGGACTACATTTGCACCTTCCATACCTCAGGGAGTTGCCCAGTTTCAATGGATGTGTTGAAGATCTTTGTCAATGGCACACACAGCATCTCTGCTCCCTCTCTAAGGACCCATGGAGAGATGTTGTCTGGTCCCACCGCCTTTGAGGTGTCAAGTTCACATAGCAGCTTCTTCACCTCCTCCTTGGTTATGTGTACCTCATTCAGCACTTGTTGGTGTACCTCCCTGTTCTGATTTCCTGGAGTCCTACCGGTTTCCACTGTAAATACTTCTTTAAATCTCGTGTTGAGCTCCTCACATACCTCTCGGTAGTTTCTTGTGAACTCTCCATCACCCTTCCTCAGCCTGATTACCTGGTCCTTGACTGTTGTTTTCCTCTTGATGTGGCTATACAACAGCTTTGGGTCAGACTTGACTTTCGATGCTATGTCATTTTCATATTGCCGAGCTCCCTTCTTTTCTGTGCATATTCGTTTCTGGCTCTTCAGCTAATCTCTTTATTTTCTGAGTTCTTTGTCTTCTGTACCTTTTCCATTCTCTAGTACACCTAGTTTTTGCCTCCCTACACCTTTCGGTGAACCAAGGACCCGTTCTGTTCTTCCCATTATTTCTGTTTCCCTTGGGAACAAACCTCTCCTCTGCCTCCTTGCATTTTGTTGCCACATAGTCCATCGTTTCTTGTACTGGTTTTCCTGTCAGTTCTCTTTCCCACTGAATGTCTTGAAGGAAGTTCCTCATGCCTGAGTAGTTCCCCCTTTTGTGGTTTGGTTTTTCCCATCCTATTCCTGCTACTCTCTCCACTTGAAGCTCAACTATGTAGTCAAAGCACAGAACCACATGATCACTAGCTCCCAGGGGCCTTTCATACATGATATCCTCGATGGCCAAACTACTCAAGGTGAATACAAGGTCCAGTCTTGCTGGATCATCCTCGCCTCTCTCTCTGGTAGTGTCTCTAACATGTTGGTGCATGAGGTTTTTCAGTACCACATCATCTTGGCTCTCCATGTTTTGGGACCTCCATGGGGCTCCAGGTTTTCCAAGTCAATCTCCTTGTGATTGAAATCACCCATAACTAGTAACTTTGCTCCCCCCATGTGAGCTCTTCTGGCCACCTCGGCTTGTGTATCTACCATTGCTCTGTTGCTCTCATTGTACTCTTCTCTTGGCCTCCTGCAGTTCTATGGTGAGTTGTACATTACTGCAATTATCACCTTATGGCCCTCAGACTGGATTGTTCTTATTAAGTAGTCCCTTTCGCCCATGCCATCCATTCCTTCCATTTTCTCGAAACCCCACTGGTTTTTAACGAGCAGTGCAATTCCTCCTCCCCCTCTCCTCCCTCTGTCTTTCCTGAGGATTTGATATCCGGGTGGAAAGATTGCATCTGTTATTCTGGTGAGTTTTGTTTCTGTGAGTGCTATTATGTCTGGGGATGTCTCCTTGATTCTTTCATGCACTCCTCACACTTATTTGTTATTCCATCTGCATTTGTATACCACACCTTCAACTTCTTTTCTAAGACTGTGCTCTGGGGGTACATTGGGGTTGGGGAAGTGGGAGACCTGATAAGGAACTATGGGTGGTTGCTGTGGGGGTGGAGTTTGTAATGAGGTGGGTGGGGGCATTGGATATGGCATAGGTGTTTTGGGTTAGAATGTTTGGTTGCACTGGGGTTGTCCTGGTTGGGGGGGCTTCTGTAGGTACTTGTGAAGGAGGCTGTATTTGATCTTCCTGAGTCTGGGATCTCCTGTCCGTCTCCATCTTCATCTTCTCGTCTCTTTCCTCCTTTCGCCTTTGTACCATCTCTCTCAGCTTCTGCCTTTCTTCTTGTGTTCTGTCGCAGTCGAGATACACCTTCTGGTATGCCATCATGTCCCTTAGTCTTGCTTTCTCCTGCAGGATCCTGTTCCAAATTATGTGCGGTGTTGTGTGTGTGTGTGTGTGTGGGGTGTGTGTGTTGTGTGTGTGTGTGTGTGTGTGTGTGTGTGTGTGTGTGTGTACTCCTAATTTGGTTGTAGGGGTCGAGACTCGGCTCTTTTGTGTGTGTTGTGTGTGTGTGTGTGTGTGTGTGTGTGGTTGTGTGTTGTGTGTGTGTGTGTGGTGTGTGTGTGTGTGTGTAGGTGCGCCCCACTCGCATTCTGGATGTGTGATGTGTAAGTGTTTGTGGTGTGTAGTGTCGATGTGTGTGCAGTGGTGAGGGTTGTGGTCACGTGGCCGCTCATGGCAATGAAAGAACACACCGTTAGTCACATACGATCGTTTGCAGGGACCCGGAATTGTGCGGTGCGGGTGTCAGGGGGGAACCTACCGACACTCCCAGCGTGATCCAAGTCCGGATCTTTGCTGCGCGCGTAAGGGGACCTTATTACGCATTCGCCCAGCAGTGATGCCAGGTAATTCGTGCCTTAACCACCGTCGAAATGTTAGAGGATATTGCTACTCGGGAAAACACTGATTAAGTAGTGCGTTAACGTCGGGTAATGTAGGGTAGGGAGTTTTAACCTGCGGATAGGGGATTGATTAGTGCTGTGGAAGGCTAAGGGGTAGGGGAGTGAAACGTGCGGGGAGGAGTTCAGATTCTCAGTGCAGGAAAGAAGGAGGGAAGCGTGTTGTAACTGTGTGAGAAGTCTCAAGTTGACCCTGGTCACACTGTTGGTATCTCCCAACTTGACTTTTCACCCCCGTTCTATTGGTTGTTTTTGATCGCCTTATTCTCGGCTATTGACGATGCCAATCCGCACTAAAACCGCAAATTGCCTCCGTACAGTGAAAATGAACAGCCAGTCATGAAAGTATGGCCTAAACGAACAATGGAAAGCCACCCCATCGAGAAACCCCTCCACAACCGCTCCACTAACCTGCAGTTTCTGATTAATTTCTACTAATTCATTCTGGGTGTAAACGTGATGGCAGTTCGGCGTCTGAAGGTGGGCAAAAGGCTCCAAGACACGCCAGGAAGAGCGGGGGGGAAAAATCTAGCGGAGGTTTGTGGGTGTGTTCGGACGCGGCTATCGTAAAAGCAAGGTTACGGCCTATCAACACAGACCCGACCCAATATCATAAGGCGGGACACAACCTCTGATCCCACACGCTGCCTACACCACCCTCTCCCCAGGAGAGAGAGAGAGAGAGAGAGAGAGAGAGAGAGAGAGAGAGAGAGAGAGAGAGAGAGAGAGAGAGAATGAGAGAGATGCAAAATACATAAAACAGTACCTAAGGTGGTACAGAGATGCTGTGAGCTAAGGGAAGAATAAAATGAGAAGTGGTGTAACCTCAGATAAATTAGGAGATGAGATGAAAATATCAAAGTAAACACGAACATTGACAATTAATGGTGAAAAGAGTGAGCATTGTGTGAATGGCAAGTATAAATATAGGGAATGAGAGGGAGAAGGAATATAAGAAAGAGAGAGAATACTGGGAAATGTGAGAGATAGAAATATTCTCGTAAGTCTTTTTTCTTCTTACTGAAGTTTCGTCGCCCTGACTGTTAGGGCTTTGTCTGCGCTGTCTCTGTCTCTCTGTATGTCTCTCTCTCTTCTCTGTCTCTGCTCTCTCGTGTCTCTGTCTGCTCTGTCTTCTGTCTCTCTGTCTGTCCTGTCTTCTTCTCTCTTCTCTCTCTCTTCTCTCTCTCTCTCTCTCTCTCTCTCTCTCTCTCTCTCTCTCTCTCTCTCTCTCTGTCTCTCTGTCTCTCTCTATATATGTCCCTCTCTCTTTACAAAGGGTTTTACAAGGTTAGGTTAAGTGTTCCTATATTTTTTACAAGCAAAGAGCTGTTACTTACCTCAGCTCATTTTAAACCCTTTTTTATGAGGCATACAAATAGGGAACAGGATGAAGTTGGAGCCATCTGTGGGCCAGTGATTTCGTCTGGTCAACTGACTTTATTAAATCGATGTCGTTATTCTGTACAAACATGTTGAAGACTCGTGTTATTCTTGGATTACATGAAGTGGTATTCTTGAGAAGGGTACGGTCAGAGAGGAGTTGCTGTTGGCTGCCCGTCTTGTTGTGTAGTAACTCACTTCTCGCTCTCCACTTCTCACTATTCCATATTTTTTTGTCTTAGTGAATCTTGATCTTTATTCTTATTTCTTGTATCTCTGTTCTCCGTGTCTCCTTGTCTCTCATCTCTTGTGTTCCACATCTTGTCTCTCGCCTCTTGTCTTCAACCTCTTGTTTCTCACCTTTTGTGTTCCACTTCTTGTCTGTCACCTCTCGTGTCCCATCTCTTGTCTTACGCTTCTTGTGTTTCACTTCTTGTGTCTCATTGGTTCGTTTTATCATATTTAGTCTATAAACATGGCAGGTTATTATCATTCCTTCATGCACTGTCTCTCTGAACACTGTCATTAACTCTTGTTTGTGTTAACACTGCTGCTCTTACTTCCTATACATTAAGTTTCTGCGTGTTTTTATCTCTTTATTAGTGCTGTTATTTGTGACAATGTTCGTTGTTGTTTCCGAACTGTTGTTGTTCTTAATTCGTATGCATGCATGCTGCGCGCACACACACACACACACACACACACACACACACACACACACACACACACACACACACACACACACACGCACGCACGCACGCACACACAGGCCCATATTGGAGTATGCGGCACCAGTTTGGAACCCACACCTAGCCAAGCACGTAAAGAAACTAGAGAAAGTGCAAAGGTTTGCAACAAGACTAGTCCCAGAGCTAAGAGGTATGTCCTACGAGGAGAGATTAAGGGAAATCAACCTGACGATACTGGAGGACAGGAGAGATAGGGGGGACATATAACGACATACAAAATACTGAGAGAAATTGACAAGGTGGACAAAGACAGGATGTTCCAGAGATGGGACGCAGCGCCAAGGGGAGACAGTTGGAAGTTGAAGACACAGATGAATCACAGGGATGTTAGGAAGTATTTCTTCAGCCACAGAGTAGTCAGGAAGTGGAATAGTTTGGGAAGCGATGTAGTGGAGGCAGGATCCATACATAGCTTTAAGCAGAGGTATGATAACGCTCACGGTTCAGGGAGAGTGACCTAGTAGCGACCAGTGAAGAGGTGGGGCCAGGAGCTTGGAATCGACCCCTGCAACCTTAACTAGGTGAGTACAAGTAGGTGAGTACACACACGGACAGACATACACACACACACATGCACATACAACAGGCCTAGTGTCTAATCGACATGTGCCTAGGACCAAATGGTAACTAACACACACACACACAAATACTTATAGTGAAAGATATTAGCCTCATTTACATAGACAGTGTGATACAGTTTTTCGGTGTATTTTAATAACCGTGGGATGACTCCGGTGTCCAGCCTCCTACTCCATAGAATATATTTAAGGCACGTGATGATGACTTTTTGCAATTTTTGATGAGTATGGAGGCCCACGAATCAGGAACTGGAGGATAATACCTGGGCATCCTATCAATTTATGAAGAATTATACAGCTCTCAGCTGAAGTACTGATCACCTCGTCTTTTGTATACAGTTCCACAGTATTCCCATTATGTCTCTGAATTTATACTGATAAAGTCACTGGATGGCGAAACGTCTACAATAAAGATACCCAGATGTTGCACATGTGTCAAATTCTTCATGTCGGTATTGTATACAATTCTTGTATATCCAATCAGCTGCTTCTTCGAAGTCAAGTAGCGTTAGGGTTACATCGCAGATTATGGAGATGTCTTCAGCAGTGAGTAATGGTTCATTGAACACTAAGTCATACTGGGATTTAAGTATTTCATTCACTTGTTTGTTTCTCGTCATTGTACATTCCATCTCCTTTAACATAGACCCGATATGAGGTTGTCTTCGTCCCGGTTTTAGCATATGAAAAATAATTTGGATTCCTCGCAGTTTCATTTATTACTTTTTGCTCATTCTGTCTCAACTGTCTCATTCTGTACGACGCATTTAATTTTAGCAGAACTTTTTCCATTTCTTTAGGCAGTCTTACTTTCCGTTCATAAGAGACTCTGCTACCTTTAAGGTGTTATTCGTCTTCGTCTATAGAGGACGCACTACTCCCTTTCCAGCCTGCACCTTCTCCTTCCTCTTCATAATGGCATATGTCTGGAGCCTTTTAGCGCCACTGAGATCATTCTCTCAAAACAGTAATTCACGCCCTCATTTGTCATATCTTCTCAGCGTACGTCAGTAAGCTCACGATTTTTTAGCTCCCAGTTGATGTTCTTATTTTTAAGTTAAATTTGACAAACATACCCTCATGACTGAGTGTGTTACTGAACAGTACCAGTTAGAGTGCGTGTCTGAACTTATATTAGGTTGTGGTCTGAGTTTACTGTCTTTAACACTAGTATGTTACACAAAAAACCCGCATGTAGAAGAAAGAAGCTTATGACGACATTTCGGTCCGAAGTGAACCATTAACTAGTCACACTAACACACGAAGGCAAAGGAGCCAGTATATATATACGGAAGGAGGACAGGGATGGGACAAAGAGAAGAGGAAGAAAAAAGGAAGTGGAGATAGAGTGGTACAAGTAATGTTATTTGTGCATTAAGTCACTGTATTGTGTCTTTTCGTTTTTTACTTTTATATTCCGAATTACATTCTCTCTATTTATGAATATAAGACTGACTATTTTCTAGTCTACTTGGTTCCGCTAGTTGCTAGCAGAAGACGAATTTGTTGCAAAATCTGAGTAGTTCGGTTGCGTGAGACTGTTCATTCAAATTAACTCATGGGATTCGCTCTGCGACTAGTCTTTGTTGCACATTTGTATTGAACATGTGTTAAACTGCATACACTAAACAATAGGATACTTGGAACCGGGTTTGATAGGGTCTGAAGACAGTATTCGATTGTCAGTAGTATGTCTTTGAACTGCTGGGAAGTTGTATCTGCTGGTATATATTCAAGTACAATAACTTGATTACGATGCTCATTTATAACCTCAATATATAACTCAGTACATAAGAACGAATCTGCCATATACAGATTAGCTAAAGGTCCAACTCAGACCGAAACGTTGTCATAAGTTCCTCCTATGTGCCAGTTATTTGTGTATTGTTCCAGTCACGGTATGGTAACTTTTTGTTCTTTATACAGAACCAGTCATTCCTTGTCACCTGTTTTTACCAGTCTAATCTGAGAAGACTGTACCCAGGTATCCAGATTTAATTGTAAAATTAACCCTTAACGTGGGTCTCTGTGAAGGAGTGACAACTTTGCATTAGACTCGCTAAGGAGAACACTAATGAACGGTATTTTGTTGTTGTTACTCGGTTTAAGACACTGAATGCTGCAAATGACTATTGATGTTATGTTGCTTTTGTTCCGCTGGTTATCCGTATTATACAATACAGTGTTGCAGTTATTCACATAGACAATGTTGCAATTATTCACATAGACAATGTTGCAATTATTCACATAGACAATGTTGCAATTAATCACATAGACAATGTTGCAATTAATCACCTAGACAATGTTGCAGTTATTCACATTATATAATGCAGTTCTGCAGTTACTCGCAAAAATAATACAATTTTGTAGTTATTCACATTATATAATGCACTGCATTTATTCACAAAATATAATACAATGTTGCAGATATTCGCATTACATAATACAATGTTGCATTTATTTACAAAATATGATACAATGCTGCAGTTACTCATAAAATATAATACAATGTTGCAGATATTCGCATTGTATAATACAAGGTTACAACTATCCACAATACATCATGCAATATTGCAGTTATTCACATTATATAATACAATACTGTAGTTATTCATGTTAAGGATTGCAGTAGCGCACTTGTTCATCTTGCAAAGCGTCATTAACTGAAGTAACTCAACTGGATCAGCGGAAGTCTGTGTAATACTGAGGCACCCTCCCGGGGCGGCACCCAGTGCCAGTCATGACAACAAATCATGATCGACAAATCGCATGATGCTCGAGGCTGTGATCCCAGCCCAGCCGCCGATCACACCCCTAATCAGACCCACGCCACCAGCCCCCGATCACAGCCGACATCAAAAAGCACCTCTGACACGGGTATTGATGACTTCTGCTGCGGAGGAGGGGGAAGGAGGGAGGGGTGAGGGAAGGAGAAAGGGAGAGAAGCTGGGGAGGGGACACGGGAGGGGAAGGAGAGGGAAGAGGAAAAATGGGTGGGAAAGGATATTGTAATACTCTTTCAAACCATCTGATGATAGACGCATGTGCAGTATCTGGCTATCTTTATTTTGTAGATGTTTTGCCACCCAGTGCCTTTACTAATCTGAAGACTGATATACCATTGATATACCACTGATATACGTATGAACTTAACCATCAGGTGACGTCATGAACTGATAAAACAATCAGAAAACAAACACTAAGACAATTTATTGGGAATGTTTTGATTCCGGGTCTTCAGTCCCTTTAAATGTACATATAGTTACGACAAAATACAGAACTTACTAAGCAGTTTTCATACATGTTAACCCATCTTGGAGCCCAGTTTGATAATATCAAGAGCTTTCATTAAAAATCCCAACGTATTCTACAGCAGTTGGAAAAAAGGAAGAATCTTACGAGCATTTTATGTGAACAATGCAGGTCTATCAGATTATATGGGATGGCAAGGACACACAATGTGCCTCTCCGACCCATCGCCTTCGATACAGAGTGCCACGTTATAGATAAAGTGCTCGAGGGAATCCCCTCCCTGTCACGCACTTCCGACATCAATATCAAGAATAAATATGTGGCCTCTTTTGATGTTACTTCTCTTTCTTAACCAATGTTTCTACTGACTCCACTATCAACATTCTAAAACAGAAGAATAACGGGGACACCATCTTCCCTATCCCACAACAGTTTTTATAGAAATGACCTCTACATCAACTACAATTAAAGGTGGTTCCAAATGATTTGGCTTGACACTGGGCATCCCACTCAGTGCAGTGCTAGCCAGTATATACATGGAGAACCTGGAAAGAGGGGGTCCTGGTCCATAATACCAAGTACAATGATGTGGTTGTGCTACATAGAAGGACTAGATCTGCACATAAGGCGTCTCATTATGCACACCCTCCTTGAACAAACTGGCACAGTAAAGGCCATCATTAAATTGAGAGAGATGGTCGACTCTGCTTCCAAGACGTCGATTTATTTAGGTCCCAGGACAGCAAATCTCTATCCTTCAAAATGTTCAGGAAACCCACTGACTAATAAAGAAGATATGATACATTTCTACTTTCTCCGCGACACATTAGTTATAGGTTTCCTTTTCAAATTATGTTTTCCTCTTTAAGTGACTTCCGTTTCTCGCTTTCTTCACACACAACTGTAGACGAAGGTCGGAGGTCATCCTCAACACCCAAGAAATTAACTGCCAAGCGGACACGGTTCTCCTTACATTAGTGCAGCCAGCAAAAACACGTATACTGGATAGGGGGATCATTCAGTTTGGTATTGCAGCTTCCACATCCACCAAAGAAACTCTCTAGTAAGTGGCTCACTTCTAACTGACCAGTTTCATCGACGGCGTATACATGATCCCATGCTCCTACTGTGAAAAGAAATACATAGGTAGAAGATTATCCACTAGGATAAAAGGACACATATGTGTGTGCAACTGGGACGATATAAATAATGTATATTTGGTCCACAGGAACATACAAGAACACATGATGACCTGGGTCGATGCACAGATGATCATCACGGAGTCAGAATTCAGCACCTGCCATGTTGCAGGAAAACGTTATTTTGGAAGGTTATAGGTTTGTTACAGGTGAAAGTTATAGTTCTGTTGTTGGAAAAAGTTATGGTTCTGTTATAGAAAAAAGTTATATTTTTCTTGCATGAGAGAGTTATAATTCTGTTGTAGGAGAAATCTGTAGTTATGTTGCAATGGAAAGTTGTAGTACTGTTGCAGGAGAAAGTTGCAGTTCTGTTGAAGGAGAAAGTTGTAGTACTCTTACAGGAGAAAGTTGCAGTTCTGTTGCAGGAAAGAGTTGTAGTTCTGTTACAAGACAAAGTTTTTGTACTGTTCCAGAAGAAAGTTGCATTTATGTTGCAGGAGAAAGCTGTAGCTCTGTTGCAAGAGAAAGATGCAGTTTTGCTGCAGGAGAAAGTTGCAGTTCTACTGGAGGAAAAAGTTGCAGTTCTACTGCAGGAGAAAGTTGCATTTCTACTGTAGGAGAAAGTTGCAATTCTACTGCAGGAGAAAGTTGCAGTTGTACTACAGGAGAAAGTTGCAGTTGTACTGCAGGAGAAAGTTGCATTTCTACTGCAGGAGAAAGTTGCAATTCTACTGCAGGAGAAAGTTGCAGTTGTACTGCAGGAGAAAGTTGCAGTTGTTCTGCAGGAGAAAGTTGCAGTTGTTCTGCAGGAGAAAGTTGCATTTCTACTGTAGGAGAAAGTTGCAATTCTACTGCAGGAGAAAGTTGCAGTTGTACTGCAGGAGAAAGTTGCATTTCTACTGTAGGAGAAAGTTGCAATTCTACTGCAGGAGAAAGTTGCAGTTCTACTCCAGGAGAAAGCTGCATTTCTACTGTAGGAAAAAGTTGCAGTTGTACTGCAGGAGAAAGTTGCATTTCTACTGCAGGAGAAAGTTGCAATTCTACTGCAGGAGAAAGTTGCAGTTCTACTCCAGGAGAAAGTTGCATTTCTACTGTAGGAGAAAGTTGCAGTTCTACTGCAGGAGAAAGTTAGTTGTACTGCAGGAGAAAGTTGCATTTCTACTGTAGGAGAAAGTTGCAGTTCTACTGCAGGAGAAAGTTAGTTGTACTGCAGGAGAAAGTTGCATTTCTACTGTAGGAGAAAGTTGCAATTCTACTGCAGGAGAAAGTTGCAGTTGTACTACAGGAGAAAGTTGCAGTTGTACTGCAGGAGAAAGTTGCAGTTGTAATGCAGGAGAAAGTTGCAGTTGTACTGCAGGAGAAAGTTGCAATTCGATTTTTATTAAATGTAGTTGGAAAAAAGAGTCGAGTCAATAACTTAATTTTCTGGGCCTCCAAAAGAAGAAATTCTCCGATATTAAAAAAATTTCGCTTAAAAATTCCAATAACTTTTAATTACTTCTGCAATTGTTCTTTGTCATTAGTGTTAGTTGATAAAGATTCTTGGATCAACGTCTGTCCTTGTGTCCGTGATGTGTCCTTGTGTCCCTGATGTGTCCTTGCTAAGTCCACCCACATACACAGTCCGTGGCCAAGTACAGATTGTGTATTGTCCACTATGTGTATTGTCCGCAATGTGTATGGTCCACTATGTGTATTGTTCTACCATATGTATTGGTCCACTATGTGTATTGGTCCACTATGTGTATTGGTCCACTATGTGTATTGATCCACTATGTGTATTGGTCCACTATGTGTATTGATCCACTATGTGTATTGGTCCACTATGTGTATTGATCCACTATGTGTATTGGTCCACTATGTGTATTGGTCCACTATGTGTATTGGTCCACTATGTGTATTGGTCCACTATGTGTATTGGTCCACTATGTGTATTGATCCACTATGTGTATTGGTCCACTATGTGTATTGATCCACTATGTGTATTGGTCCACTATGTGTATTGATCCACTATGTGTATTGGTCCACTATGTGTATTGGTCCACTATGTGTATTGATCCACTATGTGTATTGGTCCACTATGTGTATTGATCCACTATGTGTATTGGTCCACTATGCGTATTGGTTCACTATGTGTATTGGTCCACTATGTGTATTGATCCACTATGTGTATTGGTCCACTATGTGTATTGATCCACTATGTGTATTGGTCCACTATGTGTATTGATCCACTATGTGTATTGGTCCACTATGTGTATTGATCCACTATGTGTATTGGTCCACTATGTGTATTGATCCACTATGTGTATTGGTCCACTATGTGTATTGATCCACTATGTGTATTGGTCCACTATGTGTATTGATCCACTATGTGTATTGGTCCACTATGTGTATTGATCCACTATGTGTATTGGTCCACTCTGCGTATTGGTTCACTATGTGTATTGGTCCACTATGTGTATTGGTCTACCATATGTACTTGTCCACTATGTGTATTGGTCCACTATGTGTATTGATCCACTATGTGTATTGGTCCACTATGTGTATTGGTCCACTATGTGTATTGATCCACTATGTGTATTGATCCACTATGTGTATTGGTCCACTATGTGTATTGGTCCACCATATATACTGGTCCACTATGTGTATTGGTCCACTATGCGTATTGGTCCAGATGGACCAATATAGATTATTTAGAATATTTATTCTAGTCACCCAGACTTACAGTTAACTAACACTGTGTCTGTCTTCGCAAACAATTAAGTAGTTATCATATAAATTAATAATTGTAAAAATAAAAACGCATTAATGAAAGTCTTACTAAATATTACACTGAAAAGAATAGGAAAAGCCTGAGGGCTTTCAGGTACTTGTACATCGTCAGAGAAATCACTCCTCTGAAGTTATGTGTTTAAGTATCTGAAAGTGCTCAGGGTTTATTTTGGAGGAAAAACACAATGTTAGACTAGATACACATACACCAATACACATCGTGGATCAATACACATAGTGGACCAACAAACATGGTGGACTAACAAACATGGTGAACCAATACATATGGTGGACCAATACATATAGTGAACCAATGCACATAGTGGACAATACACATAGAGGACAATACACACAGTGTATTGTTACGAGACTGGTCGAGAGAAGGTTGACAACTCGACGTTGTTGGTAGTGAGTGAATGTTTTGATGGATGGCTCAGTGCTGGGGACTTGACGCTCACCAACTTTCTCAAGTTTGACAATAAGAGAGTCGTGGCCAGCCTGGCACAATCCCTCCTTCACATCCCCCAAAAATAAAGAGAACATTGGTGAGAGATCTGAAGAAAGGAACTTTCCTTCCAACACATTTTTAAATATGTCTTCCTGTTTGTATTCTTTATTATCTTTGCTTTGATTATAAGTTCAAGGCATATTTGCTTTAATTTCTTTGACGTTTTTTGTGTTATTATTACTTTATTTTAAACGGTAGTTCATTCAGGTCTTGTTTTTATTTCACAATCACTTGTTTCTCGCGTAGGATTGAAAATGGGTTTATCAGGTTTTTTTGTTAGTGGGTTTGGGTTTGAGAAAGATATGCCTAGTATGGCCCAGTAGGCCTACTGCAGTGTTCCTCCTTTCCTATGTTCTAATTTCATCCGATAACGAATTAGGTATTTCTGATTCCTTCGTTCCATTTATTGATTAATAGGGAACATTTCAGTTTTTCTTGCAATATCTTTCAAGAATTCGGTTCTCCACGTATTTCCTCGACTTCTGGATGAGAACTTCTAAGCTACATGGTAAAGCTTAATTAGTGATTTCCGATATCTGTTGATACAGTAACTTTTATAGGAATCTATTGAACATACAGACCGGGCCGCGGGGGCGTTGACCCCTGAAGCCCTCTCCAGGCATACTCCAGGTATTCAGCATTTTTTTTTTTTGGGGGGGGGATAAAATTGAAAAAGTGAATACCGAATTGAGTAGCATGCGCTGTTAAAATTTTGGATGGGCTTTTTCAACTGCATTTACAAACAAAAAATAGTATTGTTTAGAGGAGCGTTATAAGAAAGCTCTCTGTATCTACAACTGCGAGTCAGTTGTAAGCTTTCTTAAGGAACTCCCAACGCCACAGCAGTTTAGGGACTCGATCCCTTCTCACTTAGATATTAATCATCAATAAACAGTACAAAAGTTCCCTTATAAACTTGATCATTTCCACCCAGCTAATATCGTAACAGCAGCAGCAGTAACAGCATCATCATATCAGAAGCAGCAATAACAGTAACACTAGCAGCAGGAACAGCAATGTAGTGACCTCGGAAAAAAGGACGCCATGATAATTATATATTGCTTTTTCATATTATATTATTGCTGAATTTTTCGTTACCAGCTAAAATGAAAAAATCGTACTTTATATTATTATTTGACCTATGTTATTAGCTAGTATATGTAGGTAGGATGTAACTCTCATTGTGCTCGTTGACGGAGAGTTTAGACTGCCAGCCAGCATGCTGCGAACTACCTGTCTGTTTCGCAGTTGGTCACCAGACATTGCATAGGCTGAGCCTTCTCGCTCTCTCTGGCTGCTCCTCTTCGAAGAAGCTCCTCCATCTCTGCTTTGTCTGGGAGAACGATGTTCTGTACTCCATGTGTTATTTAGATTCTGTTTTTGGTAGAGTGTGTCTCCGTTGGTTAGCCGGGACATACATCTCGTAATTCTGTGCAACTATGTTCACAGAATATCACATTGATATCACATCAAATATCACAGTGATATTTGACGTTTTCAGAGGTGTCGTGAATTCTCCATATCTCTGGTCCCGAGTTCAACTCTCGACCTTCATTTTTTGGCATCTACACACTGTCGTAGTCGGAAAATTGGAATTACTGAACTCAGCTTCAGTAATAAGGGAGTTTTATGGCGTTTCGTGGAGGATCTGCCGAAGGTCTCCAGTTAGGGTTGTTTTGGTCTTCTTGATTTCTTGTCTGACGCTGTACTGTTCACTACTGCTTCTGGCATTATTGCTGTTTAGCGAATGGGTCGTCATACTGTTCAAGCAAGTTGTTTGACTCTTAAGATGGTCCAGAAGTTAGCTTATCGAGGGCAGAAAAAACAACAGGAAAAGCAGCAGTGGGAGCAGCATCAGTATAAGCAAAGGAACAAACAACATTAACAGCATCAGCAGAAACACCATCAGCAGCTGCGAGAGGAGCAGCAGCATCAACAGCAGCATCCGATGAAGCAGCAACAGTGGCAGTAAGAGTAGCACTAACAGAGTCAGGAGTAGCAGCGGTAAGAGCAGGAGGAACAGTAGTATCAAGAGCGATAGCAGTAGCAGCGATAACAACACCAGCAATAGCAGAAGCAGTAGCAACAGCAGCAACAGAAGTCGTACGTACAATCCAGCAGCAGCAGCAGCAGCAGCAGCAGCAGCAGCAGAAGGATGGTTGGGAGGAAGAGTAGGAGGCCTCCGCACTGAAGCAAACCTAGCGTGTATCTGTAATCAATCTTTTGTGGATAATTACAAGACTGGTGGCGCCCAGGGGATGATAAGGGAGGCTAAGGGAGGCTAAGAGAAGCTAAGGGAGTCCTCAACGCCTCCTCCCACCCATCGCTGCCCACTCAGTCTTTCTCATTAATTAGGGAAGAACCCGATTCATGCTAAGATTGTGTGAGGACTCAAATGAAGAGATGGATGCTGCAGAAGCTGAAATGAGACGATGCTGTTGTGAAAGCTTAGATGAGGAGATGGGATTGGTGGGGAGGGTGTATTTGTGTGTGTGTGTGTGTGTGTGTGTGTGTGTGTGTGTGTGTGTGTGTGTGTGTGTGTGTGTGTGCGTGTGTGTGCGTGTGTGTGTGCGTGTTGGGGTGTGGAGGGGGTTAGGTGGGAGGGACTGTGTTGGGAGGTGGGGGGGAAGGGAGGGCAAGACATCGCTCCAGAAAGTGATATCGCCCAGAAACCTTGAAGTAATGAGGAGGGGTGTAGTGTCAATGGAGGGGGGAGAGGAAGGGGGGGATTCATCCCCTCTTCCCCCCTTCATTCCTCTCTGTTACTATTCATCCCATTTTCCCTTCCTATTCGCCCTACCTTTTCACCGAAACTTAATTCCTCTTAACCCTTCCCTTCTTTTTACCTCCTTCTTCCCTTTTTACCTGTTCCTTTCCCCTTTCATCTCTTCCCCTTTTAAACCTTCCCTCCTTCAGTACACATGCATATATCGAGAGATCTTGGCTGATTTATAGGTTTAAGGCTTTTCAAGTACACGAGGGTCATTAAGGCTGTATGTCACCTGTATCACACCAGTCAACAATACTTTAATCCCTAAAATAAAGATTAAATTAAACTCTGGGTGTATATTCACTAAACGATACACTCTTCGTGATATATATACCCTTTATCGAAAGGGATACACGCCTAAAGATATATGTATATATATTTACTTTCCACTGTATTACGTGTATTTTGGCTTTTGAAATTGCTTTAGAATGTATAAGGTGTTTCATATCACCTCTGAAGATGTGTGTGTGAGCACATGAAAACGCTCAGATTTTTTTTTCTATTTTCACTGTGATATTTTTACATATATTTGAAGTCATGTGTTTCATAATGATTGCTGGGCTTGATGGGATCAAGACAGAAATGGCTGGTGCTTTTATTTAATATATGTATGAAAGAGGGAAAGTTACCTTGGGATTGGCAGAGATCATGCATAGTTCCTTTCTCTAAAGGCAAATGGGATAAAAGAGAGTATAAGAATTATAGGCGAATAAGCAGATGAACAAGGAGGATTTAGGAAGGGTAGGGGTTTTGTGAAAGAAGTAATTACAGCGAAGCATATAAGTGAGCTGTGTTTATATACGCGTAAAGAAGTTTTCCTTGCATTTATGGCAGGTCCAGCACTTCACCGCTGAGCTACTGGGCTTCTAACAGGAAAGATTTTGAAACAAAATTTATATTCATATCTCCGTCAACAACACCGTCTGTTGATAAATTAGACACATGTGCAACTCTTGGGTATCTTTATTGAGGAAACGTTTCGCCACACAGTGGCTTCATCAGTCCATACAAAGGAGAATCTTGAAGAACAGGAGGAGAATGAGGTAATCAGTCCCTCAACCTTGAGTCGATGTGGTCAGTCCATCAATCTGACTAATTTATCAACATGTCGGTTCTCTGAACCATTCATCTACAAACACCGTCTGTGCCCAAACTGACTTCCACAGCTCCAGTAACTTTCACGGTAAATCTATCCTCACCTCCCTCAAAACCATATAGAAAATGAACTCTATTTAAGTCGTAATAAACAACTATAAATTAAAATAAAACAAAAGGGAAAGATGGAAGGAGTTTTGAATCATGGTCCTGGTATTGGCAGTTACAGTCCTGGTGTATATATTTCTGTATTCTTTTTCATTTACAGTCATTACGACTTAAATCGAGTTCATTGATTACATGACTTTGAGAAAATGAGGCTAAATTTACTGCGGAAGCCACTGGGTTGTGGGAAAAGACAGATGGGTCATAGACAGTGGCTCTGACGCAGATATAACCCAGTAGCGCTGTCTGTGAAACTGTCCTATTGGAAGCTCCGTAGCTCAGTGATAATGCATTGGACTGCCAACACCAACACCAACGTTCAATGCCCCGTCTATCTTTCTGTTTATTCATTTACAGTCTTAAATTATGAGTTAAATCCAGTGTATCTAGGCTGCACTGTTGAGTGACGTAACAGCTGGAAAGCTACTCTGCAGAGTGACGTAATAGCTGGACGTAATAGCTACTCTGCTACACTGTTGCGTGACGTAACAGTTGGAAGACTAGTCTGCTACTCTGTTGAGCAGTTGAAGACATTTGACACTGTTAAGCATAAACATAACACTAACTTCACAAAATTCCTGTTTTTTTTTAGAAATTTTTGTATATTTTATTAAATTCAGCGAAATCGCTAAACCTGCTGGGGCCAAAAAAAGCGCTAGAGCATTAATAGAGTATTAGGAGTTTGTCTAAGGTGTAGCAGGGTGGCTGTTATTGCTGGGAAATACAAGGCACTACTATTGAAGGGTCAGTCTCTCTCTCTCTCTCTCTCTCTCACTCTCTCTGTCTCTCTCTCACTCTGTCTCTCTCTCACTCTCTCTCTGTCTCTCTCTCTCTCTCTGTCTGTCTGTCTGTCTGTCTCTGTCTCTCTCTCTCTGTCTCTCTCTCTCTGTCTCTCTCTGTCTCTCTCTGTCTCTCTCTCTCTCTCTCTCTCTCTCTCTCTCTCTCTCTCTCTCTCTCTCTTTTACACAGAGTTTTACTTAGTTACATTTAGGGTTCCTAACTTTATTTACAAGCTAAGAGCTGTTATCTACATCAGCTCATTTGAAAGCATCTCTCTCTCTCTCTCTCACACATACGCGCACGAACAGTAAATCAACCCCCGCAACCACAAATAGGTGAGTACACACACTAACCTCCCAAACAGGAACTTCACACAACAAAAAACGAGCAACGCGGGTTCTCAGCTCTCATATTTCGCTGGATTGGGCCCAATCTGTGACGTCATCGACAGCTGGTGGCATGTACATGACTCTGGAATGAAGGCGGCTCTCGTCGGGGGCGGCACTCAGTCGTTCTGGGGTCGATAGCGGTTAACCACTGGTAATGATGATGGCTGAAGGAAGCCAGTTAGATAAGACTTACCTTTAGAATTCCCGTTTTTTATAGCTGCCATCTTGGATGTTTATAGCCCTTGTCTGGAGTCTTTGTTTCTGGTTGTGTTTTATGACCATTAAGCGATTTGTAAATGATATATATCCATATATACTCCAGTTAGTTGTTTTAGGGCCTTGTTCATAGACTTTTCGCGTAGCTTTATCTTCTTGTGCTACCGTCCGCAGGATGGATGTGGAGTGCACGATGAACTAGCCACTACCTTCCATAAGATGGATGTGGAATACACAAACTGGCCACTTCCTTCCACAGGATGGATATGGAGTGCACAATACACTAGCCGCTTCCGTCCACAGGATGAACATGGAACGCACGATAAACTAGCCACTACCATTCACAGAATGCCTTTACATTATTTGCATTTGCAAGTGATTTATGAAAAGGATACTAGTGGTGAGCTTCTTGGGATCATCTTTATATGTGATATTAAATAAATGTAACTTCCAGGGTGGGAAGAAATGCTCTTGTGATCTACAGCGATACAGTTCGTGCTGGTACATAACCTAACGTTAGTGCATTGTTTCACAACACATTTAGGTCTGTGTTTGTCTGTCTCTACATTTTGCAAGATTTATGATGGAACTGTTTCATTCCTTACTATTTTGATACCAAGTACAATGATAATGATCAGTTATACTATCACTGATCCTATTAATACTAAACTCTTTCCTCCTAGTAAGAAGCGTTGTAGAATTAAGCAGCGATTAAAGCTGAAGGTATATCAGTCCTAGAGCAAGGATGGGCTGCTCGTGTGTGTAGATTTAGTTGCAGATTTTGTCTCCGAATCGGCTAGTTTATTGCTTATATCCATCCTGGGGATGGTAGTGCAAGAGCTCATGGATAGGAAAAAATAAAAAACTAGGAGCTAGGCACAAGTAGGTTAACAAGAATACGTCTTGACATTTATCTAAAAATTTATATTTCATCTGTTGGAAGCAAATTTATATTCGTATAAAATGTCTTGTATCTAAATTTCATTAATAAGATGCCTTGGCACATCACATAGGTTACTATGTTGTTTATCTCTGTATTCCTCAATAAATGGACAAGGTGTATTGTGGTTTTCCTAGTTTTAGTACTCAGGCAGCTGATCAGGATTGACACACTGGTCAGGCAGGATATTAGCTTCCAGTTCCTAGTAGTTTACGTCTTCTGTAAATGTGTTTAACTAAGTCAACATTGTGTTTTGGACCTAGTTTTAGCATGTGCCCTTACCAGTAACCATCCAAGTAGCCATTTCCAGTAACCAATCAGTTGGGTAATGAAACGAACGAGCCCACAAGTAAAATCAAAACAGATGAGTTCCATGCGGGCCTGTAACCGAAGTCCTGGTGAAGAAAATACGCATTAATTAACAAGAGAACACTGGGATCATTTTTCGCTCTGTGTAGTATGATCAATTCATGTTAAAGCTCTACATTAAGCGTCCCCAAGCTCTTCAGCTAGTCGACACCTTGTATATGGCTCTACTGTCTTCGAATTGTGTTCTTCAGTTTGCACTGATAAAGCCACTGGTTGGCGAAACGTCTACAGTAAAGATAAGCAGATGTACATGTGTCTAATTTTCATCTTCTCGTTATTGTATACCATTCATGTACAACTTGTCAGACACTGCACCATCACAGAATCTTGATTCAGAGGACATCTCCACAACTTTCGTAACTGCTACTAACCCGTCCCTCGGGTATGACCTACTTCCACTGGGAAATCCCGCCTACCAGTGACGATGTCTTCGTAACTACATGTCCTCACCAGCTGACGCCTGTATATAAGCGCCAGCGGAAGGCCTCGATCAGATGACCAGAAGCTTCAAAGGCGGGTCATCATTTGACTAAGACCCGCGTCAGGAAATATTTTCCTGTTTCCTGACGAACCTTACCTAACCTAACCTTGCTTGTGCTTCATATTCTTCACAAATACGGTGCCCTCTACCCAGATGTTACTCATGTGTATAATTATCATAGACACCTTCACGAAGTTCAGTTTGTTTATTGACCCCGCTTAATAGTACGTTAAATAATCGTATAATGTCACATATACAGAACGCAAAGCATGTCACCCGACATTTACTGACCCCCTTTTGACCCCCCAGCCATTTATCGATCCCTTCCTTAGCGGTCGATATCGACCACTTAAGGAACCCCGGTGTACACAGAGCGAAAAGTTTGCCTAATAAAAGTATGTTCTGCAACGTCTCTTCCTCACTATTGTTGACACTTCGATATTCCTATACATTTCTGCATCAGATCTATTTTCTACCCATGTATCACCCATACATGTTTAGCCCTTCCTCGCAATAATAATAATAATATTATTATACTAATAATAATTATGCTAGTATTAATAATAATAGCAATAATATGACAATAATAATAGCAATATTTATAATAATAATAATAATAATAATGAACTGATAATTTAGGAGTTGACACTCACCTGTTGTGTTCCTCTCAATGATATATCCGACTGAATTAAAACATTAACGAAAAAAAAAATTAAGCAAAACTAAGCCTTCATAGGCCTACACTAGAATTAAAAAATGAGCATTTAAACTGTCGTCTAAAAACGAACGTTTTTCTGAAAAATTGTTTCACATTTGCGTGCGTGTTGCCACCTTTGTGTTCAGTGTTACCACCTTTGTGTTCAGTGTTACCACCTTTGTGTTCAGTGTTACCACCTTTGTGTTCGTGTTACCACCTTTGTGTTCAGTGTTACCAACCTTTGTGTTCAGTGTTACCACCTTTGTGTTCAGTGTTACCACCTTTGTGTTCAGTGTTACCACCTTTGTGTTCAGTGTTACCACCTTTGTGTTCAGTGTTACCACCTCTGTGTTCAGTGTTACCACCTCTGTGTTCGGTGTTACCACCTTTGTGTTCAGTGTTACCACCTTTGTGTTCAGTGTTACCACCTTTGTGTTCAGTGTTACCACCTTTGTGTTCAGTGTTACCACCTTTGTGTCCAGTGTTACCACCTTTGCGTCCAGTGTTATCACCTTTGTATCCAGTTCTTGTACTCAGAAGCGCGTGTTGTGGTCCTGCCAGGCTTCTGGATGGGCATCCACTTGTGGGTAAGCAGAGGTGAGTATTCTACCTCACTGTGGTAAACATTGAGTGTTGGCTGCTCTACGTCTTGTTTGCGACGCCTCTCTCATTATTACAGTTTGTTTTTTGTGTTATTACTGTCAACATTGCGAGCTGAGAGGAGGAAGAGAGGAGGAGGAGAAGGAGAAGGGGAAGAAGGAAGATTCTTACAGGAGAAAAAGATGAGAAACAGCTGGATTTCTAGATTTTTTGACCAAAGTGGCTAGATTATTGTGCACTTCTTATCCATCCTGTGGACGCTAACGTAAGAGTGTATGGATACACAAAATGCCTGGACTTTTGTGTATCCATATTCTCGAAGCTGGATGATAATGATAATGAGGAGGAGAAGGAGAGGAGGAGGAGGAGGAGGAGGAGGAGGAGCAGAGAAAGAAGACGAGGACGATGAAGAGGAGGAGGAAGAAGAAAAGGTGGTAAGCAGGAAGGGAAGGCGAGGAAGAACATCAATACAGCTGGATAATAAGGAATAGGACAACTTACAATTAACGAGGTGCAGCAGTGCAACAAGCAGTGATCTTGTGCAACACGCGTCTCTAACACTGTGGATGATTGATTCTACCAGATCAGGATCTAACTTGTATAGCTCGAGATTCACGTTATACAGAGGATGACTGTCGTGTTTCACATTAGAAGATTTTATGTTATGTGGATCTCCAAGACTGAAATGTTGGGAGAATGACCCGCACGTCTGCCCAGTTTGGCGGATGATGGCAAATTCTAACATTCGTCAAAATCATATTCAACTCCTGGGTCATCCTCACGGCGTAATACATAATGATGATGTGATAATCTGATTCTTTCGGTTATCTTTTTTCTTATCCTACATAGGATAAGTCGCACATTGGGCAAGAAACCTTATAAACACCACCCACTACATTAGTGTACTTTATAATCCTAACAGTTGTTCAAAATGTGATGGATGTATGAAATTCAGCATAAATATTCTCCAGGGGATATATTTTCAGAGAAACGTGTTGGCCATTCAAAATTTCCAAGATGGCGGCAAAATTAAAGATGGCCGCCATACAGCGAGAACGTTGCCATTTTTTCTAGTATTATAAAAAAAAACCAGGACAGAGTGTAAATTGTTTTTATGTTTTATGAATAACCAAAAATGTTGCAATATAAAAACAAGAAAAAATATGAATTTAGTACATTTTTATTGTACAAACGTCATGAACTGACACCAATTCATTAGACATATTCAGCACGTCAGTTATATATATTAAAAGTATGTACATAAAACTGTATTCTATGAACCATTTATATACCTTTGATGAGTTCCAAGATTTTTTCTACTCCGACAGTCGAATCTTGGGCCTGGCTCTTCTGGTGCTTGCCTGGTCAACCAGGCTGTTGCTTCCAAACATACAATATAAGCATAAGCTAAAAGAAACTATATATATATATATATATATATATATATATATATATATATATATATATATATATATATATACACACCACACACACACACACACACACACACACACACACACACACACACACACACACACACACACACACACACACAAGACAAGCCACGGGGGGTGAAAATCTTTAGCTCAAGTACTTTCACACTTCTGAGTGCGTCAGCTCCTGATGACGCACTCAGAAGTGTGAAAGTACTTGAGCTAAAGATTTCCACCCCCTGTGGCTTGTCTTGCATTGTTAAGATCGACTGTCTGCGATTGTTTCTTCTGCATCCAATCCATTTTTCGTTTCCTCACTTCTTCCCATTCACGGCTTTCCATTCTTACCTCCTCCCTTTCGTTCCTGCGCCATCTATCCATTTATCCTTTAACATTCACCAATGAAAATGATTAGGCTAGTACCGGAAGTGATATACTGTGGGGTTTTGACAGTGGGTTGTGTTGTAGGAGATGGTGTCGGTGTTGTAGGAGAAGCTGTGAGTGTTGTAGGAGATGGTCTCGGTGTTGGAGATGATAGGGGTGATGTATTGATGTTGGAGAAGATGTTCGCGGGGAAGGAATTAATGTTTGTCTTAGAGTATTGTTGGGATGAAGCTGGATGCTGCAGGAGATAACAATGGTGGAGGTGGTGATGCAACACTTCTTAGCTGAATGGCTTGTTACTGATAAATCATGCTGATATTGTTGGTAATGGAGCGGTAGTGAAGTGGATAGTGGTAGTGGAGGTGTTTATGAAGTGGATGGTAGTAGAGGTGGTGGGTTTGAAGTGGATGGTGGTAGTGGAGGTGTTTATGAAGTGGATGGTGGTAGTGGAGGTGTTTATGAAGTGTATGGTGGTAGTGGAGGTGTTTATGAAGTGTATGGTGGTAGTAGAGGTGTTTATGAAGTGGATGGTGGTAGTGGAGGTGTTTATGAAGTGGATGGTGGTAGTGGAGGTGTTTATGAAGTGGATGGTGGTAGTGGAGGTGTTTATGAAGTGGATGGTGGTAGTGGAGGTGTTTATGAAGTGGATGGTGGTAGTGGAGGTGTTTATGAAGTGGATGGTAGTAGAGGAGGTGGGTTTGAAGTGGAGGGGGTTATAAAGTGAATGGAGGTAATGAAAATAGTTGAGATAGTTAAACACTTGCAGTTGCGGTTTTGATGGTTAATTAAGCCAAACGAGTGACTTCTATCGTCAATGATGGTACTAACGAGGCCACTAGTCTCTCTATTATTTACACGCATCAGCGCTAAAGCCTTCTCGATAATGCAAGGTAAAGCTGTGAAGCGTCGATCTTCCGCCTGCTTATCATAAGACAGAACTTACAGCCAGTCTTCCCTTCTCCAGCAGAGTTGGAGTTACCATTACCTCGGCATTACAGTCTCCCAGGATGGCCAATCCCACGCACAGGGTAAGGTAGTTAATGAGGATATCTTCATCATCAGACAGACAGACACAGACGAAGAAGGGCGCACAGGAGCCCAGCAGGGAGTGAACATAATACGGGAGGTGCAGTACTGGTATGTGTGTAGTTAACCTCAGGTGTTATCTATGTGAGGATCACACTTTGGAGGTATGTACCACAGCCAAGGTACATGATGTCTCCTGCTGCCTGCTTACCCCGAGCCTACCCACCTCAATTACCCATCAGGACCTCTAACCCCAACACTACCTTCGGTAGCCAAGGAGGCTGAGTGAGAAACTGAGTATCAACCCCTGTAAATACAACTCAGTGAGTGCAATTATACACTCACATTATACCATGACATCCCTCCTACCTCTTAAATCTTCTCCTACCTCACTACACATTCCCAGCCATATCGTTCTTACTCTCTTCCATTCCCTACCTCTCTACCTTTTCCCCAAGTCCCATATCCCCAGTCCGTCCTCCCTTTCCTTTTCTATACAAGTAGAGACCATATGCTGAGTCTAATTAAGTTTGAATAATCATTATGCTTAAAGTAATCTTAAATAAAAGAACGTAAATCACATATGATTTTCATCAAGAAAAATGTTGCCAATCAGGGAGAGACCGCAAGAAGATACGTCAGAAGTAACTTGATCCAAGCCTCCTGTGGCCTCGCTAACCCCACCCAAATTCTAACAGATTCCGATACCTTTGGTGTTGTTGTCGTCCTTCTGTGATTCATTATCTCAGGCCAGCGTGCCCAGTTCTTGTTTCATGAGCAATTTAATGTTAATTACCGAGTATATCATTGTGAAGTTCAGTCTTTTATAAAGCTGACATGTAATTAGATTTCGTTTGTGTACACACAATCTATTTATCCATATATATATATATATATATATATATATATATATATATATATATATATATATATATATATATATATATTATATATATATATATATATATAAAGGGGTTCTGTGAGGGATTCAACTTAGATGCAAATATTGCATTAGTCTCTGTGAGGAGTCCACTAATAAACGATATTTTGCTGTTGATGCATCATTAAAGACCTTGTATACTTGCAAAAACAGAAGATTACTTGTTTTGGGGGATTTTTTGGTGAGCGCAACATCTGTGGTTCTGGAGCGGAGGCTACGAGGCTTCGAAGTGGTGGAACATTCGTGTCATTTCTTGGCATTTTTTCTGCTTTCCTGGAACAAAGAAAATCTCTCTTGGTTATGAATAGCTGTAAATCATACACGGTTTGTGAGGTTTGTATCTCCTGGTCTTTTTCAAATGGAATTAAGGGCATTTTGCCTTATGGAATAACACATTTTAGGATGAAAAGGTTTGCTAATAGGTTGGACATCGCACTTTTAGTGAGATGATCATATGTTTTTTATTTGATGGTCAAATCTGCCCATTGATTTTTTTTTCGAGGTAATCCGTATTTACAGAGATCCCGAACACAGAATCTACACATTTCAGCTTTCCTAGGTTGTGATTTGTTGGAGCTGCGTTGATAACTGACGTAACTTCTTGATCTGTACCAGCTCCACCACCAGCTTCAGGACCACCACTAGTACCAGCTTCAGAACCACTACCAATTTCGGAACCACCACCAGCTTCAGAACCATCACCAGTACCAGCTTCAGAGCCATCACCAGTACCAGCTTCAGAACCATCACCAGTACCAGCTTCAGAACCACCAGCACCAGCTTCAGAACCAGCACCAGCTTCCTTCAGAGCCAGAACCAGCTTCAGAGCCAGAACCAGCTTCAGAGCCAGAACCAGCTTCAGAACCACCACCAGCCCTCAGAACCATCACCAGTACCAGCTTCAGAACCATCACCAGTACCAGCTTCAGAACCATCACCAGCACCAGCTTCAAAACCAGCATCTGCTTCAGAACCACCACCAGCTTCAGAACCACCACCAGCTTCAGAACCACCACCAGCTTCAGAACCACCAGCACCAGCTTCAGAACCACCAGCACCAGCTTCAGAACCACCAGCACCAGCTTAAGAACCAGCACCAACTTCAGAACCAGCACCAGCTTCAGAACTATCATCAACTTCTGAACCGCTATCAGCTTCAGAAGCAGCACCAGCTTCAGAACCGCCACCATCTTCAAAACCACTACCATCTTCAAAACCACTACCAGCTTCAGAACCGCAGCTTCGGAACCACAGCTTCAGAACCGCCACCATCTTCAAACCCACTACCAGCTTCAGAACCGCAGCTTCGGAACCACCACAGCTTCAGAACCGCCACCAACAAAAGCACCAGCCGATGTACTCTTTCTCATCAGTGTGCTCACCAAGTTGTGGTTACAGGGGTCGATTCATAGCTCCCGATGCCATGCTCTGAACACTTCTTCCTCATCTGTGTTACTCTGTAATCTGTTACTCTTGTCCTATTTTCCATACATCTTTGTTTTCCCCACCTGCATTGTTGTGCGTCAGTGTTCCTGCCACACCTGCATGATGCGCGCCTCCCACCACTCTCTGAAGGCTTTTCCTTGTATGAAAATAAACAGATTTCCAGGAGATTCCATCCTCAAACTTTCACAGATAAGTCAATTGTGAAGGAACGATAACACGCTGAACAAATGTGGTGGAAGCAATAATCGTATCGGATGCTTCCTTACCTTCTCGGTAAACGGCCATTACATACTGTCCACCTTGCAAGGGATGGAAGGGGGTGCCATTATGCTGGAAAATAGTTCCTGGTCTAAAGAAATGGAGCTTCCTGTCTCCTTTCTTCGGATTAAAGTTGATTTTCTCCTATTCCCCAGACGATGCATGTTAAAAATAATATAAACATTACATATTGCAGAAAGGGAAGGAGGTTAACCACATTACCCAATACTCGTGTGTGTGGAGGGTGTGAAATGGGGGAGTGCCAGAGATGTCTTCACCGTCTGGGTACAAAAGGAGTTTCCAATACCCCTCTCCAACAAAGGTTATCCTCCTCGTCCCCACTTGAACGTTGGGGGTCACGCTCCTACATTATCACAGAAGGTATCACTGGATCACTGGAGGCATGGCAAGAAACATTACTGGAGGCATCATTGGAGGCATCACTAGAGGCATCACTGGAGGCATTACTGGGGCATCACTGGAGGCATGGTAAGAAACATTACTGGAGACATCACTGGATGCATCACAAGTCATCACAGGAATCATCACAAGTCATCACAGGAATCATCACAGAAGTCATCACAAGTCATCACACGAGTTATCACAAGTTATCACAGAAATCATCACAAGAACCATCACAGAAGTCATCACAAGTCATCACAAGTCATCACAGAAGTCATCACAAGTCATCACAGGAGTCATCAGAAGTCATTACACGAGTTATCACAAGTCATCACAGGAATCATCACATGAGTCATCACAAAGGTCATCACAGAAGTCATCACTGAATCATCACAGTAGTCATGACAGGAATCACAAGAGTTATCACAAAATTCATCACAGGAGTCACCACAAAAGTCATCATAGAAGTCATTACATGAGTCATCGCAGGAGTCATCACAAGTCATCACAGAAGTCATCACAGAAGTCATTACATAATTCATCACACGAGTCACCACATAACCCATCAAAAGAGTCATCAAAAAAGTTATCAAAAGAGTCAGTCATCGCAAGTATCATCACACCAACACTGTTGAAGTATCTTCCTTCTTCGTCCCCTTTCCCCTACCCCCTTCCCCCATTCCCTTTCCCCTTCCCCTTTCATCTCTCCCCGACTCTCCCTCCCTCCCTCCCTCCCTCTCCCCCAACGTCTTCCATTCACCAGTTCTCCCTCTCCTCTAAACAACGTAAGAGGGTAGTCGGGCAGGGGAGACCTGTGACCTGGAATTTATTGTATGCTTTATCATTCCAGTTGTTAAAGATTAGTGCGACGTAACTATGCTGTGGTGTGATGTAACTATACTGTAGTGTGGTGCAACTATACTGCAGAGTGATGTTGATAAACGCAGTATACACGCTGCGTGGCGGATGCGCAGTTTTATTAGTTTATCGTGTGACATGGTTGCGTTAGAAACAGGATAGTGGATCCTGTGAGCGTGTAAAGTGAATCTCTGCAGTTCTGTAAACTAATAGAGCGAATGCTAGTATTTTATAAGACAAAAGACAGGGGAATTAGTGGGAGTTGAGGGGCAGGGCTACGGGAAGCACTCGCAAGTGATATAGAGACAGACAGTAACCTGTGTGATTTATTAAGGTATCTTAATAATGAAAATAAGATAGAAGATATATTAAACAAATTTCATAAAATTGCTTTCAACATATAAGTGAACTGTGGATGTAAATCCAGATGTACTCCTGTAAACCCTTTTGGGGCCTAGTTCCTGGGTCTTTTGTGTATCCATATGCTCTTGCGCTACTGTCCAAAAGATGGATATGTGATATACAATAAACTAGCCACTACCGTCCATAGGATGGATATGGGGTGCACAATAAACTAGCAACTTCCGTAGCAAAACCAATCAAGTTACTTGGAGTGGTTAAATAAGAAACGGGATTAAGCAAGTAATAGTAATGATGGGGGAAGACTACTACAGAAGCATTATTCGTACTTTTAATAAAAAAAAAGTGAGCTTAAACTGATAGTACATTAAATGTGAAGTAGAGTGAGGGGAAGCGGACGTTATCTTTACAGGCCTACGTGGCCAGTCAGCCTTTAATTGTTTGGTATATAATTGTGTGGCATATAAATGTGTGGTATATAATTGTGTGGTATATAATGACTTAAGAAATCGTAATGACACGATTGCAAATAAACCATACCCCCGGCCGGGATTGAACCCGCGGTCATAGAGTCTCAAAACTCCAGCCCGTCGCGCTAGCCACTAGACCAGCTAGCCACAATAAGATTCATCCAACTAGGTATATTTCTACACCATAGGAAAGTTAGCACAGGCACCTCTGTGACCACAAATGCAAGTTTTTACAGACGAATCTCCAGCTAGCGTGGCCGTGACGAACTC
>NC_069472.1:13912771-13917771 GCF_026875155.1 Cherax quadricarinatus
ATTGTCCCCCAATAACACAGTTTGTGTGATTGTCCTTCCCCTTTAAACACAGCTGTGTGAATGCCCCTTCAAAAACACACAGTTTTTGTGAATGTCCCTCACAATCACCACAGCTGTGTGATTGCCCCCTCACAAAAACACAGTTTGTGTGTTTGGGTCCCTCAAAATTTAATCACAGCTGTGTGATTGTCCCTCACAATCACACGCTGTGTGAATGTCCCCTCAAATAAAAAGCTGTTTTGGAATGCCCCCCAAATCACAAAAGCTTTTTGTAAATTGTCCCTCACAATAACACAGCTTTTGGGGGTTGTCCCTCACAAAACCCACAGCTGTGTGATTGTCCCTACAATAACACAGTTTTGTGTGATTGTCCCTCCCCAATTTAACCCCAGCTGTTGTTTGGGGCATTTAAAGGCCCCAACAGCTATGTTATTGCCCCTCAAAAATAACACACAGCTGTGTTTGCCCCCACAATAAACCAAGCTATGTCATTGCCCCTAATAAAAACACACATTTGGTGTCATTCCCCCTCATAGTAACCCCAGATTTTGTCTTTAAACCCCCTCACAAAAAACACAGCTGTGTCATTCCCCCTTTAAAAAATTTAAAAAAGGGGCTGTTCTTCCATTTTTTTTATAATAACCCCCACAGCTGTTTTCATTGCCCTTCATAATAAAAACATCGCGGTTCTTTTCCCCTTCATAAAAAACACACAGCTGGGGTCATTGCCCTTCAAAATTAAAACAGCTGTGTCTTCCCCCTCTTTAAAAAAAACACACAGCTGTGTATTGCCCCCCCCAATAAAACCCCACACCCTTTGGGCATTGCCCCCCCTAATAACCACAGCTGTTTTGCCCCCATAAAAAACACACAGCTGTTTTTTTTCCCCTTTTTTAAAAACCCAACACCCTTGGCATTCCCCCTTCAAAATTTAACACACAGTTTGGCTTTTGCCCCTCAAAATAAAACCCCACAGCCTTGGCATTCCCCTCCTTCAAAATGAGAAATATATTTGCCCTCTCAGAATTTTTTCGTTAAACTTTAATTTTTTGTTTTCCTTGTTCCCCTTTTTCCCTTTTGGGGTAAGTGTGTTTTCCGGGTCTTCCCTCCCTCTGTGGATCCTTTACTCTTTTTTCCCTGTCTTTCCCATTGTGTTGTTGTTACCCTCTGTTTTCCCTGTTATCCTGTTTCTGGCCAAAATCCCCCCGGGGAAAATTTTGGGTTTTGCGGAGACCAGGGTTTGGGTGGGGACGTTTAAAGCGGGACAATAGCACTTTTGGGGTTTCCCCAGTCATTATCTCAGGGGAAAATAAACCCCGTAATTTAGTTTGAGGCTATTAGCAAATTTTTATATATTATATAAAATTTTTTTATTAAAATAAAAATTTATTTTAAATAAATTTTTTTCCCCCTAAATAAAATTTTTTTAAAAAATTTTTTTTTTTTAAAATAAACATTTTATTTTTTAAAAAAAATTTATTTTTAAAAAAATTTTTTCCCCCTATAATAAATATTTTACCCCCTAATAAAAAAATTTTTTTTTTAATAAAAATTTATTTTTTTTTAAAAAAAATTTTTTAAAATTAAAAAAAAATTTTTTTTAATAATTAAAAATTTTTTTTTATAATAAAAAATTTTATTTTAAATATTAAAAATTTATTTTTAAATAAAAAAAAATTTTATTTAAAATAAAACATTTTTTTTTCCCCCTTTTAAATAAAAATTTTATTTTAATAAAAATTAATTTTTATAATAAAATTTTGGATTTAATTTAAAAATTTATTTTTTTAATAAAATATTTTTCCTTAAATTTTTTTTAAAAAATATTTTTTTTTTTTTTATTATTTTATTTTTTTTTTTTTTTTTTTTATTTTTTTATTCATTGTTTTTGTTATCTCTGCTTCTTTTATCTCTGCTTCTTGCACATCCTCCCAGCAAGTTTGGGGTTGCGAATCCATGGTTGTGGAAAACCTCAACTGGACAATATGCATTTGTGTGCCATCATTATCTCAGAGAAAATGATCCCGTAATTTAGTTTGAGGCTATTAGCGAATATATATATATATATATATATATAAAAATTTTTATATATATAATAAAATATATATATATATATAATATATTTTATAATATAAAATTAAATATATATATATAGGATGGGGTCCACCTCTGGTGGTAAATTGTGGGACCCATAGCCTCGGAGATGGATAAAAAGGCTTCAAGGAAAAATATTTGGATTTTTTCCCTTTAAAGCCGTTTGAATATTCCACTTCCCTTACCACCCCATCTTTTCATATTTATTTTTTTACTAATAGGAAATTTTATTACATAATATGGTACAGAAGATTTAAGAGATACATTATTGATATAAGGGGCATATACGGTACATGCTGTTACGTGTGTATCACCGATTATAAGGCGAAATCTCATCCAGCTCCTCAGGAGCTGGGGCGGTGCCCAAAATACAGCGGGCATTACCCTTGACAGCCGCACTGAGACCTGGAACAAAAAACTAGCTGCCCGGGGATCCCTAGTTACCTGATGAGTCTTTTTCCCCAGCCCCTTTAAAGGAATTTAGATGCACTCTTTCCCCATGACCCAAGGGTCTCTGAGCCTAGGGGAAAAAACTATAATGATGGGCAAGTTTTCCATTTTTTCTAGACTTTTGGGACTCCCTGAAGCTGGCAGCTGCCCTCCTTCCTCCCTGGTGTATTGGAGATAGGTATCGGGCCAAAAGGTAGATGCACATTTTATAGTCCCACACCACCTGTTTCCCCCATCTGTCCAGGCTTAAAGGGGGTGATACCTTTCTGGACGCTTCTGGCTCCCATCAGATCTGCATAGTTGGGGTTGGCTCCCTTATGCTGGGCATCCAGCTGTTATGAGGCTCCTCTTGATAATGTTATTAACCTCCTCATGTCTTGCAATCTTTCCCTCGGATTTACGGCACACAAGACCATGGTACCCGAATCGGTCTGCTGTTCACTGCCACAAATACACCTGTGTTCGGCGAGATAGGGGCGGCAAGTCGAAGGGCAACACCGATCGGATGGTCTGTGGGTCGGGGACGTGTGCCAAGGTGGAGTTGGGAACAGCCAACAGAAAGTCCCAAGCATGAGGGGCTCTCACTCCCAGGAGGCGGGCTCTACCCTTTTCCTGACACACTCTGAAGCATTGTTGAGGCAATATTTCCACTATTGGACCATCCAGTGCGTTTGTTTGTAGTTGTTGGGGGGAGCAGGTCTGGCTCCAGAGCCCGTTAGATTATCCAGATCTTTGCTCCGTCAATGAATTTTTGGTCGGACTCCTATCTTGTCCCCCTAAGATGTTCTGGGAGAATCGTTTGCTACAAGCTCTCGGGATGAATACACGAGGACAGAAAAGCAGGTAACGCAATCTGTGATGACTTGCGGACACCAATGCCTCCTAGTCTGACTGGAAGTGTAGTTTTTGTTCCACTGCCCGTCTTCTAGAGTAAGGTTAAGTACTTTCGTAAAAATCTGCCTCAGAATACTGTCATATTCGTGCAGTATAGGGTTATCGTATGAAGGTGCACATCTTAGGAAATATGTCAACCTGGGCAAACTCAAGCACTTTGTGAGAAGGTACAAGGCATCGTGGGTGTCCAGATTGCCTATTCGTTGTTCCATTCTCCTTAACTCTTCCAATTTCTTCCTGAGAATTGTGTCAATTGGCATTGTTTCCCCAGAGGTGCCCCTAGCAAGACACTATTTGTGGGGGCAATGACTGCTGCTCCTGGTAGTTTTGATCTCACTGCATTTATCACTTGTTGACTGACTGAGATGATTTCACATTTGGATGGATTCAGGATGAGACCCATTTCCTGTCCCCGTGTCATTACCTGTGTAAGGTCATGTAGGGGGGGACTCTTTTGTACCTGCTAGTGTGCCATCATCTAGGAACCAGATGTTTATGCTCGTGGTCAGTCTGACTGTGTTTTCTCTATGCTACAGAAGAGAAATGGTGCAAGAGGATCTCCTTGTTGGCCCACCCTCCGATGATGTAAATTTCATGCTCTCCAAAGAGAAGCATTGATTCCTTGCTATACCAGCTGAAACAAAAGGGAAGAGACCAGGGAAATGTTCTTGTACTGCTGCTAATACCACGTCTCTTTTCAGGAGATGAACGCATTCTTGAAATCTAATTTTACCACTGCATTGCCCTCAGGCAGGTTGTTGATATACGCCCTTGTTGCATGAACCGCTGCTTCACTTCCTTGAGAGACCCAAAGCCAAGCTGGTTTTGGTTGAGGCATCATGGCTGCCTGTGCACGAATACTTCGGACAGCAGCTTTGGTTTACGGGCGGCGTAAGGTGTTGCCTACTGCAATTGGCCGAATTCCTCCACCCTTCTTTTTAAGTGCACAAAGTGTTGCACAAAAAAAGAAGGTCTAATTTCATGGGGATCAGACCAGCCAAGGAATTGTTGACGAACCTTGTGATCTCTGATAGCAGTGTCTCTGCAATTTCCCCAATAACTGGATTAACCATTTCCTTTAAATGCTGTGGCCTTATTCCAGTGTAACCCCCAGCAGAGCCAGATGGGAACGACATTATTGCTTTGTAAATGTCTGAGTCTTCCACTATCAATGGTTCCATAGTGGGGACAGAGGTGTTGGAACCGTTGTTGCCACTGGTTTTCCTGGCAGGGTGCTTTCTTTTAAGTGCTTAAAGCCGTGTCAGCATCCGGGGAGCAACTGTATCTTCATGGTAATAATTCTTATTGCCCCCACTGTGTTGCCCTCTTAAATTTTCTTGCTCACCTGGACTCTGACTTTTTCACTGTCAATAGAGTGAGTGGCGGTTCTGCCTCTCCCTTTTTTGTGTTGACGGGGAAGGCGAATGAGGTTATCAACTCTAGGAAAATCTCTTAAGGATTTAATTATCATTGAGGCTAGCCTCTTTCCCCTTCTTTCCGGCACAGCTAAGCAGACATTGCCAAAAAGTAGCAAGTTGTGCCATGCCTTGATGGTTGGTGGA
>NC_069472.1:13920271-13975271 GCF_026875155.1 Cherax quadricarinatus
ATGACCCTTCGTTATGTGATTTTCATTCGTTATGTGATGACCCGTCGTTATGTGATGACCCTTCTGTACATGACCCATCTTTATGCAGTTTCTTTCATGTGACACTCCTCGTTAAGTACCGCCCCTTTATGACTCATTCAAAATAATATAATTTATTAAAAAAAAGTGAAATATTATCATATATGGATAAGCAATTGAAGATTAATTTTTTTCTATTTCGATGTCTGAGAGTGACCTGAGGAGTTAGCTGAAGTGAAATTTTATGTCTAATGCGCTTATCAATACAAAAGTATTGATAATTATAGTTATAATCATGGGGAGCGCTAAACCCGTAGATTATACAGCGCATGCGGGAGGGGGGATGGAAAGTATTCAGCCTCAATTCAGGGAACCGGGGCACAGATCTAATTCCCCAGATCAAGAGCCCCTCATCAGCGTCAAGGAACCTCCCCTGAGGGGACAAAAGTACTGATGCTCTATCGTTCTCATATATATTTTTTATTACTTCTAACGCATCGACATTTTCAGGATCATTCATCCTGACATTCATATTTGCTCACCGAGCAAATTGTTTGCAGATTATTGGACTAAATAATTTAAATGTATATTTCTTTATTTCAATAAACGTGGAGTCGATACGTTCAGTTTTAGGTCGGGTGAGTTCGGGTCAGTACACTCCCATTGTCGGATGGTAGAGATCTGTCACACTACTTCCATTGTCGGGCCGTAGGACTCTGTCACAATCTTCCTATTGTAGGGTCATCGTAGGGCTCTGTCACAATCTTCCTATTGTAGGGTCATCATAGGGACGCCCTCCAGTCTTGCGAAGCTCTCTGCTTCTGGTGCAGTCTCCGTTCGTGTTTAATATTACTATCGTGGGAGTCGTTGTTACAAATAGAGAGAGTAACTCTTTGCAGAATGTTCTATATAATTTGTAACAAAAGTAGGATCACCAGCTGTGTGCTGCTATCCTACTCTGTATGACAGTTACATAGTGAGAATAACAGCAATGTGCTGCTACCCTATTCTATATAATAGTTACATAGTGGAAATAACAGCAATGTGCTGCTACTCTATACAATAGTTACATAGTGGGAACATCAGCAGTGTGATGCTACCCAACTCTGTTAGATAGTTACATAGTGAGAACACAAGCATAATACTAACTAATATCTTACTCTGTATGATAGTTACCCAGTGGGAACACTAGCAGTATGCAGCTACCCTACTCCGTATGACAGTTATATAGTGGGAACACAAGTCGTGTGCTGCTACCCAACCTCGATATAATAGTTCCATAGTGGGAACACTAGCATTCTGCTTTTACCCAACTCTATATGATGAGAGATACATAATGGGAATACAAGGTAACTATGTTTCCTTGTAATATTCCATCATACAGAATGTGTCACATACTTCAGTTGATGAAATCTGTCAGCCTGAGCTGCGAGATTTCCTGGGGGCAATGAGGATATCGTAAGACATTCCACTATGGGTTCATCAGTAACGGGAGTTTGCAAGGTTTCCCACCAGCAGATCTGGAGTTACTATTATCTTGGAATCAACACCTCTGAAGATGACCAATCCCGGATACAGGGTAAGTTGCAGTGATGATACTGTTATTACTTAGCGATACAAGATGAAGAGCGAGTTGTAAATGAGGAATAATGGGGGAGATGTAATAGGGAAAGTAACAGTGAAGAGTATGGTAGAAGGATGAGGTAAGAGGGAAGGAAGCATTGAAGAGCATGGTGGGTAGAAGGGTGAGGTAAGAACTGAAAGGTCGAAGAAGTTCTAAATCTGTGTAGGACATACAGAAACTATCAAATAAGGGGAGACAATCAGGTGTGATCCTAGGAAGAAGAGGAAAGCTCCAGTTCCTAGAATCAATAAGTGTTCAGCAGCATCGGCTCCTCAGGGAAGGTTCCTTGATGTTGGTGAGGGGCTCTTGATTTAGGGAATTGGATCTGTGCTCCAGTTCCCCGAATTAAGCCTGAATGCCTTCCACATCCCCCCCAGGCGCTGTATAATCCTCCGGGTTTAGCGCTTCCCCCTTGATTATAATAATAATCAGCAGCATCGTGGTACCAACCCTCTCCCACTTGCTTTGACTGACACATTCCATCATTTGGTGTAAGCAACTCATCATGACTAGTATAGTAGCACACTGCTGGTGAGTCAAGAGTGTTGGGTGTATGTATACTAGCACAGGTCACCCACACCTTCGTCACCAAGCACTGTGACTCCCGTCACCAGCACAGGTCACCCACACCTCCATCACCAAACATTGTGACTACCGTCACCAGTCCAGGTCACCCACACCTCCGTCACCAAGCACTATGACTCCCGTCACCAGCACAGGTCACCCACACCTCCATCACCAAACATTGTGACTACCGTCACCAGTCCAGGTCACCCACACCTCCGTCACCAAGCACTATGACTCCCGTCACCAGCACAGGTCACCCACACCTCCATCACCAAGCACTATGACTCCCGTCACCAGCACAGGTCACCCACACCTCCATCACCAAACATTGTGACTCCCGTCACCAGCAGTCACCCATACCCCCGTCACTAAGCACTGTGACTGCCGTCACCAGCCTTGCTCAATCTTGCAGAGAGCTTCAGCTATGATGTATTACACAGGTCACTCTCTCTTGTGTTGTTCCTGCCCTCTGTGTCTCAACACCTTTGTTTCCTTTGTAACCTCATTTCTTAGACTTGCCGCCTACAATACGGCTATACCACCTCGTTTCTCACACTTCCCACCAATACTATAACTACGCCACCTAGTTTATATCCCTTACGCCACACACTGTAACTACACCCTTTCGCTTCTTACACTTACCACCTACACTGCAACTACATGTTGCGACCTCTCAGAAAGGACGTAATAATTATTGTATATATCGCTTTTTCTTCTAATATTGTATTGCTGATATTTTTCGTTAATAGCTAAAACAAAAATTTTGACTATTATCATCTTGTGTACGCAGGCAGGATGCAACACCTACACCTCTCATTATGCTCGTTGAAGGAGAGCTTTGATTGGCTGCCCAGCACACTGCAAACTACCTGCCCGCTTGTTTCGCAGTTCGTGCCAGGGATAAGCTGGTAAGTCTCTCCCGACGATGCATCTGCCGGCCCTGTTTCTCTCGCTACTCCTTGTGGTGTAAACACCTCCATCTCTACTGTCTCGGAGAATGCTGTTCTCCTTAGCTCCTGTTATTTGGTAGAGTATGTCTCTGTTGGTGAGCCAGGACATACTTCTCGTAACTCTGTGCAACTCTGTTCATAAAGCATTATTTAGACTTAGTGATATTTGATGTTTTCAGAGGTCATGTGTCGTGAGACATTCTCTGTATCTCTGGTCCCGAGTTCAAATTTTAACTTAAATTGCTATGGCATCTATGCACTGTCGTAGTCGGGAAACTGGAGTTTCTGTACTCAGTTTCAGTAATATGAGAGTTTTATGCCTTTTGTGTAGGATCTGCCGAAGTGAACAGCACAATAAGGGTCGTTTTGGTCTCCTTGGTTCCATGCCCGACGCTGTACTGTTCACTGCTGCTTCGAACATTATTGCTGTTTGGCGAATGGGTCGTCATACTGTTCAAGCAAGCAGTTTGATTTTCTAGATGGTCCAGAAGTTAGCTTATCTAGGGACTTGTTGTCATTCACATTCTAAATCTAAGTCGGATGTTACAGAGCACATACCGAACATTACTGAAAATACACAGAGCACACAAACACATGCATTTACCTATATTACTTTTGTACTTATAGGTACATCTCATCATATCAATTTACATTAACTGTAAAGATTACTACCAAAACACTTTTGTTATTAAAGATCAAGGTTTTATTTAGTTGGTGTATAATACAGCTATAATTCAATAGCGCTACTGACAAGCCACCTAATTTTACAGGACAACTGGACTAGAATACACTGTTAAACTGTTACAAAAACAGAAAGAGAGTAAATGCTAGAGGGGGATCAATAAGTTGACCTATTATTATCTGGAGATATCTTCACCTACACTAACTATACCTTAGGTACCTGATGCTGCTCATAAACACCGAGGTCTCAAGATCTGTTGGGCTTCTAGCTTCTCTCAGACTTCCCCACAAGGAAGGTTCCTTGATGCTGGTGAGGGGGTCTTGATCTAGGGAACTGGATCTGTGCTCTAGTTCCCTGAATTAACCCTGAATACCTTCAATCCCCTCCCACAGGCGCTGTATAATCCTACGGGTTTAGTGCTTCCCCCTTGATTATAATAATAATTCTCTCAGATTTATCGTCACTTCATGTACGTGTCTAAGTGATAATATTACCTGCTTTAAATTGTTCACTTTTCTCTAAGTTTGTCATTATTTTTATTGTTTTCGTTGTCTTGATTATTGTTTTGGGTGTTTTTATTGTTTTAATGGATTTTTTATTCTGGTTGTTTTTAGTTGTTTTTGTTATTGTTGATTTAGTTGTTTACGTTTTTTATATTTTTTTTGTTGATTTGGTTGCTTTGTTGTTGTTTTGATTATTGTTTAAAGAAATAACGTTGTAAAAACACCAATCTTTCTTCAGCTCCCGCCAGAGGGGAAGGAAGAAGAGGAGAAAGGGGAAGAGAAAGAGGAGGAGGAAGAAGAGGAATAAGAATAGTAGGAAGAAGATTATGAATCGAAGGAATAGGAGTGGTGAGGTAAATCTAAGGGTGAAGAGCTTTGTCAAGTTGTTACAGCTGGACAAAGCTCCTGGAGAGCGAAACGTTGCCACAATTAAATGTTACACATAATTACAAGTGATTGCTGTTATTGGTTAGTATTAGTGTGAAAGTGGCGATTCATGGTGGTGGTGGTGATTGGTGGTGGTGTTTGTTGGTGGTGGTTGTGGTGGTGGTTGGTGTTAGTGGTGGTTGGTAGTGGTTGTTGGTGGTGGTTGGTGGTGGTGGTGGTAACGGTGGCTGGTGATTGGTGGTGGTGGTTGGTAGTGGTGGCGGTAACGGTGGCTGGTGGTGGTAGTGGTGATTGTCGTGTCATACCAAGTTGGTATGACACGTGTGCAGCACTTAGGTATCTTTATTCCAAATCGTTTGTCCTACACGGGAGACTTCTTCAGTCATATACAGAGGAGGCAGCAGAAGCAGTAGGGATGTAAAGACGATATAATTAGTCCAATACCCTCGAAGACTTCGTTTTGAGGTGGTCAGTCCCTCAGCCTGGAGAAGAGTTCAGCTCCATAGTCTGGAACAATGTGAAGCTGAAGCATCGGAATGGAGATTTGTATATCAGATTGTCGTTGGTGGTAATGGTTGCTGGTGCTGTTGGTGGCGATAGTGGTGATTGTTGTTGGTGGTGGTTGGTTGTGATGGTAGTGTTGACTGTTGATGGTGGTAGTCTTTGTTGGTGATAACTATGGCTGTTGTTGTTGGTGATAGTAGTGATTATTGTTTTTGCTTGTTGTTGGTGATAGTGGTTATTGTAGTTGGTGATAGTGGTTATTGTTATTGGTGATAGTAGTGGTTATTGTTGTTGGTGATAGTAGTGGTTATTGTTGTTGGTGATAATGGTTATTGTTGGTGATAGTAGTGGTTATTGTTGTTGGTGATAGTGGTTATTGTTGTTGGTGATAGTAGTGGTCATTGTTATTGGTGATAGCGGTTATTGTTGTTGGTGATAGTAGTGGTTATTGTTGTTGGTGATAGTAGTGGTCATTGTTGGTGATAGCGGTTATTGTTGTTGGTGATAGTGGTTATTGTTGTTGGTGATAGTAGTGGTTGTTGGTGATAGTGGTTATTGTTGTTGGTGATAGTAGTGGTTATTGTTGTTGGTGATAGTAGTGGTTATTGTTGTTGGTGATAGTAGTGGTTATTGTTGTTGGTGATAGTAGTGGTTATTGTTGTTGGTGATAGTAGTGGTCATTGTTGTTGGTGATAGTAGTGGTTATTGTTGGTGATAGTAGTGGTCATTGTTGGTGATAGTAGTGGTTATTGTTGTTGGTGATAGTAGTGGTTGTTGGTGATAGTAGTGGTTATTGTTGTTGGTGATAGTGGTTATTGTTGTTGGTGATAGTGGTTATTGTTGTTGGTGATAGTGGTTATTGTTGGTGGTGATAGTGGTTACAGCTTAATAACACAATGCACACAAATCACCCGTTCTCTGAGTTGTTTGTAATCGTGTTATAACGATTTCATGAGCCATGATGGTGGCTTTGAGGGGACTTGAAGTAGAGCACGTCACAGCCACGCTGGCGTGGGATTCGTCCGGAAAAACCTGCGTTTGTAGTCACAGTGGTGGCCCATGCTAACATCCCTGCGGTGTATAGAAATTTTCGTAGTGGAATGAATCTTGTTTGGCCGATATGTCCAGAGGTTAACACACTGGCCTGTGAGGTTTAGGACTCGTCTGCCATAGGTTCGATCCCTACCAGTTTTGTAATTTGCTAAATTATTGCTGGTGTTTTTTTTATGCCACTGTTCTTTGTGGTGTTTTTTTTTTTTTATTCGCCGGTATTCTCCCGGCCCGGGTCTTTTCCAAGTAGTGGTGACCCGGCCTTGGCTCCCTATCTGGGGAGTGTCTCGAGACTTAAGTCTCCCATGGGAGGAGGTACAAGTACGGTGGTTCGGTTGATGCTGCTGCAGTTATCATGGCTCTCGAAATAGTTATAATACAATTGCACATAAACCACGGTACGGGTGGAGTTTGAACCCAAGGTGAGTGAGTCAATTGCCATGGGTTTAGAACCCGTACCGTGATTTGTCTGCTCCAGTTGACTATGGTGCTGCTGGTCGGTGCTGTTTATTCTTACTGTTTCTGGTTTTATCGTTGCTGCTGGCGCTACTATGCTGCTGGTGCAACTAATGATGTTGGTGCTACTGATGCTGCTGGTGCTACCGATGCTGCTAGTGCTACTGATACTACTGGTGTTACCGATGATGCTGGTGCTGCTGGTGCTACCGATGATGCAGGTGCTACTGATGCTGCTAGTGCTACTGATACTACTGGTGCTACCGATGATGCTGGTGCTGCTGGTGCTACCGATGATGCAGGTGCTACTGATGCTGCTGGTGCTACCGATGCTGCTCGTGCTACTGTTGCTGCTGGTGCTACTGATGCAGCTGGTGCAACTGATGCTGGTGCTACTGATTCAGCTGGTGCTACCGATGCTGCTGGTGCTACTGATGCTGTTGGTGCTACCGATGCTGCTGGTGCTACCGATGCTGCTGGTGCTACCGATGCTGCTGGTGCTACCTATGCTGCTAGTGCTACTGTTGCTGCTGGTGCTACTGATGCAGCTGGTGCAAGTGATGCTGCTGGTGCTACTGATGCTGGTGCTACTGATTCAGCTGGTGCTACCGATGCTGGTGCTACTGATTCAGCTGGTGCTACCGATGCTGGTGCTACTGATGTTGTTGGTGCTACTAATGCAGCTGGTGCTACCGATGCTGTTGGTGCTACTGATGCTGCTGGTGCTACTGCTGCTGCTAATGCTATTGATGCTGCAAGTACTATTTATACTGGTGCTACCGATGCTGCTGGTGCTACTGATGCTGCTGGTTCTACTGATGATGCTGGTGCTACCGATGCTGCTGTTGCTACCGATGCTGCTCTTGCTACCGATGCTGCTCTTGCTACTGTTGCTGCTGGTGCTACTGATGCTCCTAGTGCTACTTGTGCTGCTGGTGCTACTGATGCTGCTAGTGCTACTGATGCTGCTAGTGCAACTGATGCTGCTAGTGCTACTTATGCTGCTGGTGCTACTGATGCTGATGCTGATACTGTTGCTGCTGGTGCTACCGGCGTTGCTAGTGCTACTGATGCAGCTGGTGCTACCGATGCTGCTGGTGCTACTGATGTAACTGGTGCTACCGATGCTACCGGTGCTACCGATGCGGCTGGTGCTACTGATGCCACTCGTGCTACTGATGCTGTTGGTGCTACTAATGCAGCTGGTGCTACTGATGCTGTTGGTGCTACTAATGCAGCTGGTGCTACCGATGCTGTTGGTGCTACTGATGCTGCTGGTGCTACTGATGCCACTCGTGCTACTGATGCTGTTGGTGCTACTAATGCAGCTGGTGCTACTGATGCTGTTGGTGCTACTAATGCAGCTGGTGCTACCGATGCTGTTGGTGCTACTGATGCTGCTGGTGCTACTGTTTCTGCTAGTGCTACTGATGCCGCTATTATTATTTATACTGCTGGTGATACTAATGCAGCTGGAGCTACTGATGCTGCTGTTGCTACTGATGCTGCTAGTGCTACTGATGGTGCTACTGATGCTGCTGGTGCTACTGTTGCTGGTGCTACTGATGCAGCTGGTGCTACCGATGCTGCTGGTGCTACTGATGAAGCTGGTGCTACTGATGCTGCTGGTGCTACTGTTGCTGGTGCTACTGATGCAGCTGGTGCTACTAATGCTGCTGGTGCTACTGATGAAGCTGGTGCTACTGATGCTGCTGGTGCTACTGATGCTGCTGGTGCTACTGATGCTGCTGGTGCTACTGATGCTGCTGGTGCTACTGATGCTGCTGGTGCTACTGATGAAGCTGGTGGTACTGATGCTGCTGGTGCTACTGATGAAGCTGGTGGTACTGATGCTGCTGGTGCTACTGATGAAGCTGGTGCTACTGATGCTGCTGGTGGTACTGATGCTGCTGGTGCTACTGATGCTGCTGGTGCTACTGATGAAGCTGGTGCTACTGATGCTGCTGGTGGTACTGATGCTGCTGGTGCTACTGATGAAGCTGGTGCTACTGATGCTGCTGGTGGTACTGATGCTGCTGGTGCTACTGATGCTGCTGGTGCTACTGATGAAGCTGGTGCTACTGTGCTGCTGGTGCTACTGATGGGTGCTGGTGTACTGATCTGCTGGTGCTACTGATGCTGCTGGTGCTACTGATGCTGCTGGTGCTACTGATGCTGGTGCTACTGATGCTGCTGGTGCTACTGATGATGCTGGTGCTACTGATGCTGCTGGTGCTACTGATGCTGCTGGTGCTACTGATGCTGCTGGTGCTACTGATGAAGCTGGTGGTACTGATGCTGCTGGTGCTACTGATGCTGCTGGTGCTACTGATGTTGGTGGTACTGATGCTGCTGGTGCTTACTGATGCTGCTGGTGCTTACTGATGCTGCTGGTGCTACTGATGCGTGTGCTACTGATGCTGCTGGTGGTACTGATGCTGCTGGTGCTACTGATGAAGCTGGTGCTACTGATGCTGCTGGTGCTACTGATGCTGCTGGTGGTACTGATGCTGCTGGTGCTACTGATGTAAGCTGGTGCTACTGATGCTGCTGGTCTACTGATGCTGCTGGTGCTACTGATGCTGCTGGTGCTACTGATGAAGCTGGTGCTACTGATGCTGCTGGTGCTACTGATGCTGCTGGTGCTACTGATGCTGCTGGTGCTACTGATGCTGCTGGTGCTACTGATGAAGCTGGTGCTACTGATGCTGCTGGTGCTACTGATGCTGCTGGTGCTACTGATGCTGCTGGTGCTACTGATGCAGCTGTTAATGGTGGTGCTGTTTTTACTGTTGAGACTGTTCTCCTAAGCAAGTTGAACTAATCCAGGTAGCAAAAGTATCAACAAAAACATCTTTCGGAATTCAAATTCCATACCAACCCATAATTTCGAGAAAAAACACGTCTGGTTCACAGAGAAAATAATATATTCAACATTTTAATCGAATCCTGCGTCTGGAAGGCAATTTTGGGATGGGGACAGGGGGACTGCTGGGAAAGGGGGACGCTGGGAGGGGGTTAAATCACCCTTTGGAGGGTTTGTCTGGGGTTGAAGGTGGGGTCTTGATTTCCCCTTGGTATGCCATTCTATTTGTGTATTATTTTTACCATTGGTGCCACCTGCCTGAAATAATTTGCTGGGGCTGCTGCTTTTACTGATTTTACTGCTGCTGTTGTGGTTGTTACTGTTGCTGCTGCTGCTGCTGTTGTTACTGTTGCTGCTTTTGCTGCTGCTGCTGTTGTTGCTGTTGCTGCTTTTACTGCTGCTGCTGCTGTTATTGTTGTTACTGTTGCTGCTTTTGCTGCACATAAGGTAACAGGGTTATCAAATCTTATTCTTTTGGTATCATTGAAAATGGGTTGGGGAAATATTTTTGTTAGTGAGTTTGGGTTTGAGAAGAACCTGCCTAGTATGGGCCAGTAGGTCTGCTTCAGTGCTCCTCCTTTCTTACGTTCTTATGCTGCTGCTGCTGCTGTTGCAAAATTTCTCCTCACACCTCGCTACCATTTCTTCTCTTCTATCCGGACTCTTTTTTTTTTTTTTTCACCTTTTGGATTGGTATAAACCTTGGTAATAAATACCTACAAGTTGGTTTAGAAAGACACGTAAGCAAACACTATGACATATTTATTAGAAAACGTTTCGGTCCTGGGACCTTGATCACTTCTAACATACAGAGGTAGAAAGGCATTATATATATAGGCGGAGAGTGAGGTGTGACGCACGTGACCTGAGGAATGTCATAATTACATAAGAATGGAGGAACACTGTAGAAGGCCTACTGGCCCATGCGAGGCAGGTCCTTATCAAAACAACCTCTGCCTACGATGAGGACGGGTAGACGTTGAAATCATGTGACTCCTGCGCTGTTGGGTTGGTGGTGCTTAAGTATCATGTATGCCAATGTTTTTGAAATTTTGCCTCGCATGGGCCAGTAGGCCTTCTACAGTGTTCCTCCATTCTATGTTCTCATGTTCTTATGACATTCCTCATGTCACGTGCGTCACACCTCACTCTCCGCCTATATATATAATGCCTTTCTACCTCTGTATGTTAGAAGTGATCAAGGTCCCAGGACCGAAACGTTTTCTAATAAATATGTCATAGTGTTTGCTTACGTGTCTTTCTAAACCACCTTTTGGATTAATTATTTATATCAGTCTTCCGCCTTTTATCTCTCTCATTCCTTCCACCTCTCTCTTCTGTCTCTTCTACCTCTCCCGACACGTTTTCTCTTCTTCGCTCCTTACCTCTCAATTATCTTCCTTTCCTTTCTCCTCCCTAGTGTTTTATCTTTCTCCTCCCTACTGTTATTTCACTCTTCTCTCTATTGCTTCTGATATTTCTTATTGTTTCTCATTCTCCCTATTTTTTCTCACACTTCTTGATGAGAAAGGCACAAGCTTAAGAAAAAGTTTTTAGTGGAACAATGTTTGACTGTGTGGAGCGAAACATTGTCACACAGAAGTTACATTAAACAGGTACGGATACTCCTGGAAGGTGAGGAGGAAGTAGGTGCGTGCGGGTGAGTTTTCTCCTGGTCGTTAGTCACCTGAGTTGCAATCGCTGAAATGAGAGATAATATTACTCAGGTTCCTGGGCTGATGGTGTGTGGAGCTACACAACAGGTCTACTGTTCGGTATTAGTCACTCACGAAATCGTAATAACACAATTATAAACAAACCACAGAACGGGTAAGGTTTGAACCCATGGCGAGTGAGTCGTAAAACTCTGGCCTGGAGGTCTACAACTCACTTACCATGGGTTCAATCTACCCGTTCAGTGGTTTGCTCAGTGTTAGGCTTCGAATGTTGGCTGGTTGCATATCGTAGCGGTCTACAATATAACTTTGTGTTCTAGTGTTTTAATTAAGTTTAAAGCACCTGTTGAAATCTGAACTTGAGAACGTAAGAATGGAGGAACACTACAACAAGGCTACTGGCCCAGGGTAGGCAGGTCCATCTCAAATCCAATCTTCTTCTATAGTCTAAGTTGTTTTTAAAAACCTAAGGTTTCAAACATCTATAACCTAACCTGATAGACTGTTCAAATTTGCTACGGGCATCAAGACACACAAACGAAACAGTAATCCAGTACCAAGAATCGACTTTAACAAAGACTTCACGCGATGTTTGTTCACCACAGCTCTCCTAGAATCATCCAAACATGCTACAGAAATGCTACGTTGTAGCGTTGGAGAATAGGTGACAGGAAAAAAGTTAAAGGAAAAAAGTCACATCTTTGCTAGGAAAAGAAGTCATTTGGAAAGAAAAAGTAACACTTTATTTAAATACCATACGTTAGGTTAGGTTGTGACTTTTTTTCTGTCTTGTTTTTCGAGGTTACAGCCACAAGTCACCGCCGCGCACAGAGTGGTAGTCATGCTGAACACCAGCAACAAGCGTGACATGGGGGAACACCTAGATGATCACAAAACACATGAATAGATCACTCAACCGGAATTATTAAAACACACCAATTTCTCACACACGCACGCCGTGTCATCAGTCTGAAAAGTCAAGGAACTTAGCTATCTCATCCTTCCGATAGCAGACCATCCGTCATGTGTGGACAATTAAACAGGATCAGTTTAACAGGAATGGGTTCAAGTTGAAAAAATGTAGATTTATTAAGGATACAGGAAAGCATTTGTTGGTAGTAATTTGTCGATGAGTGGAACAAACTCCCGAGTAACTTCAGTGAAGCTAAAACCTTGTGTAGCTTCAACAATAGGTTAGACAAGTGCATTAGTGGAGTGGGTGGGTGTTAGCTGAGCCTGCTCAGCTTGGACCAGTAGGCCTAAAGCAGTGCTTATAATATACAAACAAAGCCAGCCTCGTCGTTGTATCAACCTTCACCGGAGTCCCTACAGAGCAAGTGTCATCAGTTACAATGGAAGGGACAACAAACAGTGAACAACTACACCCACCTTTCTTTGACTTCAGGAAACTTTACATCATTTCAGTTGCCTTTCATCAATCCTGTTTTACAGACACAAATCTGGCATGACTAAGATCACTCACAAGTACCGTCCCCTACAGTGTCAGTAAAACGGTTGTCGACCATCATACCTTCAACCATCCCATTACTGGTTGACGTGAACGACGTTCTCGTATCTGAAACTTCACGTTTCATCCACGAGAGTTTCAGAAACTGCATAAACAATTGAACCTTTTGTTTAATAAGAAGAAAAATGCACCGGTTTCCTCCCCTCGACACAATTCTGGGTGTCCAAATCATAAAACAAAAGCAATACCTTCAATTGAAATTTTGCCTTTAGTAACCAAGCATGAACACCATCAAGCTTTTCTTCTCTCAGCATTTTAGCGCTTCCCTGTGATTATAAAAATTAATAATTCTCTCAGCATGACTGAAATACAGAACCAAGAGTTATGATGAGATTCTTCTTGAGGCGGCCACGAGACACCTCACCTCCGCTCACTCACTCCAGGAATTATGTGAATAATAACTGTTCCTTCTGGATGAGATGTTGAAAGTTTAAATAATGAGAAACATCACTGTATTATAAGCTTGTTCATCAATTTGTGTCTGTTATAATTGTCAGTAATACTCCATTTTATGCACTCTCCTCCCCATTCTCTCGCTCTCTTCCCTGTTTTCTCACTTTCCTCATTGTTTTTTCACTCTCCTTCCTATCTTCTAATTCTTATCCCCTGTTCTTTCATTCTCTTCCTGTTTTCTCACTCTCCTCCCTGATCTCTCTCTGTTCTCTTACTCCTTTCCATATTCTCTAAATCACTTCACCGTTCTTTCATTTTTTCCCTGTTCTTTCCCCTTCATCCCTATTCTCTCTCTCCTTGTTCTCTCACTCTCTGTCACTCTCCTCCCTATTATTCTCTCTATTTATCTCTCTTCCACCTCTTTCCCTTCCCTCGCCTCCTGTCCATTCCCTTAATAGTCCGAATTTTCCATCTATTACACCTCTTCCAGTCTTTTCGTCCTTCCTCTTTCTCCCTCCTTCACAAGGAGGGGACAGAAACCTCCATCCAGGATATCCACCTCCGGAGCGCGTCGTTCCTGATACCTCCACAATTACGGTCAATGGTATTCACGGTTGAGTGTGTGCAATTTGCAACTCTAATCATTTTTGGTATGTTTTTGTCTAGGAAGCAGTGTTGATGTACACAGGATGGAAGCTCTCCTGCTGTACACACGGAAGTTGTTAATCATGTAATGCTTCGAAGGTATTTGAGGAGTCTCATTCTCTCTCTCTCTCTCTCTCTCTTTCTTTATCTATCTATCTCTAACTCTCTGTCACACACACACACACACACACACATACATTAATATACAGAAAAGACGTAATGAGCAAAAATAAATAATTAAGAACGGAATGCGTGTATTGGTAGAAGCATCAGCAGGACTATCTTTACACAAGATAATTATCTTGCAAGATCATTTAGATGCAACAAAGATACTAGATCAAGATTACAAACAGCTATGAAAAATCTAGTGTTTTTACGAGGTAATATTGTTGAAAACAGTACAAGATGTTATTTTCAAAATAGTATACCTGAAGGAGGTTTTCGGGGGTGAGCGCCCCCCAGGGCCCGGTCCTGGTATACCAGGACAAATGAACTTGAGAAAAACAATCAGGAAAGAACCAAAAAAAATTGAACTATTGTTTTGCAAAGCATAGTGTGCGTTATTTATATTAAGCGAACAAGAAGGGGATAACCTTCATGTTCGATTCCTTGATGTCACTGAAGGGATCTTGATCCGAGGAACTAAAGCTACCCTTCCCATCCCTCGCATCAAAACTCATTACCTCCCGGATAGGAAGGAAGAGTGGAAGATAGGACGGAAGAGTAGAAGAGTGTGTGTGAGAGACGTGAATCATCCACAAGTATGGCAGACGCTGTGTACACAGCAAGTCTTTATTTACTGAATCTTCCTCGCTCTAAACACAGCCGTATTTACAGGCTATGTTGTTCCAACCACAGCTGTATTTACAGGCTATGTTGTTCCAAGCAAAGCTGTATTTAGAGGTTATGTTGTTCCAAGCACAGCTGTATTTACAGGCTATGTTGTCCCAAGCACAGCTTAATTTACAGGCTATGTTCCAAGCATAGCTGTATCTACAGGCTATGTTGTTCCAAGCACAGCTGTATTTACAGACTATGTTGTCCCAAGCACAGCTGAAATTACAGGCTATGTTCCATGTACAACTGTATTTACAGTATGTGTCGCTCTGAATACAGCTGTATGTAGAGTGAGTTTTGCTGTTTACATAGTTTTTGTCCTGTATTTGGTACAAACTACACATTGTTATTCAACACAACTGATCTTGTTACAGCTGTTCCCGTTGCAGCTGTTACTTTTGCATATGTTACTGTTGCAGCCGTTCCTGTTGTAACGGAGACAGTATGACGCTGTTGTTGGAATGGCTACAGTTTGTTTTTTATTTTTACGAATATACTTCTTGAATCGAGTACAGTATGCAAATGCATGCGTTGCAACGGATACAATATGCAGCCTTTCTTCTTGTAGCTACACCATGCATCTCTTCTTAACACAATGGCTACAGTATACAACTGTATTTCAACTGCTACAGTCTGCAACTATATTTGATACAACACCTACAACAGGCAACTGGTCTTGTTACAATGGCTACAACACGCAACTGTTCTTGCTACAACGGCTACAGCAGGCAACTGTTGCTGTTGCAACGGCTACATCAGGCAACAGTTCTTGTTACAACGGCCACAACAGGCAACTGTGCTTGTTACAACGGCTACAACAGAGAGCTGGTCTTGTTACAACGGCTAAAACATACAGCTGTTCTTGTTACAGCGGCTAAAACATACAGCTGTTCTTGTTACAACGGCTACAAGACAGATATTCTTATTACAACGGCTTCAACAGACAGCTGTTCTTGTTACAACGGCTAAAACATACAGCTGTTCTTGTTACAGCGGCTACAAGACAGATGTTCTTGTTATAACGGCTTCAACATACAGATGTTCTCGTTACAACGGCTTCAACAGACAGCTGTTCTTGTTACAGCGGCTACAAGACAGATGTTCTTGTTATAACGGCTTCAACATACAGATGTTCTCGTTACAACGGCTACAACAGACAGCTGTTCTTGTTACAACAGCTACAACAGACAGTTGTTCTTGTTACAACAGCTACAACAGACAGTTGTTCTTGTTTCAACGGCTACAACAGATAGCTGTTCTTGTTACAACGGCTACAACAGATAGCTGTTCTTGTTACAACGGCTACAACAGACTGCTCTTCTTGTTACAACGGCTACAACAGACTGCTGTTCTTGTTACAACGTCTACAACACAGCTGTTCTTGTTACAGCGGCTACAACAGACTGCTGTTCTTGTTACAACGGTTACAACAGACTGCTGCTGTTGTTACAACGGCTACAATAGACAGCTGTTCTTCAGGTTTACAGCGGCTCATAGAGAATACTTCTGTTACAACGGTTCGCAAGATTACATGCCACGCTATTTGTTACAACGGCTACTAATCAGCATTGTATCACTTCTCATTTATCATGTTCTGAGCGGTTATCATTGTTCGTTCGTCACAACTGTCATGTGTCACCTAATGTCATGTATCATGTATCACTTGTCATACATCGTAGTGTACTGTCATGTTCACTTTCATGTATCACTTGTCATATATCGAGTGTCACCTGTCATGTGTCACTTGTCATGTATCATGTATCACTTGTCATACATCGAGTGTCACCTGTCATGTGTCACTTGTCATGTATCACTTGTCATACATCGAGTGTCACCTGTCATGTCACTTGTCATGTATCATGTATCACTTGTCATACATCGAGTGTCACCATGTCATGTGTCAACATCGTGTCACTGTCAATGCATGTACATTGTCATACATCGAGTGTCACCTGTCATGTGTCACTTGTCATGTATCACTTGTCATACATCGAGTGTCACCTGTCATGTGTCACTTGTCATGTATCATGTATCACTTGTCATACATCGAGTGTCACCTGTCATGTGTCACTTGTCATGTATCACTTGTCATACATCGAGTGTCACCTGTCATGTGTCACTTGTCATGTATCACTTGTCATACATCGAGTGTCACCTGTCATGTGTCACTTGTCATGCATCACTTGTCATCGAGTGTCACCTGTCATGTGTCACTTGTCATGCATCACTTGTCATCGAGTGTCACCTGTCATGTGTCACTTGTCATGTATCATGTATCACTTGTCATACATCGAGTGTCACCTGTCATGTGTCACTTGTCATGTATCATGTATCACTTGTCATACATCGAGTGTCACCTGTCATGTGTCACTTGACATATATCATGCATCATTTTTCATATTTTATTGTGTATCTTTTGCAACGTCATGTATCTTCTGTCATGCATTATCATGTATCACTTGTCGTGTATTGAATGAAATGCATCACTTGTCATGTATTATATGTGTCACTTGTCATGTATTATGATGTGTCACTTGTCATGTATTATGATGTGTCACTTGTCATGTATTATGATGTGTCACTTGTCATGTATTATGATGTGTCACTTGTCATGTATTATGATGTGTCACTTGTCATGTATTATGATGTGTCACTTGTCATGTATTATGATGTGTCACTTGTCATGTATTATGTGTCACTTGTCATGTATTATGTGTCATGTCATATTGTGCACTGTCATGTATTATGTGTCACTTGTCATGTATTATGTGTCACTTGTCATGTATTATGATGTGTCACTTGTCATGTATTATGATGTGTCACTTGTCATGTATTATAATGTATTACTTGCATTGTCATGTATCACTTGTCTTTTATTGTCATGTATCACTTCCCATTTATTGTCATGCATATCTTGTCATGTATTATCGTGTATCACCTGCATTGTCATGTATCACTTGTGTATATTATGATGTATAACTTGTCATGTATTATCAGATATCACTTGTATTGTTATATATCACGTATCATGTATTATCATTTATCACTTGTCATGTATCACATGTCATGTATAACCATGTATAAGTTCTCATCAATTGTAGCGTATCACTTGTCAGTAATTATCATGTATCACTTGCCATGTATTATGTATAGGTTTATCATGTATCACCTGTCATGTTTACCATACATCACTTTGTCCTTTATTATGAATTACTTTTCATGTATTATCATGTATCATTTATCACGTATAGTCATGTATATCTTGCCACGTATTATGTGTCATTTACCATGTATTATCTTGTATCACTTGTCATGAATTAACATGTATCACATGTTATGTGTTATGTAACGCTACCTGGAGTCTACCTGGAGGGTATTCCAGGGTTTAAGCCCCCGTGGCCTGGTGCACGACCAGGTGTCCCTATTGATCAGGGCCTGATCAACCAGGCTGTTACTACTGGCCGCACGTAGTCCAACGTACGAACCACAGCCCGGCTGATCCGGCATCGACTTTAAGTATCTGTCCAGCTCTCTCTTGAAGACAACCAGGGGTCTATTGGTAATACGCCTTATGGCTGGTGGGAGGTTATGGAACAGTCTTGGGCTCCGGACACTTATTGTGTTTTCTCTTAGTGTACCAGTGGCGCCCCTGCCTGTCATTAAGGGTATTTTGAATTGCCTACTCAATCTTTTGCTTTCGTAGGAGTAATTTCTGTATGCAGATTAGGGACCAGTCCCTCTAAGATTTTCCAGGTGTAGATTATGATGTATCTCTCTCGCCTGCACTCCAGTGACTACAAGTCGAGTGCTTCCAAGCGTCCCTAGTAGTTAAGGTGTTTGATGGAACTTATATATGTGCAGTAAAGGGTCTCTGTACATTCTCTAGATCTGCAATTTCACCTGTCTTGAATGGAGATGTATTCCAGCCTAGAGAGAACAAGTGATTTAAAAAGGACCATCATTGGCTTGGCATTTTTGTCTTGAATGTTCTCATTATCCATCTTATGATTTTCCTCGCAGATGTGATAGTGGCATTGTTGTGATCCTTGAAGGTGAGATCCTCAGACATTACCACTCCTAGGTCCTCCACATTACTTTTCCGCTCTATTGTGTGATTAGTGTTTGTAGTATACTCACTTGTCGCTTCTCATGTATCATGTATTTCTTGCCATGTGTTACATGTATCTTTTGTCATGTGTTAAATATCACTTGTATGTTATTAGTATATATCACTTGTCCCGTATTATGTATCACTTGTCATGTATTATCTTGTGTCATTTGTCAGATAATATGTATCCATGCTATGTATCATGTAACCTCATTATCATTGTCATGTTTGTATACTTGTCATTTTATCATGTATCACTTTATGAACACTGGTTCTACTTTATTCTTCTTGAGAGAGAGAGAGAGAGAGAGAGAGAGAGAGAGAGAGAGAGAGAGAGAGAGAGAGAGAGAGAGAGAGAGAGACAGACAGAGAGAGAGAAAGAGAGAGAGAGAGAGAGAGATGGAAGATATCTGAATGTTGAAAAATTAGACACATTTGCAACATATGTCTAATTCTCCACCTTGTCGGAATTTTGTACCATTCATGTGCAGCTATTTGAGTGTTAGAGTACATGTATATGTATTAGAGTACATACATGACTTGTAGAAAGAGGCAGTACATTTCGCTCAATATAGACTGTACCAGCTCTGCAGTGAGCGAAATTTTACAGTATTAAAACAACTGGCCCTAAATATTCATTTAACCCAAACTCGTAACATTATAATTTTCAGTCTAGGGGCCAGGCCACACTTACATTTATTGCAGTAAGGACCGAATGTAGATATACCAAGAAATTTTTCAGAATTTTATCTACTATTCTTCGGTTGGTCAAAGGCACAAGTCACTAATGTGACATGTTATTGTGCCTTTCGCTCTCCAGAGCTTTATCATTGTTGCACTTGTGTCCCCTTTACCTAACCTTTTGATATTCATATATTTTTTCTCTCCCTTGTCAGTTTTCTCTTGCTCTGTCTCCCTTTCCTTCTCCTTTCCTCCACATCCCCTCTCAGTCTTTGCTAGCTCACCGTCCCCCACTGTCCATCCTCTATCCTTCCTTCCTTCCTTTTTCATCTTCTCTCCCTCCTACCTTCCTTTCCCTCCTCCTGCTACCTCCTCTTCTCTCCGTCCTCCTCCTCCTCCTCTGCTCCTCTTCCTCCTCCCCCTCCTCCTCCACTCCTGCTCCTGCTCCCTCTGCCCTCCCCCTTTCCCTCCTGCTGCTCCTGCTCTTCCTCCTCCTCTTCCTCCAGCCTCCTGCAGCCTCACGCCTCCCTGCTCCTGCTGCTCCCCCTATCCCATCCTCCTGCCTCCCCTCTCCTCCTGCTCCTCCTCCTCCAGCCTATCCCCTTCCCCTGCACCTCCTGCCCTCTCCTGCCTCCTGCTCCTGCTGCGCCTTACTCCACCTCCCGCATCCTCCTCCTCTTCCGCCTCCTCCCTTTCTCACCTCTCCTCCCTTTCCTCTCCACCTCCTCATCCTTCTACCTTACCCTCCCCCTTCCCCTCCTCCTCGTCCTCGTCGTCCTCCTCCTCTTCTGCAGCCTATAACACTGCAGCCTATAATATCACAGCCTATAACACTGCAGCCTATAACACTGCAGCCTATAATATCACAGCCTATAACACGGCAGTCTATAACACTGCAGCCTATAATATCACAGCCTATAACATGGCAGTCTATAACACTGCAGCCTATAATATCACAGCCTATAACACTGCAGCCTATAACACTGCAGCCTATAATATCACAGCCTATAACACTGCAGCCTATAACACTGCAGCCTATAATATCACAGCCTATAACACGGCAGTCTATAACACTGCAGCCTATAATATCACAGCCTATAACATGGCAGTCTATAACACTGCAGCCTATAATATCACAGCCTATAACACGGCAGTCTATAACGCTGCAGCCTATACCACTGCAGCCTATAATATTACAACCTATAACTTTACCACCAATAAATCTGTCGAAATTTACTTAGCTACAGTATATCAAACTTTTGTTTTCAAATTTTTTTGTTTTTTTTTTTTGCTATTGACTTCCATTGCAATAATAATTCATGAATAAAATAATTAAAATAAATAATTTTACCAGTCGAAAATATTCCTTCATTAATTTTGAAGAAATTATTATTCTTAAAAAAAAAAAAAATCCATTTGATGGGTAGCTTTCTTCCCTTGTAAATATTCAACTTTTGTTTATCACGAATTTTTATAAACAAAAGAAAGATTTTCTTTTCTTGGTGACAATGACGAGCTGCAGTGTACGAAACTTTGCAGAGACAGGCTGTATCAATGCAACATTTCGCTCTAGTGGATGTTAAGGTATTTGTTGCCCGTGTATCTTATGTTTTTTCTCCTTTTTTATGTATAAGTAATATAGGAAGCATTTCGCTCAAGTAGATCTTTAGAAAGCATTCCAGCACCACAATTTGAGCGAAACCTCGTCATAATGAATGTGTTCTTTGCTGTAAGTGTCGTTATACTGTCGCCACTTTTCCTTCTATGTACTCGAACCTTTGGAGTGAAGTGTTCACGCTGAGAGCTGAGTGCGCCACACACATTTGTCCCTGCGGCCGAGATATACGGAAGATGAGACAATAAACTCCCCAAGTAGACTTACTCAGCTCATCCTCCCACAACTCTCTCAGCTTGTAGCTGGCCCTTGATGCCTGGGATTGTAGAAGTGTATCCCGGCCAGAGGTGTGTGTGTGTAGATCTCGGTGATAACTCCGTCACTGTTTAGAGATCGCTCTACACTTTATTTGCAAGGAGTGCTGGGAACTGAATTGGCTTGCTTGCACTTGCGAGTTCACGGCTCTTTCAATTTAGCCCATGTGTGAAAGATTTCTATGTGGTAGGCCCCATCTGTTCGGTCCCAAATGTTCGGTTCCCAACAGTTCGGTCACTGGTACTACTAACAATATTCGTTGCTTTCACGTTACTATTGGATTCACATTACACTTGAGGGATTCCAGCACTACCATAGTTTTTGACCGCATTCAAACTGACACCTTTTCTAATATTTTCAGCTCATGTGTTCCTTTTGAGAAGAGTTTCAGCGCTTTGACGTATAAAAATATATTTAGAATTATGTTTAATGCTGCTAGTTACCCTAGACACGACCCTCGAGTGTTGAGTGAGAGCACCATGTTCCCTCCCGTCCTCAGGAGCAGAGCTGTGCCAGTGGTGTCCCATCTTCAGTTTTGTAGCTGCAGTACCAGTGCTCCTGTTAACTACAAAGTGTGGGGTTGTTAGTGGTTGACGTAATTCAGTATTGGATCACCAAATAACGTCACCACATAATCTTTTTGCCACTGCCACCACCACAAATACCAGGGCAAAACTAAATCATTTTGCACATCACAACGCAGTCACCCTAACACACAACGTCACCATCCTGACACAGCAAAATTCACCACCACCACTACACCACGAGAAACACTACTACAATTCACTACTTGAAATCACCACGCAATTAGAATATCTGTAACACAAATGTAAACACCATCGTCGCCGAAAATCGTCACCATACCACTAAAATCACTACACCACTAAAATCACCATCGCCATTTAAATCATCACACATGCTAAAATTACCATCACCACTAAAATCACCACCAAAATTAACGTAACACTATTAACATCACCACAACACTACAGTAACTAAATCAGCACATAAAATTCACCACCACAGCATGAAAATCACCAGCTCATCACCAGAATACTACAAAACACAAATCAGATCACCATTACAATCAAAAATCATCATTACAACTCAAAAATCATCATTACAGCTCAGAAATCATCATTACAACGCAAAAATCATCAACGCAATATAAAAACCATAGCTACATAATCACCACCACAACACAAAAATCACACCACAACGTAAAAATTACCACCGAAACATAAAAATCACAGCAACATGATCACCGCCAAAATACAAAAATCACCACCACAACATAATCACCACCATGAGTACACTGAGAGACAGCACAGTAAGTGTCAGGGGCCCAAGACTGTTCAACTGCCTCCCAGCATACATAAGGGGGATTACCAATAGACCCCTGGCTGTATTCAAGAAGGCGCTGGACAGGCACCTAGAGTCAGTATCTGACCAGCCGGGCTGTGGTTCATACGTCAGTTTGCGCGCGGCCAGCATTAACAGCCTGGTTGGTCTCAGCCCGGCCTAGTGTCAGGCCGGGCTGCGGGGGGCGTTGACTCCCGAAACCCTCTCCAGGTATATTCCAGGTATACCACTACACAAAAATCACCACTACTACAAAATTCACCACCACAGCGCAAAAAAAATCACCATCATAACACAAAAAATCACCACAACGTAAAAATTACCATCCAAATATAAAAATCACCACCGCATCATAAAAATCACAGGAACATAATCACCACCACAACACAAAAATCACCACCATTCCCCAAAATCACCACAACATGAAAATCCCCACAGCACAAAAAGCACACCACACCCTGAAAATCACCACCTCACCACCACAAGATCAAACTCACCATCTTGTGCCCAGCGTGCACCGTACCCCGAGATAGCCGACTAAGATAAAGAAACAGAGACACAAGAATAGCAGCATCCGCGTCTCTCAAGCCAGCATCCACTCAAGACGTTATCTCCGCTACTTAATTTGATGGGTTATCTGGGACAGAGCATCCTAGTGACATTTACAGGGTAACCAACATTAACTTTTTAAATTGCCAAGGAACCCAGTAATTGACGGCTAAACTGGTTAACTTATTTACAGCTCTCTGTGTAGGGCGGTGCACATTCTTGTTTTAATTTTTTTTTATTTAGCAAAATTTGATACATCAGCAATGTGCTGCTACCCAGTTATCTATAATGGTACATTCTGGTAATATCAGCAATGTGCTGCTACCCAGTTCTCTATAATGGTACATTCTGGGAATATCAAACAATGTCGCTACCCAGTTCTTTTGTAATGTACATTCTGGGAATATCAGCAATGTGCTGCTACCCAGTTCTCTATAATGGTACATTCTGGGAATATCAGCAATGTGCTGCTACCCAGTTCTCTATAATGGTACATTCTGGGAATATCAGCAATGTGCTGCTACCCAGTCTCTAATAAATGGTCATTCCTGGGAATATCAGCAATGTGCTGCGACCCATTCTCTATAATGGTACATTCTGGAATATCAGCATGTCGCTACCCTTACTCTTAATGGTACATTTCTGGGAATATCACAATGTGCTGCTACCCAGTTCTCTATAATGGTACATTCTGGGATATATCAGCCCATGTGCTGGCTACCCATTTTTTCCCCCTATAATGGTACATTCTGGGAATATCAGCAATGTGCTGCTACCCAGTTCTCTATAATGGTACATTCTGGGAATATCAGCAATGTGCTGCTACCCAGTTCTCTATAGTGGTACATTCTGGGAATATCAGCAGTGTGCTGCTACCCAGTTCTCTATAATGGTACATTCTGGTAACATCAGCAATGTGCTGCTAAACTATTCTGCATGATGGTTACATAGTGAGGACAATATTTGCCCCTGTAATATTCATCAAGCAGTATGGGTCACACGTACTGGAGTGTTGAAATCTGTCATCCTGAACTGACAGACTTCAGTAGGGCAACGAGGATATTGTCTAGTATTCGGCACCCCACCATATAAGGTATTGTGGGAACACCTACAAAGTTTGCAGAAAACAAAAGAGAATAATATGTACATTTGATAGACCACCGAAAAACTGCGTCAAACCAGTGTGAAGCAGTCAAGTGCCATGACGGAACCATATTTAGTAAATAGCTATTTCCTAGACAATTTAGCTTCAAAACCCTTGAAGCTGCTGTTAACTGATGAGCTTTTAATGAAATACTTGACTATATTCTGAAGTCTCCCAGCTCAGACTGGCAGATTTCAACACTGATTTATATATATGACCTATCCTGCGTGATGGAATATGACTCGATTTTGTTCCCACTATATAACTACCATGTTGAATAGTGTAGCAGTTTAATGTTTATGTATCCAGTATTGCTATATGATAAAGAAAAGGTGTGGGGCGGTACACAATGGAATTCAGCCATTATAGAGAGGGTCATGAGGATTCCCCACCCAGTAACTGCTATCACCAGGAAGAGTGAAGGCCACAGCTATGACTCACAAAATCGTAATAATAAAATTGTAAGCAAACCACGGAACGATTGGGGTTTGAACCCATGGTGAGTGAGTCGCAAAACTCCAGGTCAGTGCATTAGCCACTTTGCCAGCTGGCTACAGTAAGATTCATCCAACTAGGTATATTTATACACTGTAGGGAGGTTAGCATTGTCTCATGCCATACTTCTTTCCCACGTATTTCACCGCACTCCCCGCTGACCAGCAGCTTGTGAGCAGCAGCAACAGCAACAGCAACAGCAACAGCAGCAGCAGCAGCAGCAGCAGCAGCAGCAGCAGCAGCAGCAGCAGCAGCAGCAGCAGCAGCAGCAGCGGCAGCTTCTTCTTTTTCTTCTTTTGGAGCCTGCAAGTGACTGTGTCACTCTCAATGTACTGACAAAGTCAACGTGAATGTAAACAGTTTCAAGAAGTGGCGGGATTGGAACCGCAGTCTGGCAGTCCTGAGGTTACTAGAACTGTACTTACACATGTGCCAGGTAGGCAGGAAACATTTACATAACTCGAAGCAAGGACCAGGATCTTCTCCCCTTTCTTCCCAAACCGAAACTGGTTTTCAAACGCTCGGCGCATTTACAAAGGCGAGACGCCGATCGTTTATTACATCAGTAAAATGTACCTGTGTCTGAGAGTCAGTGGAAGGCTGTTAAGCTATTGAAGTGGTCGTGTGTGTTGTAGGTGTGTGTGTTGTAGGTGTGTGTGTTGTAGGCATGTGTGTTGTGGGCGTGTGTCGTAGGTGTGTGTATTGTTGGCATGTGTGTTGTAGGTGAATGTAGGTGTGTGTGTGTGTGTGTGTGTTTGTAGACATGTGTGTTGTAAACATGTATCTTGAGAGAGTGCTTGTTGTGGACGCGTATTTCACGGGTGGCTAGCTGATCGCTTGCTGTTGACGGAAGGATGTGGAGAGAGGAAATGAGGCTTATCATACGATAAATCAGTACTTCCCCTCCAAAATGCCTCTTCAGTCTCTCCAGTGGAATAAGCTATCCCGAGAGATGGCACCTCCCAAGTGATAGTAATTCCAGCTATGCTGGAACGAAACCCGTGAAGGTGCCATAAAGCTGATGAACCCTGACTGGAATATTTGAAGAAATCCTCATTGTCCTACTGAAATCTCTCGGCTCAGGTTGACACATTTCAGCACCTTGTATGACCCTCATCCTGAGTGACGGAATAAGACAGGGAACAGCTCTTGGTCCCACTTTGTACTGAAGAATAGGCTAGCAGCACACTGTCGATGTATCCAACATTGGAAAATATAAAAAGGCATAATCCAATTTCTCCTTAAAGTTAATAAAATCAAATGAAACACAATATATGAAGATGAGATGACAAGAGATTTGCTTTCATAGGGAGGAGCTGGGGAGATGTTAGGGAGTAGTGGATTTGGAGAGACGTTAGGGAGTAGTGGAGTTGGGGAAATGTTAGGGAGTAGTGGATTTGGAGAGATGTTAGGGAGTAGTGGAGTTGGGGAAATGTTAGGGAGAAGTAGAGGGGTTGGGAGGAGTTGGGGAGAAATAGTGGCGTTGGGGAGATTTTAGGAAGTAGTAGTGGACTTGAGGAGGGGTGTGGCATGTGAAGGGTACTTTTAATTTACTCGACGTATGTCACCCATTTTAGCATGTCCTCCTGACCAGCAAACCAGCAATTAAGAATATAACAGTCGGGGCCTCACTGTTATGCTAACTGCAGGTTCATCAGCCAATCACATAAATAGCTCGCAATCTATGTGAAGCGACGTCTTCAACTGGTGGAGCAGAGTACGTAGGTTAGGTTAGCTAGACTTCCATTACCTCTAGTTGAAGACTGTTCTTACAGTGGCTCTTGCTCGTATATACCATCTTGTAAATGTTCACTGTAAATAGTGTAAATGTTTATACAAAGTTTTGTGAAGGAATACACGGATTAAGAATTCATCTCTGCTGTTTTTTTTGTCCCTGCGCAGCCTAGTTGAGAATTGGTAACTTATTTACTAACATAAGGAGGAACACTGCAACAGGCCTACTGACCCATGCGGAGCAGGTCCATGTTCCCTCCCCCCGGATTAACCCAATGACCCCCCCGGATTACCCCAATGACCCACACCCCTGGATTAGCCCAATGACCCACCCAGTCTGGTCACCTCCACTCAAGCATGGAGCACTGCACGAGACCCAGCAGCACAAGCTAGTCAGGTCCAACTCACACCCACCCACACCCACTCATGTATTTATCTAACCTATTTTTAAAACTACACAACATTTTAGCCTGAATAACTGTACTCGAGAGTTTGTTCCACTCATCCACAACTCTATTACCAAACCAGTACTTTCCTATATCCTTCCTGAATCTGATTTTTTCCAACTTGAAACCATTGCTGCGAGTCCTGTCTTGGCTGGAAATTTTCAGCACACTATTTACATCCCCTTTATTTATTCCTGTTTTCCATTTATACACCTCGATCATATCCCCCCTAATTCTACGCCTTTCGAGAGAGTGCAGATTCAGGGCCCTCAGTCTATCCTCATATGGAAGATTTCTGATACATGGGATCATCTTTGTCATCCTCCTCTGTACGTTTTTCAGAGCATTTATATCCATTCTGTAATACGGTGACCAGAACTGAGCAGCATAATCTAAATGAGGCCTAACCAAGGATATATAGAGTTGAAAAACAACCTGAGGACTTCTATTATTTATACTTCTAGATATGAAGCCAAGAATTCTGTTAGCTTTATTGCGAACACTAATGCAGTGTTGTCTTGGTTTTAGATTACTGCTAACCAGAACTCCTAAATCCTTTTCACAATCAGTAGTATTAAGATCTACATTATTTAGTTTATATGTGGCATGGTTATTTAACTGTCCTACATTTAGAACTTTGCATTTGTCAATATTAAACTGCATCTGCCACTTCTCCGAACATTGCATCAGTCTATTCAAATCATCCTGGAGTGCTCTAGTGTCCTCATTAGAATGAACTGGACGGCCTATTTTGGTGTCATCAGCAAATTTACTTATGTCGCTATTTATTCCCTCATCTACGTCGTTTATGTAAACTGTGAACAACAACGGGCCCAACACTGACCCCTGAGGAACACCGCTTGTGACGTGCTCCCATTCTGATTTCTCCTCATTTATGCAAACTCTTTGCTGCCTATTTGTCAGCCATGCCTCTACCCAGGAAAAAATTTCTCCTATTCCGTGTGCCTTAAGTTTCCTCAATAGCCTCTGATGTGGAACTATCGAAAGCCTTACTGAAGTCCATATACACAATATCATATTCATTACCATGATCTACCTCCTCAAACACCTTAGTGAAAAAAGTTAGTAAATTCGTAAGACAGGAACGCCCCTTTGTAAAACCGTGTTGAGATTCATTAATCAATCTGTGCCTGTCAAGATGGCTACGAACTGCTTCGGCAATTATTGATTCCATAAATTTTCCCACTATGGAGGTAAGGCTTACTGGTCTACAGTTCGAAGCCAAGGACCTGTCACCCGCCTTGTAAATAGGTATTACATTTGCCATTTTCCACTTATCAGGCACTACGCCAGTTTGTAGTGATATGTTAAAAAGATTAGCCAGTTCATCAGGGCCTGGGGATTTGTTAGGTTTTAATTTCTCTATTTGTCTGAGGACCATGTCACTAGATACCACAATCGTACATAGTTTATTATCCTGTTCTACATAATCTATTATTTCAAGAATATCCCTAGTATTTTCCTGGGTGAAAACTGAGAGGAAGTAGGTATTGAGAATTTCACACATATCCTTATCACTGTCAGTGATCTCACCAAAGTTACTCTTAAGTGGGCCAGTTTTGTCCCTAATCTTACTTCTGTATACCTGAAAGAACCTTTTTGGGTTAGTCTTTGAATCCCTTGCGACCTTAGCCTCATAATCCCTTTTTGCTTTTCTTATTCCTTTCTTTATTTCTCTTTAATTGAATATATTGATTTCTTAACTGCCCATCCCCTCTTTTGATACGCCTATATATGCCTCTCTTTTGACCATTGAGATGTTTTAATCTATTGCTCATCCATTTGGGATCATTTTTGTTAGATTTTATTGCCCTACTCGGAACAAAAGTTGTCTGGGCAGCTAGAACTATGCTCTGAAAAACGTCGTATTGGCAACCAAGATCACCTACCTGACCCATAGTCAGGACATCCCAATTTAGCCCACCCAGGTAATTTTTCAGTCCCATGAAGTCGGTCAAGCGAAAATCTGGGACAGAGATTTGATTGCGGTTATCTGGGTAATTCCATGATATATTGAAACTAAGTGATTTGTGATTACTTTCCCCAAGCTCATCATTAACCTCAAGATTATTAATTAATGAATCTTTGTTGGCAAGAACCAAGTCAAGCAGATTGCTTCCTCTAGTTGGTTCTCTCACAACCTGTTCTAAAAAGCAATCCTGAACCGTATCAAGAAAGTCATTAGACTCAAGATTTCCTGTCATATTGTTCCAATCAATTTGTCTAAAGTTAAAGTCTCACATTATCACAACATTTTCATATCTAGATGCCTTATGAATTTCGTCCCATAACAGCTTACTGCCCTCCCTATCAAGGTTTGAGAGCCTATTTAATTTGTCACGTCCCTCGAGAAACTGTAGCCAAACAGATTCTGTGTTCGATGTTTCTAATTTTATATCATGTCTAAGACAACAATTTATATTTTCTCTTACATACATCGCCACTCCACCACCCTTCCTGTTGACCCTGTCAGTGTGGAATAGTTTATAACCCTGTATGTTGCATTCAGAAGGCATTTCTCTATCTTTCAGGTTGAACCAGGTCTCTGTTATACCAATAATATCTATATTACCTGCACTTGCAAGTAATCTTAGCTCATCTATCTTATTTCTCAGACTCCTACTATTTGTATAGTAAACCTTAAGGGAGCTAGTCACTCGTTGCCCTTTACTATCTTTCTTTCTTTGTTGATCAATTGATTTGCCATTACTAACAACTTTATTCTGAATATTGTCTTTTAAACATATCCCTGAGGTATCCCGGTAATAACTGCTGTTTTTAACCCTAATGCTGCAGCCTGATTGTTTCCCACAAACACCCATACCTCTATAATTTATCATTTTAAATTCCTAGACAAGTCATCAAATACCCTCTCAATTGAATTGGCTAATGCAACCACTCCTTCCCCAGAGAGATGAACCCCCATCCCTTGCATACATATCACATTTGCCAAAGAAGAGATCCCAGTTATCAATGAATGGGATTGCAAGTTCCTTGCAGTACCTGTCTAGCCAGCAATTTATACCAATTGCCCTAGACATCCATTCATTGCCCACTCCCTTTCTAGGCAAGATGCTACATATGACTGGGATCCCTCTCTTAGACCTAACTACTTCTATGGCTGACCTGTACTTATCCAGCAGCTCCTCTCTCCTGCCCTTCCCAATGTCATTACCCCCAGCACTAAGACAGATAATGGGCTTGTTCCCATTACCTGCCATAATATTGTCCAACCTGCTGACTATGTCACCAACACCAGCTCCAGGAAGACACACACTCTGTCTGACCTTTCTGTCTCTGTTACAAAATGCACGGTCCATGTATCTTACCTGAAAATCGCCTACTATTAAAATATTCTTACCTTGATTAGCAGGGGAATCAGTGGTACCTTCAACCTCACTAACCACTGAAGTACACTCGTCTTGGAGAACAGAGAATCGATTTCCTACCTTCACATCTTCTCTATTAACTCTCATCTTCCTTCTTCCTGAACTGTGAACCACTTGCCACTTAAAGCGGCTGCCACTATCACTGCTGGTGACCATTTCCTCCTTACCAGCTAAATCCTTCTCACACTCGCTCCCAAACTCATCTATGCGAAGCTTCAGCCTCCTATTTTCCTCCTGAAGAAGTAGAATCTCCTTCAACACTTGAACCTGAGATTTTAAAACACAACAAGCCATGGTGCTTGGTAACAGCCCACGCTAACTCCCAAGAGCTTAGGCAGGTATGACCGCAGGTGACCACTGACCTCAGCGAACAGCTGCTACAAGCCCACCAGACATCATCCGTGTTCGTAGTGATGTTGGGGATGGGTTGAGGATTCTTGGGGTGATACTGGGGAAGAGTGGAGGTGTAGGTTGTTTCTGAGGTGTCAGGGAGCAGTAGTGGAGTTGGGGAGGGGTTGAGCATCATTGAAGTAGTGACGGGCGAGTGGCAGGTATTATCGGGGAGGTATTGGAGATTCTTCGGAAGGGGCTGAGGAGGGATTGGAGCGGTACTGGGGACTGAAAAGGGAGGGGAGGGTAAAGGTGGGAGAAGAGCGGCAGAATAGGAGGGAAGAGTGTTGGGGAAGGCAACGTGAGGGCAGAGACTAAAAACGAGAAGAAAGTCTATGTGATGGAAGGGAAAACTGAAGGAAGATAAAAAAATATGTAGTTTAATAGAGAGAAGAGAGAGAAAAGAGAGAGAGAGAGAGAGAGAGAGAGACAGAGAGACAGAGAGAGAGAGAGACAGAGAGAGACAGAGAGAGAGAGAGACAGAGAGAGAGAGAGAGAACAGAGAGAGAGAGAGAGATGGCAACAGATGATAAAGCTCACTGTGTGGGCGAAACGTTGTCATTAACGGATCGATTTAGCGCTTATGTCTCCTGTACCATTACATCTGCATTTTATGCCATTTCTTTCCATAGATACGGTATATGTAATTCTCTTATATATCAGAAGAACTATCAAGGTGGGAGGGTGTGTGTATGTTACTCTCTGTGTGGCTTCTTACTGGCTGTGTAGAGTGCTCCAATGTTGAATTGTGGTAGACCTTAAGGTCTACACTGGAATGTGATCTATTTAGGATAGAACGTTTGACTGCCTGGTTGCAGCGATGGTCACTACAGGAGACAGCGGCGTATAGTGCAGTGTGAAGATAGCAATTTGATCAGCGAAAAGTTATTGATACTACGAACAATGTAACAGTAATAATATCAGCAGGAAGTTCGGAATAAGAACTTTACCAGTGAACACAAAGCAACAGTGGTATAACAGTAGGAATGGCAGAATAAAAAAAAATAGCAGAGAGTAACAAGAAATAGTAGTAGTAGTAATAATATTATCAGTAGTAGTAATAACAGTAGTAGCAGTAGGAAGGTCAGAATAAAAACGTCAGCAGAATAACAAGTGTATTGGGTGAAATTGGGGAGATAGAGGGGGACGTAGGTGGCGGTGGCCCTACACCCTACACCCAGCAACAGGTAGTCCATCCAAACTTCACCCACACCATCGAGAACCAATTGGCCAGCATCAGTGGTCGTTCCAACACATTCAGGAGTCTGTTGGCGATCACGCCAGATAAATGGAAATTCCGGGCGTATTTTTCATCTCCTCCAGCCGATAGTCCTGCTACAAGGGAGATTTACCCTTGTGTTACGAAGCGTTGGGGCGAGGGTCGAACTTGATTCTAATCGAGTAGATAGGGATGGTATAGGTGCTCGATTTTGGGTTCAATTCATTCGGATCCTAAGGGCGGTTTTCCTCATGATTCGGGGATGGGAATGCCGCTCCGATGGGCCGTATAGCATGCAATTGTGAGCATTGGAAATCATGCTCAATGTATTGGAATATAAGATCGGGAATTGCGTGCGACATACATTATACTACAGTTAGCGGGGGTGGAGCAATATTCGGCCATATGTCGTTAGGAATGAGGGGCGGGAATTGCTTGACGGCTGAGAGGAACAGGGTAAGAAAGTTTTGTGGTTGTGTGACTGATTGTTTAAGGTGAAAAACTGCCAGACAGATGTGAAGGAGAATTGATGTGAGGAAAAAACGAGCTTGTTCTTGTGGCCAACACGGGAGCCGCTCGTGCTGATTTGTGCAAGTTTGAACCGCTGATAAAGTGATTAAAAGATTGCGTGTTTGTATGTGTGTGTGTGTGTGTGTGTGTGTGTGTGTGGTTTTGTTGTGTGTAATTGTATTATATGTGTGTGTGTGTGTGTGTGTGTGTGTGTGTGTGTGTGTGTGTGTGTGTTTCTACAACCAATAACAACATAACTCAGACACTCGGTGATACCTAAAATTGTGAAGTCGATCAAATGATGATTAAAGGAATCTCACAGAAATATCTCTCGGGAAAGGTCTTAGCAAACTTGTGCAGAGATCAGCTGCACATGCCAGTTACTCTACGAACCTTCCACTAGTAAAAGTTGACCGGGGTATGAAATTTAAAGCCGATTGGATGAAGCGTTCTGAAGTTCATTATGATATTTAAGGATTCGCTTAACTTAGGCAAATTTAAAGACAATAAAAACGCAAGTTTTCCATATTCTTTTCTATTTTCGTTTTGCTGTTGAATTAGTTTTAAGAATATCTTCGGTCCTCTAAGCAAAAAAAATCTATTTCGTATTTTTTTTTAATGTAAGTCTAATGACTTCAGGTTAAAAAAAATGTATTGAGAAATTTACTCATACTCAAACAAGACTAAACGGGTATTATCAATCATTAAATATTGAATAAGAAAACGCCAGTGTTCTGACAGTGATATTTAAAAGGGAATAAAAGTTCAGTACAACTTTATACCTACCTACTTGTATTTCACTCTCAGCCGTCGTCGATTCAGAAGACATTTCTTTTGAATGTTTTAAGCTGTACCACTGAGGATTTTAGAAGTTATCTGAGCTAACCAAACCATACCCCGGCTGGGATTGAACCCGCGGTCAGAGAGTCTCAAAACTCCAGCCCGTCGCGTTAGCCACTAGACCAGCTAGCCACATAAGATTCGTCCAACTAGTGGCTAACGCGACGGGCTGGAGTTTTGAGACTCTCTGACCGCGGGTTCAATCCCAGCCGGGGTATGGTTTGTTTGCAATCGTGTCATTACGATTTCGTGAGTTATCTGAGCTATTCCAAGATGCTGGGAATGGCTTTAGTAACTTTGGTCATAGGACACCTGCATATGCCTGCTGTTTCTTGAATCTGGTCTTCTTTACGGTATATAAGAGTTTAAATTTTGAATCCAGTTAGACGAGGGTTTCACGAGTTAGCAAAACAAACTCGTAAAGTAAGAGAAAGACAAAATTAACAAGAAAATCACTTAGTTTCACCTTTAGAGATACATAATGATGAATAAAAAGTCACAATACTATAACAATGATCCAGGATGGACTGAAATATCATCAGGTTCCTTTTCCCTACCATTGGTGCTGCTCAGACCGAGGATGGACTGAAATATCATCAGGTTCCTTTTCCCTACCATTGGTGCTGCTCAGACCGAGGATGGACTGAAATACCATCAGGTTTATTTTCCCTACCATTGGTGCTGCTCAGACCGAGTCATAATAAACTGTACTTGTGAGTAAAATCACACGTACCCCAAAACATTCCTCAGAAACAGAGTTAAGAATTAAACGTGTGCCACTTCTGGGCATCCTAACTCAGCCTAGGCTCAGGGAGTGATTACCTCGTCTTCCACTGTCTCCTGTATATATTTAAATAGTTTTCAGATTATGTCGTTGTATTATATTGATAAAGCCACTGGATGACGAAACATCTGCAAGTTAAGATACCCAGATGTTGCATATGTCTAATTCTAATTGTTGTATATCATTGATACATACTAGTGGCACTCCTCTTACATAACTAATTCTTACTTCCATCTTCCAAGCTCACGCCCTCTATGGTCTCTACATACATGCAAGCAAACTGTTCTAAATGCGGCTTATTCGAGAACTGTAGTGTTGATTATTTGCCGAACTAGTTAGGCAATTTTACAACGCCAAGGTTTTATGTAAGAATATATATCACTGATGCCTTAGCAATGTATTGTCCATCATCAAATGGTGTCATCTTTATGTTTTAAAAGTGTGGCTCTGTGAACCAGTGGAAGGCCTCGGTCATATTACCAAAGGCTCCAGTTAGTAGATCATGATAAGGCTAAAGACCGTGTCAGGAAACACATGTCTAGTTTCCTGACAAATAAAATATGACCACTAGTGTATTTGCAGGTGTGGTGCTAGGTTAGGTAAGGTTTGTCAGGAAACAGGACAAGTGTTTCCTGATGTGGGTCTTAGTCGTATGATGACCAATCGCTGGTGATTTTGGTCATTTGACCGAGGCCTTCCGCTGGCTTACTCATCCACCCCTTTAAAAATTATGGTTCTGATAATATCCATTTTTTAGGTGCTGTGTGTCTGATTACGTATCTGGTAGTAGCAGGTGTCGATTAGTGAAATTATTAGACAGGTGTTGATTGTAACAAGTGTTCGCATATTGAGTGTTAAGTGCAGTTAACAGGTATAAAAAATTTATTTTATGCCGGCTTATATATGCTTGACACCCCTCCTTGCCTGGCACCTTCCTTCCCTCCCTCTTCATCCCACTCTTCTTTTCCTATTTTTCTCTTTTCTCCTACTCCATGCTCCATTCTCTTTCCCTTCCTATTCGACTTATTGTCCTCCCTGCTTCCTAATGTGTCCCCCATCCTACTCACTTCCTGCCTCTCTTCTCACCCTGCCTCTTTCATTTCATCTTCATTCTTTCTTTCTATTCATTTCCTCTCTTCTTCCTACTTTGTGCCTTTCCTCCCTTCTGCCTCCCTCCCTCCCTTCCTCCATGCCTGCCAACTTTCCTCCTTCCCAATCTGCCTCCCTCCCTCCCTGGCAGGTCGTCACCTCGCACCCAGAATACATATATTGTTATTTTCTCAAGTAGACCCAGAAGTCTGGTAGGTTGTACGTCCTGTCACCATCTTCACAACCTTCCTATGTATGTGTGTATACATGTATGTATGTATGTATATGTATGTATATGTATGTATGTATGAGTGTGTATATATGTAATGTATGTTATGTGTGAATATGCTTGTGTGTATGTATGATATGTATTATGAATGTAATGTATATATGCAGTTTTGTATGAATGTATAATATCCATGTATGGGTATATATGAATTGTTTTATGTAAATTGTACATATACGAGTGTATCTTGTACATGGAGGTACATTGTGTACATGTAAGTACATTTTGTATTTGTTTACCTGGAGAGTTTACCTGGAGAGAGTTCCGGGGGTCAACGCCCCCACGGCCCAGTCTGTGACCAGGTACATTTTGTACATGCAGGTACATTTTGTACATGTAGGTGCATTGTGTACATGTAGGTACATTGTGTACATGTAGGTATATCGCATCTATTGCTACATACAAGTATATTATGTGTGTGTAGGTTTGGGAGAACTGCTGTTTTTGTATAGTTTCTAATTGTACTCAGGTGTATCTGAATACCAGCCTTCACGAGCAGTCAGTATATTAATGCAATCACGAAACAAATGGCATTAATGCATATATAAATATATATATATATATATATATATATATATATATATATATATATATATATATATATGCAAAAACAACCACTGTGAAAGAATAGAGAAATTCCAAGAGCTTTCGTGCCTTCTCATATTATCAAGGAACTATAAAAAACAAAACATCAAAGGAAAGCATATAAAGGTCACCATCACGTCACCACAACAGAGCATCTGGTGACGTGATGGTGAGGTGTAGTCTTGACCCTTTATATACTTTCCTTTGATGTTTTGTTTTTCAGAGTTCCTTGATAATGTGAGGAGTCACGAAAGCGTTTGGAATTTCACTATTCTTTCCCAGTGGTTGCTTGGCATATTCTGATATATATCTGAACATAACCATTGTGAAAGAATAATGAAATTCCTAGCCCTTTCGTGACTCCTCACATTATCAAGGAACTCTGAAAAACAAAATATCAAAGGAAAGTATACAAAGGGTCAAGACTACACCTCACCATCACGTCACCAGATGCTCTGTTGTGGTGACGTGATGGTGACCTTTATATGCTTTCCTTTGATGTTTTGTTTTTTATAGTTCCTTGATAATGTGAGAAGGCGCGAAATCTCTTGGAATTTCTCTATTCTTTCACAATGGTTGTTTTTGTTCCTTGATAATGTGAGTAGTCACGAAAGCGCTTTGAATTTTATTATTCTTTCACACTCGTTGTTTTTCATATTCTGAAATCACTTGTTTACTGTGATCTTATTGCATAATATATATAAATATTATATATATATATATATATATAATATATATATATATATATATATATATATATGTCGTGCCGAATAGGCAGAATTTGCGATCTTGGCTTAAATAGCAACGTTCATCTTGCCATATAAGAGAAGTGAAAATTTGTGTATGTAATAATTTCGCCAAAATCATTCTGAACCTAACGAAAAATATATGTTTCACTGTGTTTGTTTAGTATTAAATTATTGTAAAACAAATCTAAAATATAGTTGGGTTAGGCTAGAATAAATTGCTCTTGTTATAATAAGGTTAGGTAAGTTTTCTAAGATTCTTTTGGCGCAAAATTAAATTTTTTTACATTAACAATAATGAAAAAAATCTATCTTTAAACGTATAATAGAAAATTTTAGAAAGAACTTAATTTTAAATGAGTTCTTGCTAATTGAAGAGTTTTACATATTCGGCACGACATATATATATATATATATATATATATATATATATATATATATATATATATATATATATATATAATGACATACGTTATCTGATATTATATTATTTTTCGTTCGTACTAAAAGAAAAGTGTCATACTTTGCAGCATTTTTGTCTTATTTAGGAACAATAATAGGTAGAATGTATGACACTTCAGTTTGTGCTGGCAGATTCAAGAGTTATGTTTCGCTGTCCCATGCTACTACACGCTTCTTTACTAATTTACTATTGTGATGCATTATGGGACTTGTGGCAAGCTGGAAGCGAACTTCCCGTCATTCCTGCAGTTCCTGCTTTGCTCTGTCTGTATGTCTCTTTATCTCTGTCTGTCTGTATGTCTCTGTCTCTCTCTCTCTCTCTCTCTCTCTCTCTCTCTCTCTCTCTCTCTCTCTCTCTCTCTCTCTCTCTCTCTCTCTCTCTCTCTCTCTCTCTCTCGATAAGACCACTCTCCTTTATCTGTGTCCAAGAACTCTTTTCTCCTCTGTTCTTCTCATATGGATTCACTTCCGTGGTAGAGCATGATCTCGTTAGTTAATAGTGCCATACTTCTTGACCTTTGTGGAAATGTTCCCAGAGACTTACTTAGACAAGGTGACTTGACATTTTGTGATTATATGTCATAAGACAATATGATTCGTGTCCTGAGTCTAACTCTCGTCTATCTTCCTCTCACTGGCACTTTCACACTGTCGTAGTTGGCGTTTGGAAATCAGGTTCAGTGATTTGAGAGTTTTTACCTTTAATGAAGGACATGTCAGTTGTCCCCAGGTTACGTGTTTTTTTTCTCTGTCTTCCTTTCGTGGCAGTGTGCTGCTCACAGCTGCTTTGCTCATATTGCTGTTTGGCGAACTGGTCGATGTATTGTTCCAGTAAACTGTGTTTACTACCTCTCGTTTGTCACAAGTTAGAGTATTCAGGGATTCATTGGTTTTTGAGTCATTGTGCTGTGTGTGCTGTACACTACTCACAAACACACACACACACACACACACACACACACACACACACACACACACACACACACACACACACACACACACACACACACACACACACACACATTGCCAGACTCACACATACACTCCCCCCCTCCCCCACCGACATCTCACTCCTTCACCTGATCCCTCCCCTCCCTCTTTCACCCTCCCCCTCCCCACCTCTCCCTCCTTCCCCCTCTCCCTCTCCCACTCACCCACTTGCTCACTCTCCTTTCCACTCCCCCTCCCCACTACTCTCCCACATAGCCACAGTTCCTCCACTACTTCCCCCCCACACTCTGACATACACAATACTAACCTAACATACAGAATTACATAGGTTTCTCACTCTGAGGCAATCAGGATAAAACAAAAATGGGTTGCCAGAGAGCAACAAGAAAAACCAAGGGACAGGAGGAGGAAACTGCAAAGGAAGATTGGGCAGCATAGCTCACAAAAAGGGAACATGAATGGGAAAAGAAACTAGAAGAACTTAGCATGAGAATGGAAGAGAGGATAGACATGGAAAGCAGGAAGTGGGAGGTGCAAGTCAAAGCAGCAGAGGCCAGGATACAGAGTTTAGAAGAGGAACTGAAAAATCTGAAACAGCCTAAAGAACTCAAGAACATTTTGGGATGACAACAGAGAATGCTACCTCAGTCACAAATAAGGCGACTGTAGGGAAAGAAGGAGCAAAACTGCATGTAGAAGCTCAGTCAGTGGAGACTGTAGTAAATGAAAGAGCTAAGCTATATGTGGAGGCCCTAACAGACCACAGCAGAGCCCAGGGAAAGCCGAGAAGGGAAAATGACAGGCCACTGAGCCCAAGTACATTAGCTAGTGAAACTGAAGAAAGGAAAGCTGCAATGGAGGAAATCAAATTGAATGAGGGGATACACAGGGATATGCAGTGGGAGCATGAAAGAGTGAGGTCAGTCTTTGTGTATGGGCTCCAGGAAGTTGAAGGGGAAACATATGAAGCAAGAAAACAAGGGGAAAAAAAGCAATTGAAAGCATCATGAAAGCAATAAGAGAAGACGACATGACCCAGCTGGAAATTTTCGGAGAATAGGGGGGTTTGTAAAAAAAAAGAACCCGGCCAGTGAAAGTGACCTTCAAGGCAGAATCGACTCGGAACAGGATCCTGCAGGAGAAAGCACGATTAAGGGACATGCCAGCATACAGGAAGGTGTATCTCGACCGCAACAAAAACCCCAAGCAGAAAGGAAGAAACAGAGAGAGATGGTACAAAGGCGAAAGGAGGAAAGAGAGGGGATGGAGAAGACAGGAGATCACAGACACAGGAAGATCAAATACAGCCTCCCTCACAACTTCCTATAGAAGCCTTTCAACCAGGTCAACCCCAGTGCAACCAAACACTCTAAACCAAAACACCCATGCCACATCCAATGCCCCCACCCACTGCATTACAAACTCCACCCCCACAGCAACCACCCATAGTTCCTCATCAGGTCTCCCACTTCCCCAACCCCAATACACCTCCCAGACCACAATCTTAGAAAAGAAGTTGAAGGTGTGGTATACAAATGCAGATGGAATAACAAATAAGTATGAGGAGTGGCACGAAAGAATCAAGGAGACATCCCCAGACATAATAGCACTCACAGAAAAAACTCACCAGAATAATAACAGATTCAATCTTTCCATCTGGATATCAAACCCTCAGGAAAGACAGAGGGAGGAGAGGGGGAGGAGGAGTTGCACTGCTTCACCTCACCTCACTACAGTATATAAGCCACGTTTACGGCCCTATCCTGTACATTCTACAAGATTGATGGACTGAACACATCGACTCCAGGCTGAGGGACTGATTACCTCATACTCCTCCTCTCCTTACGCCTTCCTCTTTGTATTGGACTGATGAAGCCACTGTGTGGCGAAACGTTTCCTTAATAAAGATTCCCATATGCTGCATAAGTGTCTCAATCTCCAACTTGTCGGTTTTTCAAACCATTCATCACAGGAATAGGGTGGGAAAAACCAAACTACAAAAGGGGGAACTACTCAGGCTTGAGGAACTTCTTTCAAGACATTCAGTGGGAGAGGGAACTGACAGGAAAACCAGTACAAGAAATGATGGACTATGTGGCAACAAAATGCAAGGAGGCAGAGGAGAGGTTTGTTCCCAAGGGAAACAGAAATAATGGGAAGAACAGAATGAGTCCTTTTTCACCGAAAGGTGTAGGGAGGCAAAAACTAGGTGTACTAGAGAATGGAAAAGGTACAGAAGACAGAGAACTCAGGAAAATAAAGAGATTAGCCGAAGAGCCAGAAACGAATATGCACAGATAAGAAGGGAGGCTCAGCGGCAATACGAAAATGACATAGCATCGAAAGTCAAGACTGACCCGAAGCTGTGAACAGCCACATCAGGAGGAAAACAACAGTCAAGGACCAGGTAATCAGACTGAGGAAGGGTGATGGGGAATTCACAAGAAACGACCGGGGGGTATGTCAGGAGCTCAACACAAGATTTTAAAGAAGTATTTACAGTGGAAACCAGTAGGACTCCAGGAAATCAGAGCAGGGGGGTGCACCAGCAAGTGCTGGATAGGTACATATAACCAAGGAGGAGGGGAAGAAGCTGCTATGCGAACTTGACACCTCAAAGGCGGTGGAACCAGACATCTCTCCGTGGGTCCTTAAAGAGGGAGCAGAGACATTGTGTGTACCATTAACGAAGATCTTCAACACATCATTTGAAACTGGGCAACTCCCTGAGGTATGGAAGATGGCAAATGTAGTCCCAATTTTTTAAAAAGGGAGACAGACATGAGGCACTAAACTACAGACCTGTATCACTAACGTGTATAGTATGCAAGGTCATGGAGAAGATCAGGAGGAGAGTGGTGGATCACCTGGAAAGAAACAAGTGTATAATTGACAACCAGCATGGTTTCAGGGAGGGAAAATCCTGTGTCACAAACCTATTAGAGTTTTATGACAAGGTGACAGAAGTAAGACAAGAGAGAGAGGGGTGGATCGACTGCATTTTTTTGGACTGCAAGAAGGCCTTCGACACAGTTCCTCACAAGAGGTTACTGCAAAAGATAGAGGATCAGGCACACACAACAGGAAAGGCACTGCAATGGATAAGAGAATACCTTACAGGGAGGCAACAACGAGTCATGGTACGTGATGAGGTGTCAAAGTGGGCGCCTGTGACAAGCGGGGTTCCACAGGGGTCAGTCCTATTACCTGTGCTGTTCTTGGTATATGTGACTGACATAACGGAAGGGATAGACTCGGAAGTGTCCTTGTTTGCGGACGATGTGAAGTTAATGAGAAGAATCAAATCGGGTAGGATCAGGCAGGACACAAAGAGACCTGGACAGGCTACAAGCCTGGTCCAGCAACTGGCTCCTTGAGTTTAACCCCGCCAAATGCAAAGTCATGAAGATTGGGGAAGGGCAAAGAAGACCGCAGACACAATATAGTTTAGATGGTCAAAGTCTGCAAACCTCACTCAAGGAAAAGATCTGGGGGTGAGTATAACACCGAGCATATCTCCCGAGGCGCACATAAAATAGATAACTGCTGCAGCATACGGGCGCCTGGAAAACCTACGTAGCGTTCGATACCTCAGAAAGGATTTCGTTCAAGACTCTGTATATCATTTACGTCGGGCCCCAACTGGAGTATGCAGCACCAGTTTGGAATCCACACCTAGTCAAGCACGTCAAGAAATTAGAGAAAGTGCAAAGGTTTGCAACAAGACTAGTCCAGAGCTACGGGGATTGTCTACGGAAAAAGGGTTTGGGAGGGAAATCGGCCTGACGACACTGGAGGCCAGGAGGGTCAGGGGAGACATGATAACGACATAAAAAAATACTGCGGGAATAGACGAGGGGGGACAAAGACGGGATGTTCCAGAGATGGGACACAGACACAAGGGGTTTCACAATGGAAGTTGAAGGCTCGATGAATCAAAGGGATGTTAGGAAGTATTTCTTCAGTCATTGAGTAGTCAAGCCGTGGAATAGCCTAGAAAGTGAAGTAGTGGAGGCGGGAACCATACATAGTTTTAAGGCGAGGTATGATAAAGCTCATGGAGCAGGGAGAGAGAGGACCTAGTAGCAATCAGTGAAGAGGCGGGGCCAGGAGCTATGACTCGACCCCTGCAACCACAAATAGGTGAGTACAAATAGGTGAGTACACACACACACACACACACACACACACACACCAACACACACACACACACACACACACATTACTTATTCTAGTACTTCGGAGTACAATTTAATACAGTCATGTGCCAGATGGTACAGTTACTACCAAAAGTACAATACCTTACACTACCAAAAGTACAATACCTTACACTACCAAAAGTACAATACCTTACACTACCAAAAGTACAATACCTTACATACATATTAGTCAGTTAGTGTTACTGTACACATGGTGGTGTATAGGAGACTAAGTGCAGCATCATTAATATTTATTGTAACATGTTAACTCTAGACAATTTTGGTTTATTAAAGTTTCTAAACTTTTTATAGCAAGCATTAGTTCTCCTATTTACATACTTATTAAAGCCCTTGCTAATAAAAGGCGTTTATCTAAGTACTCCCGTAAGGTGAAGGACAAGTCCTGGCAAAGGTCTGACAAGTCAGAGACAGGCTAGATAATATGTAACAATAACCTAGTATTCTCTGGAAGAAGTCTATGATAACAGGTATCATAACATGCGATAAGATCACAGTAAACAGGTGATATAGCAATATGCAAAATAATCACAGCGAAAAAAAAATGTCTTGGTGATTTCTCATATTATCAAGAGTGATAATGTGAAAATTCATGAAAGTGTTTGGAATTTCACTATTTTTTTTCACTGTGGTAATTTTGCATACATCATAACATTTGTAATATATAACAATAACAAAAAAGGCACAATAACGTGATTGGAACGATACACAAATAACCATCACATAGAAGAGAGGAACTTACGACGACGTTTCTGTTCGACTTGGACTTTGTAAATGGTCCAAGTCGGACCGAAACATCGTCGTTAGCTCCTCTCCTCTATGTGCGGGTTATTTGTGTAACATAACAAACGGAAAAATCTTTAAAACCCAGTTTTCCCGAACTTCAGTAAATTACGATAGCTCTTGCGTCAGTTTATAGTTAATAATAATAATAATAATGATAATAAAAATAATAAAAATAATAATAATAATAAGAAGAAGAATGGCTTTAAGATTACAATAATATTTACAAGTGGTGTTTAGAACGGTTGTCATGGCGACATCCCCGTAACAAGGGAAGCTGTCAGACACAGGCAGCTTCGCTCAGGAAAATGGTGAAGGAAGAATCCACTTTTCAATAAACAGCAGACGGTGTTGTTGCTATTGTTGCAGGCGCCAGCAGCCTCTAATTCCCTCACTCCCTCCTTCCTCCCCTTCCCCTCACTCCTCCTCCCTCACTCCATCAATTCCCTCTCTTCCCCCTCTTCTTGCGTCTTCTCCGTCACCCCTCTGCAACTCCTACCTCACTGTTTGCCTCCACATTACCTTCTCACCCATCCTCCTTCACTTTCTTAACCCATCTCATTCACACCTTTACGTCTTCGTGCTAACGCATCCTCACTTCAATTCCTCACGTCTCCTTCCTCATACCTCTTCCCGCATGACTCCCCGTCACACCTGTTCCCTCTCATCCCCCACATGAGAGCTTATAATTACTTTTAAAGGCTAAGAAGTTGTTCTCTGCTGAGAACAATCAGGACACCACCATTTTAGATTACCAAGAGAAACACACAAGCAAGTAGTAGTAGTAGTGATGATAGTAGTAGTAGTAGTGGTGGTAGTAGTAGTAGTAGTAAGTGATGATGATAGCATGTAGTAGTGTGATAGTAGTAGTAGTAGTTAGTAGAAGTGAAGCAGTAGTAGTAGTGGTGGTAGTAGTAGTAGTAGTGGTGATAGCAGTAGTAGAAGTGATAGCAGTAGTAGTAGTGGTAGTAGTAGTAATGATAGCAGTAAGTAGTAGTAGTAATGGGAAAGCTCACCTTTTTGTACTACTACCCCTGTTACTACTACTACTACTACCACTACTACTACCACCACCACCACTACTACTACTACTACTACTACTACTACTACTATTACTGTTGCTGCTGTTAATACTATTGGCACAGCTACTACAACTACTACTAATATTATTGCTATTGTTACCACTGTTTCTGCTACTACTACTGTTCCTGCTGTTACTAGATTGGGTGTGATAATATTAGTACTACTACTATTAATATGCTACTACTACTCTGCTGTTACTACTTCTACTATTATATTGTTACTGCCTCTGCTACTACTACTGCAGCTGCTATATTACTACTGCTTCTGCTGCTGCTACCACTATTGCTACTGCTTCTACTGCTGCTACCACTATTACTACTGCTTCTGCTGCTGCTACCACTATTACTACTGCTTCTGCTGCTGCTACCACTATTACTACTGCTTCTGCTGCTGCTACCACTATTACTATTGCTTCTGCTGCTGCTACCACTATTACTACTGCTTCTGCTGCTACTACCACTATTACTACTGCTTCTGCTGCTGCTACCACTATTGCTACTGCTTCTGCTGCTGCTACCACTATTACTACTGCTTCTGCTGCTGCTGGCACTATTACTACTGCTTCTGCTGCTGCTGCCACTATTACTACTGCTTCTGCTATCACTATTACTATTTCTTCTGCTGCTGCTACCACTATTACTACTGCTTCTGCTACCACTATTACTACTGCTTCTGCTACCACTATTACTACTGCTTCTGCTACCACTATTACTACTGCTTCTGCTACCACTATTACTACTGCTTCTGCTACCACTATTACTACTGCTTCTGCTACCACTATTACTACTGCTTCTGCTACCACTATTACTAACTGCTTCTGCTACCACTATTACTACTGCTTCTGCTACCACTATTACTACTGCTTCTGCTACCACTATTACTACTGCTTCTGCTACCACTATTACTACTGCTTCTGCTACCACTATTACAACTGCTTCTGCTACCACTATTACTACTGCTTCTGCTACCACTATTACTACTGCTTCTGCTACCACTATTACTACTGCTTCTGCTACCACTATTACTACTGCTTCTGCTACCACTATTACTACTGCTTCTGCTACCACTATTACTACTGCTTCTGCTTCTGCTACCACTATTACTACTGCTTCTGCTACCACTATTACTACTGCTTCTGCTACCACTATTACTACTGCTGCTGCTACCACTATTACTACTGCTTCTGCTACCACTATTACTACTGCTTCTGCTTCTGCTACCACTATTACTACTGCTTCTGCTGAACACTATTACTACTGCTTCTGCTTCTGCTACCACTATTACTACTGCTTCTGCTACCACTATTACTACTACTATTATATTGCTGCTACAACTATTATGCTACCATTTTCTGCTATGTTAATAATAGTCTAGGAGGTTAATGGGTCTGCTGAGGTTAATGGTTCTGCTGAGGTTATGGTTCTCCTGGGGTTAGTGGTTTTCCTCATGTAATGGTTCTGCTGAGGTTTTTGTCAAAATTGAAACTAATGGTGCTACTGAGGCTCTTTTCAAGGTAGTGCTTAATGGTGCTACCGAGCTTCTAGTGACGAACTTCAGCAGTTAAATATTTCAACTTGTTATACCGCTATTTTATTGCTGTCTGTAAGGTTTATCTTGTGTACAAGTTAAACCTGAACGGTTTACCCGGTATAAAATTTGTGCAATAGTCATTCTATGCAGGATTTACAATAATAATATTTACATTAGTGATGGTTGTATGTATATGATCGACGTAGTTTATTTTGCTGTGGGAAGTGGGGGGGGGTGACAGCTGGCGAGGCTCACAGCCGTAATAAGCGCTTTGGTATTTCCCACGCTTTTTCCTATTGGTTCAGCACAATAGGGGGCGTGACCTTCTCACCTGTGTCACGTCTATGTGTAATTGACCATTACTATATGATGCCATTTAACCTTACCTTTATATGTGAGTGAATACTGTGATTATCGTGGATTCGTGGAAGCGTCTTATAAATTTGGGGAAATTTTGGGCTAGAGTTCAGTGTGATGTGCAAAACTTGATGGCTGATTTTTCACCTCTTAGTTATCAAAGTTCTTAGTGGATTTGTTTCTTGCACATCGGTTGTGATTCTAGCTAGAGTCTTTTCCCTTTGAACTAATTTGTCTGGTTTTCCCTACCATTTCCGCACTTTGGGAAAGGGCTCCTGAAATGTGATGTTTAAAGACGAAAGACCTAGAGCTAAAATTTCCCAACTCCCCTCGTGGTTCTCCCTTTGTATAAATTGTTTGCAATTTTTTACACATAAGGTATTGAGAAGATAGAGAAACACTGTTTGTTCGCTGATAAACAAGACTAATTTTATTGTAAATAATCTGTCCCTAGTCGTAATAAGACTTTTAAGTAGAGTGTGTGTGTTTTCACCTTGAACTCGCTGAAAGTGTTTATTAAGCACTCGGATTCACCTTTAGCGGCAAAACTTTGTGGAAGAACTCTTGTTACGACCTGCATGCAGGTTTCTCACCTTATCGGATTGGAAATACATTCACTGGACAGGTAAATCGTAAGGTTCCTGGAAGGTTTACTCTGGTGGTGGGGCTGAGGTATCTGGCAAGGTGGTGGTTATTAGAGGTGCTGAGGTTCTGGCCAAGGTGGTGGTTATTAGTGGTTCTGAGGTTCTGGCCAAGGTGGTGGTTATTAGTGGTGCTGAGGTTCTGCAAGGGTGGTGGTTATTAGTGGTGCTGAGGTTTGGCCAAGGTGGTGGTTATGGGTCGAGGTTCTGGCAAAGTGTGGTTATTAGATGGTGCTGAGGTTCTGGCCAGGTGTGGTTATTAGTGAGCTGAGGTTATGGCCAGGTGGTTATTACTGCGGTGCTGAGTTCTGGCCATGTGGTGGTTACTGTGGTGCTGAGATTCTGGCAAGTTTAAGGGTGAGGTTCTGGTAGTTGGTTATTAGTGGTGATGAGGATTCTGGCCAAGGTGGTGGTTATTAGTGGATCTGAGGTTCTGCAAGGTGGTGGTTACTGGTGGTGCTGAGGTTCGCCAAGGTGGTGGTTATTAGTGGTGCTTAGGTTCTGGCCAAGGTTGTGGTTATTAGTGGTGCTAGGTTCGGGCCCAAGGTTGGTTATTAGTGGTGCTGAGGTTCTGGCCAAGGTGGTGTTATTAGTGGTGCTTAGGGTTCTGGCTCAAGGTGGTGTTATAAGTGGTGCTGAGATTCTGGCCAAGGTGGTGGTTTTAGTGGTGCTGAGGTTCTGGGCCAAGGTGGTGGTTATTAATGGTGCTAGAGGTTGGCCAAGGTGTGTGTTATTGTGTGCTGAGGTTCTGGCCAAGTGGTGGTTATTGTGGTGCTTAGGTTTGGCCAAGGTGTGGTTATAGTGGTGCTGAGGTTTGGCCAAGGTGGTGGTTATAAGTGGTGCTGGTTCTGGCCAAGTTGTGTTATTGTGGTGCTGAGGTTTGGTCCAAGGTGGTGGTTATTGTGGTGCTCATTTCTGGCCAAGTGGTGGTTATTAGTGGTGCTGAGGTTCTGGCCAAGGTGGTGGTTTATTAGTGGTGCTGAGGTTTTGGGCCCAAGGTGGTGGTTACTGGTGATCCTGAGGTTCTGGCCAAGGTGGTGGTTATTAGTGGTGCTGAGGTTCTGGCCAAGGTGGTGGTTATTGGTGGTGCTGAGGTTCTGGCCAAGGTGGTGGTTATTAGTGGTGCTGAGGTTCTGGCCAAGGTGGTGGTTATTGGTGGTGCTGAGGTTCTGGCCAAGGTGGTGGTTATTGGTGGTGCTGAGGTTCTGGCCAAGGTGGTGGTTATTGGTGGTGCTGAGGTTCTAGCCAGGGTGGTAGTTATTGGTGGTGCTGAGGTTCTGGCCAAGGTGGTGGTTATTAGTGGTGCTGAGGTTCTGGCCAGGGTGGTGGTTATTAGTGGTGCTGAGGTTCTGGCCAAGGTGGTGGTTACTGGTGGTGCTGGGGGTTCGGGCCCAAAGGTGGTGTTATTAGTGGTGCTGGGGTTCTGGCCAGGTGGTGGTTAAGCTGTGAGGTTCTGGCCAGGGTGGTGGTTATTAGTGGTGCTGAGGTTCTGGCCAAGGTGGTGGTTACTGGTGGTGCTGAGGTTCTGGCTAGGGTGGTGGTTATTAGTGGTGCTGAGGTTCTGGCCAAGGTGGTGGTTACTGGTGGTGCTGAGGTTCTGGCCAAGGTGGTGTTCTGGTGGTGCTGAGGTTCTGCCAAGTTGGGGTTATTTGTGGTGCTGAGGTTCTGCCAAGGTGGTGGTTATTTGGTGGTGCTGAGGTTCTGGCCAAGGTGGTGGTTACTGGTGGTGCTGAGGTTCTGGCCAAAGGGTGGTGGTTATTGTGGTGCTGAGGTTCTGGCAAGGTGGTGGTTATGGTGGTGCTGAGGTTCTGGCCAGGTGGTGGTTATTGGTGGTGCTGAGGTTCTGGCCAAGGTGGTGGTTATTGGTGGTGCTGAGGTTCTGCCAGGGTGGTGTTATTAGTGGTGCTGAGGTTCTGGCCAAAGGTGGTGGTTATTGTGGTGCTGAGGTTCTGGCCAGGGTGGTGGGTTATTAGGTGGTGCTGAGGTTTCTGGCCAGGTGGTGGTTATTGGTGGTGCTGAGGTTCTGGCCAAGGTGGTGGTTATTGGTGGTGCTGAGGTTCTGGCCAAGGTTGTGGTTATTAGTGGTGCTGAGGTTCTGGCCAGGGTGGTGGTTATTAGTGGTGCTGAGGTTCTGGCCAAGGTGGTGGTTACTGGTGGTGCTGAGGTTCTGGCTAGGGTGGTGGTTATTAGTGGTGCTGAGGTTCTGGCCAAGGTGGTGGTTACTGGTGGTGCTGAGGTTCTGGCCAAGGTGGTGGTTCCTGGTGTGTGAGGTTGGCCAAGGTGCGGGAGGGGATTCTGGCCAAGGTGGTGGTTACTAGTGGTGCTGAGGTTCTGGCCAAAGTGGTGGTATTGTGGTGCTGAGGTTGCAAGGTGTGATTATGGTGGCTGAGGTTCTGGCCAAGGTGTTTATTTGTGGTGCTGAGGTTCTGGCCAAGGTGGTGGTTATGGTGGTGCTGAGGTTCGGGCCAGGTGGTGGTTATTAGTGGTGCTGAGGTTCTGGCCAGGGTGGGGTTATTACTGGTCTGAGGTTTGGCCAGGGTGGTGGTTACGGGTTTGGTGCTGAGGTTCTGGCCAAGGGTGGTGGTTATGGTGGTGTGAGGTTCTGCCAAGGTGGTGTTATTGTGGTGCTGAGGTTCTGGCCAGGGTGGTGGTTATTAGTGGTGCTGAGGTTCTGGCCAGGGTGGTGGTTATTAGTGGTGCTGAGGTTCTGGCCAAGGTGGTGGTTACTGGTGGTGCTGAGGTTCTGGCCAAGGTGGTGGTTACTGGTGGTGCTGAGGTTCTGGCCAAGGTGGTGGTTATTAGTGGTGCTGAGGTTCTGGCCAAGGTGGTGGTTATTAGTGGTGAGGTTCTGGCCAAGGTGGTGGTTTCTGGTGGTGCTGAGGTTCTGGCCAAGGTGGTGGTTACTGGTGGTGCTGAGGTTCTGGTCAGGGTGGTGGTTACTGGTGGTGCTGAGGTTCTGGCCAAGGTGGTTACTGGTGGTGCTGGGGTTTCCCTGGCCAGGGTGGTGGTTACTGGTTGCTTAGTTCTGGCAGGTGTGTATGTGTGCTGAGGTCTGGCTAAGAGGGTGGTTACTGGTGGTGCTGAGGTTCTGGCTAAGGATGGTGGTTACTGGTGGTGTGTCTGGCCAGGTTGGTTACTGGTGGTGCTGAGTTCTGGTTAATGGTGGTTACTGGTGGTGCTGAGGTTCTGGCCAGGGTGGTGGTTACTGTGGTGCTGAGGTTCTGGCCAAGGTGGTGGTTACGGGTTTGTGCTGAGGTTCTGGCCAAGGTGGTGGTTATGGTTGTGCTGAGGTTCAGCCAAGGTGGTGGTTATGGGTGCTGAGGTTCTGGCCCAAGGTGGTGGTTATTGGTTGTGCTGAGGTTCTAGCCAAAGTGGTGGTTATGGTGGGCTGAGGTTCTGGCCAAGGTGGTGGTTACTGGTGGTGCTGAGGTTCTGGCCAAGTGTGGTTATTGGTGGTGCTGAGGTTTCTGGCCAAGGTGGTGGTTATTAGTGGGGGCTGAGGTTCTGGCCAAGGTGGTGGTTATTGGTGGTGTGAGGTTCTGGCCAAGGTGGTGGTTATTGGTGGTGGCTGAGGTCTAGCCAAGGGTGGTTTCGGGTGGTGCTGAGGTTCTGGCCAAGGTTGTGGTTATTGGTGGTGCTGAGGTTCTGGCCAAGGTGGTGGTTACTGGTGGTGCTGAGGTTCTGGCCAAGGTGGTGGTTACTGGTGGTGTTGAGGTTCTGGCCAAGGTGGTGGTTATGGTGGTGCTGGGGTTTTCTGGCCAAGGTGGTGTTATTGGTGGTGCTGAGGTTCTGGCCAAGGTGGTGGTTATTGGTGGTGCTGAGGTTCTGGCCAAGGTGGTGGTTATGGTGGTGCTGAGGTTCTGGCCAGGTGGTGGTTACTGGTGGTGCTGAGGTTCTGGCCAAAGTGGTGGTTATTGGTTGGCTGAGGTTTTGGCCAAGGTGGTGGTTATTGGTGGTGCTGAGGTTCTGGCCAAGGTGGTGGTTATTGGTGGTGCTGAGGTTCTGGCCAAGGTGGTGGTTACTGGTGGTGCTGAGGTTCTGGCCAAGGTGGTGGTTACTGGTGGTGCTGAGGTTCTGGCCAAGGTGGTGGTTATTGGTGGTGGTGAGGTTCTGGCCAAGGTGGTGGTTATTGGTGGTGCTGAGGTTCTGGCCAAGGTGGGGGTTTAAACTGGTGGTGCTGAGGTTCTGGCCAAGGTGGTGGTTACTGGTGGTGCTGAGGTTCTGGCCAAGGTGGTGGTTATTAGTGGTGCTGAGGTTCTGGCCAAGGTGGTGGTTATTGGTGGTGCTGAGGTTCTGGCCAAGGTGGTGGTTATTGGTGGTGCTGAGGTTCTGGCCAACGTGGGTGGTTATTGGTGGTGCTGAGGTTCTGGCCAAGGTGGTGGTTACTGGTGGTGCTGAGGTTCTGGCCAAGGTGGGTGGTTTATTAAGTGGTGCTGAGGTTCTGGCCAAGGTGGTGGTTATTGGTGGTGCTGAGGTTCTGGCCAAGGTGGTGGTTATTAGTGGTGCTGAGGTTCTGGCCAAGGTGGTGGTTATTGGTGGTGCTGAGGTTCTGGCCAAGGTGGTGGTTACTGGTGGTGCTGAGGTTCTGGCCAAGGTGGTGGTTAGGTGTGCTGAGGTTCTGGCCAAGGTGGTGGTTATGGTGGTGCTGAGGTTCTGGCCAAGGTGGTGGTTACTGGTGGTGCTGAGGTTCTGGCCAAGGTGGTGGTTACTGGTGGTGCTGAGGTTCTGGCCAAGGTGGTGGTTATGGTGGTGCTGAGGTTCTGGCCAAGGTGGTGGTTACTGGTGGTGCTGAGGTTCTGGCCAAGGTGGTGGTTACTGGTGGTGCTGAGGTTCTGGCCAAGGTGGTGGTTACTGGTGGTGCTGAGGTTCTGGCCAAGGTGGTGGTTATTGGTGGTGCTGAGTTCTGGCCAAGGTGGTGGTTATTGGTGGTGCTGAGGTTACTGGCCAAGGTGGTGGTTACTGGTGGTGCTGAGGTTCTGGCCAAGGTGGTGGTTATTGGTGGTGCTGAGGTTCTGGCCAAGGTGGTGGTTACTGGTGGTGCTGAGGTTCTGGCCAAGGTGGTGGTTATTGGTGGTGCTGAGGTTCTGGCCAAGGTGGTGGTTATTGGTGGTGCTGAGGTTCTGGCCAAGGTGGTGGTTATGTGTGTGGTGCTGAGGTTCTGGCCAAGGTGGTGGTTACTGGTGGTGCTGAGGTTCTGGCCAAGGTGGTGGTTAATTGGTGTAATAAAACGAGTAACTTCTTATTATTGATGTTATTATTATTTTTCTATTTATGGCGAGAAACTAAATCTGGCCGGATAATACAGTCCCTGGTGAGTTTCAGGTAATCACGTTGAATCCATGAAAGGGAAAACTCGTTTCACTTCCTTGGATCACGAGCTCATCAGGAAACCGCCTGAGGGATGTGTTGGTGGAGTGTTACTGGTGAGTTGTTCTATGTGCGGACCTCACGAACTAACATTGTGCTATGTTGTGCCAGTTACCAGTTGTCAGTGGTCAATGTCACTTGTCGACAGACACTTGGCCTGTTGAGAATGTGTGAGAATGTGTGTGACTGTGTGTTTGTGTGTGTGTATGTGTGCGTGTGTGTGTGTGTGTTTCTGCAGTATGGTATGCATGTTAATGTTATGCGTGTGTGGAAATGTTGCAGTAGTCACCAGTCAGGCCTCTGCCTTGATATAACCGAGGGAGAGGCTGATGTTGAGCCCAGCCTCACAACCACGCAGACAATCTCGCAACCACGCACGCAATCTCGCAACCACGTAGGAAACCTTACAACCATGCAGGCAGCCTCACAACCACGCAGACAACCTCACAACCACTGCTACGTCAAGTCAAGAGATAGTGATTTAAGAGTCAAACGTGTTTCCTCCCATTCATTGTTTTCTGGCTATTTTAATCTTGTGTGTGTGTGTGTGTGTGTGTGTGTGTGTGTGTGTGTGTGTGTGTGTGTGTGTGTGTGGCGTGTGTGTGCGTGTGTGTGCGTGTCGTGTGCGTGCGTGTGTGTCGTGGTGTGCGTGTGTGTGCGTGTGTGCGCGTGTGTGTGCGTGTGTGTGCGTGTGTGTGTGTGCGTGTGTGTGTGTGTGTGTGTGTGTGCGTGTGTGTGTACTCACCTAATTGTACTCACCTAATTGTGGTTGCAGGGGTCGAGACTCAGTTCCTGGCCCCGCCTCTTCACTGATCGCTACTAGGCCCTCTCTCTCTCTGCTTCCTGAGCTGTATCATACCTCTTCTTAAAACTATGTATGGTTCCTGCCTCCACTACTTCACTTGCTAGGTTATTCCGCTTCCTGACAACTCTATGACTGAAGAAATACTTCCTAACGTCCCTGTGACTCGTCTGAGTCTTCAGCTTCCAGTTGTGACTCCTTGTCCCTGTGTCCCCTCTCTGGAACATCCTATCTCTGTCCACCTTGTCTATTCCCCACAGTAGCTTGTATGTCTTTATCATGTCTCCCCTGACCCTTCTGTCCTCCAGTGTCGTCAGTCCGATTTCCCTCAACCTTTCTTCGTACGACATTCCCCTGAGCTCTGGGACTAGCCTTGTTGCAAACCTTTGTACTTTCTCTAACTTCTTGACGTGCTTGACCAGGTGTGGGTTCCAGACTGGTGCTGCATACTCCAGTATGGGCCTAACATACACAGAGTACAGTGTCTTCAACGATTCCTTATTAAGGTATCGGAACGCTATTCTCAGGTTTGCCAGGCGCCCGTATGCTGCAGCAGTTATTTGGTTGATGTGTGCCTCCTGTGATGTGCTCGATGTTATGGTCACCCCAAGGTCTTTCTCCCTGAGTGAGGTCTGTAGTCTTTGTCCACGTAGCCTATACTCTGTCTGCGGTCTTCTTTGCCCCTCCCCAATCTTCATGACTTTGCATTTGGCTGGATTGAACTCGAGAAGCCAGTTACTGGACCACATGTCCAGCCTGTCCAGGTCTCTTTGCAGACCTGCCTCATCCTCATCCGATTTAATTCTTCTCATCAACTTCACATCATCTGCGGACAGGGACACTTCAGAGTCTATTCCTTCCATCATGTCGTTCACATATATCAAAAATAGCACTGGTCCTAGAACTGACCCCTGTGGGACCCCGCTCGTCACAGGCGCCCACTGTGATACCTCTTCACATACCATGATTCGTTGCTGCCTGCCTGTCAGGTATTCCCTGATCCATTGCAGTGCCCTCCCTTTTACATGCGCCTGATCCTCCAGCTTCTGCACTAATCTCTTGTGGGGAACTGTGTCGAAGGCCTTCCTGCAGTCTAGGAAAACGCAATCTACCCACCCCTCTCTCTCGTGTCTTACTTCTGTTACCTTGTCATAAAACTCCAGAAGGTTTGTGATACACGATTTGCCTTCATGAACCCATGCTGGTTTTCATTTATAATCTTGTTCCTTTCCAGGTGTTCGACCACTCTCCTCCTGTTAATCTTCTCCATGACTTTGCACACAATACATGTCAGAGACACAGGTCTGTAGTTTAGCGCCTCGTTTCTGTTTCCTTTCTTAAATATGGGGACTACATTAGCTGCTTTCCATTTCTCAGGTAGTTGCCCATTTCAAGGGATGTGTTGAAGATTGTGGTTAGAGGCACGACAGCATCTCTGCTCCTTCTCTAAGGACCCATGGGGAGATGTCCGGTCCCATCGCCTTTGAGGTGTCAAGGTCACTTAGGAACATCTTCACCTCCTCCTCGGTTGTTTGTTTGTCATCCAACATTTGTTGGTATATTCCTCTTGATGTTCCCTTCTGTGCTGTCTTCCCACGGGCCCTTCCTGTCTCTACTGTAAAAACTTCCTTAAAATATCCTGTTCAGCTCCTCACATACCTCCTGATCATTTCTTGTCAGTTCTCCACCTTCTGTCCTTAATCTGATCACCTGGTCTTTGACTGATGTCTTCCTCCTGATGTGGCTATACAACAGTTTCGGGTCAGTCTTGATTCTCGATGCTATGTCATTTTCATACTGTTGTTGGGCCTCC
>NC_069472.1:13980271-14015271 GCF_026875155.1 Cherax quadricarinatus
ATTGTGCTGAAAGCACATATCACATATTTATGTCTTAAGTACCATCTGGTACATTAACATTTAATAATACAATATACAAATAAGTTTGTGTAAGTGTGTAAGTGCTCTAAGTAGTTCGCTATGTCTCACGACTCGACTAGACTTAAACAAGTGACTGACAAAGTCCTCTCATAAACTAACTTCTTGACCAACTGGCAATCAGAACAGTCTGCTCGAACAATAAAAAGAATGCTAAGCCCAATAGCAATATAACAAGCAACAGCGACACAAAATCAGGATCAAGGAGATAATATAACGACACTAAGTAGGGACCATCAGCAGATCCTCCACAAAAGTCACAAAACTCCCATACTACTGAATCTAAGTTCAGCATAAGAAAATCCCCGACTGTGACAATACACAGATACCAGAACAAGTTAGGTCAGAAGCTACAGCTCAGGACCCGAGTTGCTCAGAGTGCCTTTGCGACACACAACCTCAGTACAACGTCGAAAATCACTAAGTCTAGACAATGTTCTGTGAACAGAGTTCTACAGAACCTACAACAATGAGACAGAGACGATCTTCCAACAAGAGCCAATAAGGGAGATTTAGGCACTTGTCAGGAATACGTCCAACCACCAAGCGAGTCTAGACCAGACTGAATACTTCAGTGAGGTGTGTACACCCCCCTCCTCGATCACGTGATAGCTCCGTGGACAATTGCTGCCCAGCAACAACGAGAAGCCGGCAGAGTAACGAGCCACAAGCGATAATTACAGTAGTTAGACAATCAAGACTTGAACTTTGAGCACATAATATATGTATTACATCCTACCTAACAACATAACTAAGTCAAGTAATAATATAAAGCAATATATTTGCGATTTAGCTATTATCGCAAATATAAGCAATATAAAATTATATGAAAAGGTAATATACATTATATATATATATATATATATATATATTTTATATATATATATATATATATATATATAATATATACATCATATACATTGTAACCCATTCAGGAGTTGCAACACCGCACATAAAAGAGAGAAGTTTACTTACGACGACGTTTCGGTCCGACTTGGACCATTTACAAAGTCACAGTATGGTATACTGTATGGGGTCGGGAGAACAGGTGACATGGAATCGTAAGTGTATAGCCCATCCTTTTAATAACTCTATTTCACTGTTGCTAAAACAGTCAAAAGGGTGACTGTTCAGCAGCCTTAAATGTGAATGATCTAATTTGGTACATTCGGTGAGTCCTCTATGTCAGCTGGCGAGTCGAAACATTTAATGACCTTTAGCTTATATTTCCTTTATTGATATAGTGATATGTAGTAAATAATTACTTTTTAATGACAGAGGACAATCTCACGAAACTAAAGCTACATTATCCTAAATTACGTAAATATACTAATTTGATGCAGATCGTAGGTGAGAAATCCACAAGACATTTGCTGGGATGGGTTAGTGTGTGACAGTCTGTGGTGAACTTCAGTCCATAGAGTATGGTGTGTGTACCTCCAGCCAGAAAGTCTGGTGTATACAACTCCACACACAGTATGGTGGTACATGAAACTCCACTTAGAGAGTATAGCGGAACATGCAACTCCACCTAGAGAGTATAGTGGAACATACAACTCTACTTAGAGAGTATAGTGGAACATACATCTCCACCTAGAGAGTATAGTGGAACATGAAACTCCACCTAGAGCAGTGGTTCCCAAACTGGGGGTAAATTACCCCCTGGGGTTAATTTAACCATTTTTGGGGGGTAATGGAGGGGTGACAGAAAAAAAGTTATGAATTCTGAAAATCAAGAAAACAATGCGGTACCCGGTATGAGGGTTATTGTTAACTTTGTCTTAGTATATAAAGTTGTAAAGTAAACCTATTATAAGTAAGTAATAAAGTTAAACCAAATAACAATAAACATCAAAAACTAATATACATTATTAGAAAAGAAGAAATATATAGCTAAGTGTGTGGAAACCCAAAAGTATTTTGAAAAGGGTATGCTTCAGACAAAAGTCACTCAGTAGCCCAGATCGACCTGTCCAGTACGCGTCACTCACTTCCTGAGGCTGCCTCTATTTCACACTGTCAGTTTATCTGTGAGCATCAGCCGAGGTAGACATAAGCTGGTATGTATGTGTACTGCCCTGTGCAGTATATAGTTAGTATTGACCCACTGTTACTGTGAATTTGTAGCTATTATTAATTTTATATATAATGTATGTGTGGTTCTTAAGTTTTCAATGGTTTTGCTAGGATTAGCAGAGTATGCGAGGCTGTATACGTTCACGTTTAGCCATATATATCAATAATAACAACATTTTGTGAAAGGGGTAACATGCTTTATGTGGCATGTTAAATTGGGTAACAAGCTGAAAAAGTTTGGGAACCACTGAGTCCTAGAGAGTATAGTGGAATACACAGCTCCACCTAGAAAGTACAGTGGAACATACAACTCCACTTAGAAAGTATAGTGGAACATACACCTCCACTTAGAAAGTATAGTGAAACATACAACTTCATCTAGAGAATATGGTGCAGTATGCACCGTGCAGAATGAGGAATGCAAGGGATAGACCGTCCCTCGGGTGAAAGAAGCAGCAGGACAGTTCTGGCCAAGCTGTGTCAGGCTGTGTCAGACTATGTCAGGCTGTGTCAGGCTGTGTCAGACTGTGTCAGACTGTGTCAGGCTGTGTCAGGCTGTGTCAGGCTGTGTCAGGCTGTGTCAGACTGTGTCAGGCTGTGTCAGACTGTGTCAGACTGTGTCAGGCTGTGTCAGGCTAATGAATCATAATGTATTACCTAATGAGAATAAATATTTAAACATGAATACACAGTTTCTTCACATTCTTTAATCATATGTCTCTCCTGCAGCAGTCTCTCTCTCTCTCTCTCTCTCTCTCTCTCTCTCTCTCTCTCTCTCTCTCTCTCTCTCTCTCTCTCTCTCTTTGCTAACGTTTTACAGGGTTAGGTTAAGAGTTCCTTCTTTATTCGCAAGCTAAGAGCTGTTACCGACATTAGCTCATTTAAAAGCCTTTTTATTGTTATGAGACATACAAATGGGGAAGAGGATAAAGTTGGGGCCATCTGTGGGCCAGCAATTTCATTTGGTCAACTGACTTACTTTTATCAATGACATTATGCTGTACGAACATGTTCGAGAGTTGGGTCATTCAAGGAATAAATGATCTCAGATGAAGTGATGTTCTTGAGAAAGGTACAGTGAGAGTGTAGTTGCTTTTCACTGCCAGTCTTGTTGTGTAGATGTCTTCTCACTGTCCTCGGAGTGGAGCCAAGTGTTGTACTTTGAAATTATTGAACTTGTTCATAGTACTAAGGTCATCCTCGGCCCTACGGTGTTGAAGACTCTGTTGAAATGACAGATCTGTACTTCCATTCTTCCATTCTTATCGCCATTTCTCTCCTCTCCTATGCCTCTTCTTTACCTCTTTCTTTTTATTTCTTCCTCTCTATCTCTTTACCCTTTATGACTTTCTCCTCAATAGCACATACTCTTTTGCCTTTCTCTTATCCTTCTTCTCTTCCGTTTCCCCCACCTCTATTTTTCCTCATCTCTCTCAACTTTCTCCTGCTCTCCTGCTTCCATCGCTACTTTCTCATATCTCCCTCTCTTTTCTTTCACTTTCATTCCCTGTCCTCCCTCTCTTTCCTTAGCTTCCCTGTCTTCTAGCTCGGTGATATTTCTTGCTACTTGGTGTTGGTAGTGCACTCAGCTCACACACATTGAGTGTCCGAGGTTCGATCCCCTTTATGGGTGGAAACATTGGGCGTGTTTCCTTACACCTGCTGTCTCCGTTCACCTAGCAGCAAGTAGGTACCCGGATGTTAGCTGACTGGCGTGGGTTGCATCCTGGGAACCAAAATTGACCGAAATTTTCTGCTTTCTATATAGTATGCCATTGATGTCAGCTTTGGTCTGTATAAGTTGAATCATGTACTTGTAGATATAAAGATTATTATTATTACTATCATTATTTTTCCCTCTTATCTCCTTTCTATTCCTCTAATTTATCCTCTTTCCTGTTCCACCTCTCCCTCTTTCCTCTTTACTCTTCCCTCGTTCTCTTCTCCCTGTAGCTTAGCTCCACAAAACTGCTGCCACTATTACTGCCACCACTACTGCTAATCACTGCCACTGCCACCACCACCACCTACCACCACTATCACCATCATCACTATTTACCTACCAACACAACAAACACAACCACCCCCTACACCACCACCGCTACCACCACCACCAACACCACCACCACCACCACAACCATAACATACCACCCGAACTACCATCTACAACTACCACCTATCATCACAACTACCATCTCCCCCTACCACCTATTACTACAACTATAATCTACCCCACCACATGTCATCCCTACCACCACAACTACCATCTTACACTACCACCACATACCAGCATCGCCACCACCCACCACCACGACCACCACCATCACCCACCATATCGTCACATCGGGGCAACAATCAGAGAATCTTGCAGCGTCTCACTGACAAATAATGTTCCCCAAAGCTGGAGTCTGCCTGCATACATAACGTCACTTTTTCTAGTTCCTTGAGTGATCTAGGGCATCCGTCAGAGGCAGCATCCTTGCAGCGATGCTGATGTGCGTCGCCCTGACGTGCGTCGCTCTGGGGCTTCTTACCCTCCCAGGTGCTGCTGGGGCAACATCTCTACAGAGGCGGTCACAAACAGCCTAAGTGGTCAGAAATCAGTATGGCGTTAAGGGACAGAGTATCGAGCCTCCTCAGTAAGCCAAATCTCAGTAGACAGGCTTGAAACCCAATATAATAAACTCCAGTTAACTTCCCTCCTACCCGTTTCTACCTTTCTCTCTTATGTACCTGTTGCTTACTGGTTCCTACCTGCAAAAGATGTGTTTGAAATTTGTATAAAACAGTGAGTGGGCCACACGGGTTTATCGCATTCGGGCAGTTTAAGACAGCTGGTAGCATACACAGGTAGCTGGAGCAAGCCTAAGGCCTCCGAAGCGATCTGGAGGCAGCAGGAAGCTTCTGGAGGTAGCTGGTGGTAGCTGGAGGCAGCAGGAAGCTACTGGGAGAAGCAGAAAGCTACTGGGAAAAGCAGGAAGCTATGAAGAAGCAGGAAGCTATTGGAAGAAGCAGGAAACTACTGGAGGTAGCAGGAAGCTATTGGGAGAAGCAGGAAGCTACTGGAGGTAGCAGGAAGCTACTGGAGATAGCGGGAAGCTACTGGAGGTAGCAAGAATTCTCTGAAGGTCAGACACACTGCGAGAAAGAGTTTGTAATAAGACATCGTTTCTCGCAGTATAAAACTTTGTCAGTGGGTAGAATAAAAGGAGATAAAGCAGCTGGGACTGACAGGTTCAAGACAGAAATGTTACAAGCAGGTGGAGATATATATTTTGGAGTGGTTGGTGCTTTTATTTAATAAATGTATGGAAGAGGGTATGGTACCTAGGGGTTGGCAAAGAGCATCTTGGAGTCTACCTGGAGGATATTTCGGGGATCAACGCCCCCGCGGCCCGGTTCACGGCTAAGCCTCCCGGTGCATCAGGGACTGATGAATCAGGCTGTTACTGCTGGCCGCATGTAGTCCAACGTACGACCCACAGCCCTCCTGATCCGGTACCGACTTTACGTATCTGTCCAGCTCCCTCTTGAAGGCAGCCAGGAGCCTATTGGTAATTCACTTTATGCATTGTGGGAGGTTTTGAGCAGTCATGGGCCCCGGACATATATAGTCTTTTCTCTTAGTGTACCAATGGCGCCCCTACTTTTCACCGGGGGTATTTTGCGTCGCCTGCTAAGATTTTACTTTCGTAGGGAGTGATTTCTGTGTGCAGATTCGGGACCATTGGTTCTAGGATTTTTCAAGTGTAGATTATGATATATATCTCTCGCCTGCTTCCAAGCGTTCCCCGAAGCTGAGGCGTTTAATGGAAGTTATATGTGAGGTAAAGGTTCTCTGTACACTCGGCATTTTCACCTGCTTTCAATGGAGATTTTAATGTGCAGCAATGTTCCAGCCTAGAGAGAACAAGTGATTTGAAAAGGTGAATCATCCTGGCTTGGCATATCTTGTTTTGAACGTTCTCAATATCATTTTCTTTATAGTTGTGATCGTGGCACTGTTGTGATCCTTGAAAGTGAGATCCTCAGACATTACCACTCCCAGGTCCCTCACATTATTTTTTCGTTCTATTGTATGATCATAGTTTGTAGTATACCCATTTCTAATTATTATCTCCTCCAGTTTTCCATAACGGAGTAGTTGGAATTTGTCTTCATTGAACATCATATTGTTTTCCGTTGTTTTCCTAGTATCGTCTGCAAAGGTTGACACAGTGCTGTGGATTACATCTCTGTCTTTGTCTGATATGAGGATGAGGAACAGGATGGATGAGATTACTGTGCCTTGTGGAATAGAGCTTTTCACTATGGCAGCTTCCGATTTAACTCTGTTTACCACAACCCTCTGTGCTCAGTTGGTTAGAAAGGTGTAGATCCATCTCCCCACCTTGCCAGTTATTCCTTTGGCACGTATTTTGTGCGCTATTGCGCCATGATCGCACTTGTCAAAGATTTTTGCAAAATCTGTGTAAATTACATCTGCATTCTGTTTTTCTTCCAGTGTATCCAAGACCATATCATAGTGATCCAGTAGCTGCGAGAGGCAGGAGCGACCTGCTCTGAACCCATGTTGCCCTGGATTGTGCAGATTTTGGGAATCCAAGTGGTTTGCAATCGCGCTTCTTAGCACACTCTCAAAGATTTTTATGATGTGGGACGTTAGAGCTATTGGTCTATAGTTCTTAGCTATTGCTTTGCTGCCACCTTTATGGAGTGGGTCTATATCCGTTGTTTTTAGTGACTGGAATTTCACCCATGTCTAAGCTCCTTCTCCATAGTATACTTAGGGCACGTGAGAGGGGTTTCTTGGAGTTCTTAATGAACACAGAGTTCCACGAGTCTGGGCCTGGGACTGAGTGCATGGTCATGTTGTCAATGGCTTTCTCAATGTCTATCGGAATTAGGGTAATGTCGGAAATCTAGCATACACTGATGGAGTTTTGAGGTTCAATCATGACAAAAACATTTGGATTGTCGATCTTTAGTCTGATTAGTGGATCGCTAAACACAGATTTGTATTGGGATTTCAGTATCTCGCTCATTTCTTTGTTGTCATCGGTGTAAGTCCCATCTTTCCTGAGCAAAGGCCCGATACGAGATGTGGTATTTGCCTTGTTTTTGGCATATGAAAGAGCATACATAGGTCGTTTGTATAAAGGCAAAAGGGACAAAAAAGAGTACAAAAATTACAGAGGAATAAGTCTGTTGAGTGTACCTGGTAAAGTGTATTGTAGACTTGTTATTGAAAGAATTAAGAGTAAGACGGAGAGTAGGATAGCAGATGAACAAGGAGGCTTTTGGAAGGGTAGGGTATGTGTTTACAGTGAAACATATAGGTGAACAGTATATAGATCTGGGTAAAGAGGTTTTTGTGGCATTTATGGATTTGGAAAAGGCGTATGACAGGGTGGATAGGGGGGGCAATGTGACAGATGTTGCAAATGTGAGGAATAGAAGGTAGGTTACTGAAAGCAATGAAGAATTTTTACGAGGATAGTGAAGCTCAGGTTAATGTAAGAAAGAGGCAGATTATTTCCCAGTAAAAGTAGGCCTTAGGCAAGGATGTGTGATGTCACCATGTTTGCTCAATATATTTATATAAGAGAAGTGAATGCTCGAGTGTTCGCAAGAGGTTAGGGGTTAAAAGATAAAGAATTAACACAAAATGGGAGTTGTCACAGTTACTCTTTGCTGATGGCACTGTTCTTTTGGGAGATTCTGAAGAGAAGCTGCAGAGGTTAGTGGATGAGTTTGGTAGGGTATGTAAAAGAAGAAAATTAAAAGTGGATATAGGAAAAAGTAAGGTGATGGTAAAAAATTTGGTAACGAAAGAACGTAAGAACATAAGAAAGAAGGCACACTGCAGCAGGCCTACTGGCCCATGCGAGGCAGGTCCAAGTCACCCTCCTGCCCAAGCCTAGTAGGGCAGGTCACATCCACTTAAGGAAGGAGCACAGCATCAATCCCATCAGCACAAGCTAGTAAGGTCCAACTCACACCCACCTACACCCACTCGTGTATTTATCTAACCTATTTTCAAAAGTACCCAACATTTTAGCTTCTACAACAGCTCATCGACAACTCTATTACCAAACCAGTGCTTTCCTATAGCCTTCCTAAATCTGAATTTTTCCAACTTAAAACCATTGCTGCGAGTCCTGTCTTGGCTAGATATTTTTAGTACGTTATTTACATCCCCTTTATTTATTCTTGTTTTCCATTTATACACGGCTCTCACCCGCGAGGCCCGGGTTCGATTCCCGGCACGAGAACCAGTTGATCAGGCTCTGATCCACCAGGAGGCCTGGTCTCAGACCGGGCCGCGGGGCGTGACCCCGGACTCTCCAGGTAAACACCTCAATCATATCCCCCCTAATTCTACGCCTTTCTAGAGAGTGCAGATTCAGGGCCCTCAGTCTATCCTCATAGGAAAGATTTCTAATACATGGGATATCAGATTAAAGGGAGAGAGTATGGAGGAGGTGAATGTATTCAGATATTTAAGAGTGGACGTGGGCAGCGATGGTCTATGCAAGATGAGGTGATCATAGAATTGATAAGGGGAAAAGGGTGAGTGGTGCATTGAGGAGTCTGTGGAGGCCAAGAACTTTGTCCATGGAAGCAAAGAGGGGAATGTATGAGAGTATAGTGATAATGACGCTCTTATATGGGTGTGAAACATGGGCGGTGAATGTTGCAACAAGGAGAAGGCTGGAGGCAGTGGAATGTTTCAATGTCTGAAGCGCAATGATGTTGGTGTGAATAATAATCTGCAGAGAATTCGTAGTTTGGAAATTAGGAGGAGGTGCGGGATTACCAAAACTGTTGTCCAGAGGGCTGAGGAGGAGTTGTTGAGGTGATTAAGACATGTAGAGAGAATGGAACAAAATAGAATGACTTCGAGAGTGTATTCAATTCTTGTAAGGGATGGAGGGAAGGACGGGGTAGAAGGTCGCGCCCAGGAAAGGTTGGAGGAGGGTAAAGGTGTTTTGAGTTCTAGGGGCTTGGACTTCCAGCAGCATGCGTGAGTGTATTAGATAGGAGCGAATTGTGGCAAATGGTTTTTAGGACTTGATGTGTTGTTGGAGTGTGAGCAAGGCAACATTTATGAAGGGAGTCAAGGGGAAAACCGGCAGGCTGGCTGAGTCTGGAAGGGAAGTACATGCCGGCACCTGAAGGACTGGGTGTTAATGTGCAGTTTTATAACTGTAGTGTAATAGTGCGCCTCTAGCAATACAGTGATGGAGCGAATAATGGATGGAACAATGGGGAGAAAGGGAAAGGCCGATGTGTTATATATATATATATATATATATATATATAATATATATATATGATATATATATATATATAGTATATATATAATATATATATAATATCAATAAAACTCGCGTTTTTTAAGCTCGTGAAATGTCGCTACGTCAGAGGGCGGCAAAACACCCGGGTTCGATCCTCCGGCCAGCCGCAGTGTTATTATTGACTAACATATTACGTATTCGTGGGTATAATATATATATATATTATATATTAAATATATATAGTATATGTTTATATATATATATATATATATGAAAGATAGCTCTAGGTGTTTCGTGCTGAAAATATTTTACTTTCCTGCCGCGCTTTCCTATCGTTGCTGTGTTAAAAAAGAAGAAAATTTTGGAAGAACAACATACATAATATCACAGCCTTCATTTCAAATATTTTATCCAGCGCCCCGGTGGTGGTTGGTGTGCCCAGACTGCTGCACGCATTTCCTCTCTGGATGGCAACACTGAGTCATTGATAAAGGAAGCTGATCGCTCTGGGGTTTTTACTTTCCATGACTAGTTTGTCACCCAATTCTTTCAAACACTAATAATGAGTGATTTTCATCCTGTGTAATAGTAGACACTGATAACTAGCGCAATAGTCGAGCAGTAGTGATGTCATCAACGAATAATGGTTATATTATCAGTGAACAGTAGTTACGTCATCAGCAAATAGTCAAATATCAGTGAATAGTATTTAAGTCGTCAACGAATAACGGTTAAATAATACTTAAGGGAACCTCCAAACCCGTAGGGGGTCAAATAGCTCCTAAAGAAATCACCAGATTTGGTCTCGAGTAAGCTCCCGTTCCTTTGATCAAGAGCCCTCCGCCGACGGCAAGGCGTCCCCCTTGACAGGCGTACTTAGCAAATAATAGAAATATGCCTCTTTGGCCAGTGGAAATTAATCCCATTGAATATTCACTCTCTGGCGGGATTTAGGACGTCGGTGAAATTGAAAACCATTGCATTCCGATGTTCATTTGTTGCTACGGCTGATGAATATTAACCTGGTGGGGTTAATTCTTATAACTACCAGCGTCGAGCCTTCCAAAGTTCATTAAATCGAAAAAAAATTACATAAACTCACTCCAAGTCCAAAATACTCTGGCCAAAAATATTCGGGGATTATCCAGACAGGTAGACGGAGTTCCGGCGGCGGCGACGGCGGCGGCGACGGCGGCGGCAGCAACAGCAGCAGCAGTAGTAGAAGTGACAGCAGTACCAAAACAGCAGAAGGATCAAGAAAACAAAGAGCAGAAGCAGCAGCAACAGCAGAAACAACACTTCAGCAGGCTGTGACGTTGATAATCACTCGTTAACAGCCATATAAGTCACCTTTGTATTCAATTGAAGAGGTTCTAGGCGCAGGCGAAACGTTTCGGCAATAAAGCCCAGCCTGGGGACAGGCTTTTCTGGTGCTCGCTTGGTCAACCAGGCTGTGGATGTTGGCGACGCAGTGTCTCACGTATATATCACAGCCTGGTTGATCTTGCACTTGGTAAAGATAATTTCCTCTTGAGGTCTACATTAATTCCTGCAGCATTTTTTAGATATCTGTGCTAAAGGACCCAGGAATAGTTGCAGTCCACAGCGTTGTCGTTCTGTACACACAGCTTCCATTCTGCTTTTCACTTGGTTCATTTTAAATTTCCTCAAATATTTAACTCCAGTACGTTATGGTAGCACATTGTTTAGGGACTTGTCCCTCCAGTGTCACCCATATTATCATGGATTTCTCTCTTTTACACCTGAGAGTATTTCTTTAGTAATCTCATGAATTTCCAGTATCTTAAATATTTTATTTGTTCTGAGGGCAGTGAATGATCTAGCTGTCATGTCTCTCCTGCCGTGAGCAGAACCATCAACACTGAACAGTATTCTAGGCGAGAGAGAACAAGTGATTTGAATAGTGTAACTACCAGCAATATTTATTTTTTTTAGAGATTCTCATTATCTACCTGTCACTTTTCTGCCTGTCTCAATACTGCCTGATGCTAGGTCGGCTGACATTAGTGTACTCAAGTCTTTCACGTGTTTCTTTCCTGTTATTACACACTGCTGGGGAAGGCATCAAGTATACACACTGCTAGGGGCAGGCATCAAGTATACACACTACTGGGGGCAGGCATCAAGTATACACACTACTGGGGGCAGGCATCAAGTATACACACTGCTGGGGCAGGCATCAAGTATACACACTACTGGGGCAGGCATCAAGTATACACACTACTGGGGGCACCAAAGTATACACACTACTGGGGGCAGGCATCAAGTTACACAGTGCTGGGGCAGCATCAATTAAACACACTGCTGGGGCAGGCATCAAGTATGCAAAACCTACGAGGCATAGGCATCAAGTATACACACTGCTGGGGGCAGGCATCAAGTATACACACTGCTGGGGCAAGCATCAAGTATACACACTACTGGGGGCAGGCATCAAGTATATATCACACTGCGAGGCAGGCAATCAATTACACACTGCTAGGGGCAGGTATCAAGTATACACACTGCCGGGGGCAGGTATCAAGCATACAAACTGCTGGGGGCAGGCATCAAGTATACACACTGCTTGGGGCAGGCATCAAGTATACACACTGATGGGGGCAGGCATCAAGTATACACACTACTGGGGGCAGGCATCAAGTATGCACACTGCTGGGGGCAAGCATCACGTATACACCACTGGGCAGGGGGCAGGCAAGCAAGTTATACAACACTGCTGGGGGCAGGTATCAAGTATATAACAAAAACTGCTTCAGGGGCAGGCATCAAGTATACACACTGATGGGGGCAGGCATCAAGTATACACACTACTGGTGACAGGCATCAAGTAACCAACACTGGGGCAGGTATTCAAGTATACACACTGCTGGGGGCAGGTATCAAGTATACACACTGCTGGGGGCAGGTATCAAGTATACACACTGCTGGGGGCAGGCATCAAGTGTACATACTACTGGGGCAGGCATCAAGTATACACACTACTGGGGGCTTGCATCAAGTGTACACACTACTGGGGGCAGGCATCAAGTATACACACTACTGGGGGCAGGCATCAAGTATACACACTACTGGGGGCAGGCATCAAGTATACACACTGCTGGGGGCTTGCATCAAGTGTACACACTACCTCGGGGGCAGCATCAAGTATCAACCACGGCACCGTGCGGATCTCAGAAGGGCAGGCATCAAGTATACACACTACTGGGGGCAGGCATCAAGTATACACACTACTGGGGGCAGGCATCAAGTATACACACTACTGGGGCAGGCATCAAGTATACACACTACTGGGGGCAGGCATCAAGTTTATATCACACTACTCTGCGGGCAGGACAAGAATATCACACTATGGGGCAGAGGGCAATCAGTAAATACAACACCACTACTGGGGGCAGGCATCAAGATAAAACATACACTACTGGGGCAGGCATCAAGTATACACACTACTAGGGGCAGGCATCAAGTATACACACTACTGGGGGCAGGCATCAAGTATACACACTACTGGGGCAAGGCATCAAGTATACACACTACTGTGCAGGCATCAAGTATACCACTACTGGGGGGCAGGCATCACGTATACACACTAAATGTTGGGCCAGGCATCAATATACACACTCCTGGGGGCAGGCATCAACTATACACATCTACGGGGGCAGGCATCAAGTAAATAACAAAAACAATCAACTGGGGGGCAGGCATCAAGTATAACACACTACCCGGGGGGCAGGCATCAAGTATACACACACGGGGGCAGGCATCAAGTATATCACACATACCGGGGGCAGGCATCAAGTATACAACACTTCTGGGGGCAGCATCAAGTATACACAACTACTGAGGGGCAGGCATCACGTATACACACATACTGGGGGCAGGACAATCAAGTATACACATACTGAGGGGCAGGCCTCAGTATCGCAACTGCCGGAGGCAGCATCAAGTATACACACTACCGGGGGCAGGCATCAAGTATACACACTACTGGGGGCAGGCATCAAGTATACACACTACTGGGGCAGGCATCAAGTATACACACTGCTGGGGCAAGCATCAAGTATACACACTACCTGGGGCAGACATTAAGTATACACACTGCTGGGGCAGGCATCAAGTATACACACTACTGGGGGTAGGCATCAAGTATACACACTACTGGGGGTAAGCATCAAGTATACACACTACTAGGGGCAGGCATCAAGTGTACACACTACTGGGGGCAGGCATCAAGTGTACACACTACTGGGGGCAGGCATCAAGTATACACACTACTGGGGGCTTGCATCAAGTGTACACACTACTGGGGGCAGGCATCAAGTATACACACTACTGGGGCAGGCATCGAAGTAATACACACTACTGGGGGCTTCTTGCATCAAGTGTACTCACGCCTGTGGACAGGCATCAAGTATGCACACTACTGGTGGCAGGCATCAAGTATACACACTACTGGGGGCAAGTATCAAGTATAAACACTAGTGGGGCAAGCATCAAGTATACACACTACTGTGGGCAGGCATCAGGTATACACACTAATGGGGCAGGCATCAATAAAACACACTACTGGGGGGGGGCAGGCATCAAAGTATACACACTACTGGGGGCTTGCATCAGTGTACAACACTACTGTGGGCAGGCATCAATGTATACCACTGACTTGTGGCAGGCATCAGTATAACGACCATACTGGGGCAGGCATCAAGTATACACACTACTATCTGGGGGCAAGGCATCAAGTATACACACTACTGGGGGCAGCATCAAGTCATACACACTACTGGGGCAGGCATCAATGTGTACATCACTAAAACCGGGCAGGCTCAAGTATACACACTACTGGGGGCAGGCATCAAGTATACACACTACTGGGGGCAGGCATCAAGTATACACACTACTGGGGGCAGGCATCAAGTATACACACTACTGGGGGCAGGCATCAAGTATACACACTACTGGGGCAGGCATCAAGTATACACACTACTGGGGCAGGCATCAAGTATACACACTACTGGGGGCAGGCATCAAGTATACACACTGCTGGGGGCAGGTATCAAGTATACATACTACTGGGGGCAGGTATCAAGTATGGTTTAGAAAGACACGTAAGCAAACACTATAACATATTTATTAGAAAACGTTTCGGTTCTGGGACCTTGATCACTTCTAACATACAGAGGTAGAAAGACATTATATATATAGGCGGAGAGTGAGATGTGACGCACGTGACCTGAGGAATGTCATAAGAACATTAGAATGGAGGAACACTGTAGAAGGCCTACTGGCCCATGCGAGGCAGGTCCTTATCAAAACAACCTCTATCTATGATGAGGACGGGTAGACGATGAAATCATGTGACTCCTGTGTTGTTGGGTTGGTGCTGCTTAAGTATCATGTATAGCCAATGTTTTTGAAATTTTGTAGTTTCCAGTGTTGCGTTCTATAGTGTCGGTGACGGTGATTAGTGAGGCTTCTAGGCACCGTCGGCGTCTGAGGTCTGGTTCGGTGAGAACGAGTTGTGCCTCGTTCCAGTTCATCAAATGCCCCGTGGAGTCTCTGTGGAGGACACAGGCGTACCTTACATCGTCTCTGTTAGAGGCATTTCGATGCTCATTCAGGCGGACTGCAAGATCTCTGCCTGTCTCACCTACATATTTCTTGGGGCGAACCCAAGGATAGGCACTTCAAACCCAGACTTTCCTTAAAAAGGGTCAGCATTTTCAAAATAAAACGGGGAAAAAAAACCTTTTTTCTCCCCAAAACCCACCTGAGGGCCCCCCAAACAAAAATGGCTTCCCATACCCCCATCAGGGGCATAGGACGCCCAACAACTAGCGGACCTGAAAACCCGCCCCTTTACCTCTCAAGATCAAAATCAGGTGACCTTTTTAATTTTCAACCTAATTCAAAAACAAAACAGGGCTTGTCGTGCACAGCCCCTTTTTCCAAGTTTTCTGACCTAAATAAATTTCTGAGACAAGGGTCAGAAAACCCACCCCCCTTTTACCCTTCTGCTAAATTTAGTTGGAATTTGGTTTTTCAATTTTTCATAAGGGAAATTTAAAAACAATGCTTTGGGGGGAATGGGCCCCCGTAGTGCGGGAAAAAGGAAAATGGGGACAGGAGTTGCCCCCTAATTAAACGTTCTTTATTTATTTTAAAATTTTTTCTTAACTCTCAAAACCCAGGCCCTCTCAACAAGACAATGCGGGAAAACCCATCAATAAATTTTTACACTTGAACTCGAAAAGAGGGCAAAACTTCCTTTCCCCCCGACGTTTACTGGGAGATCTCCCGACAGGAAACAAACTTTCTTCAAAGTGATAGAAAACCTACCAAAAAGGACGATCTTATACACTTCTATTAAACCCCCAAAGACACCCCGCACTAAGAAGGAGTCCTCATTGGCTTCTTCTTGGAGCTCTTCGCATCTCCAGCCCTTGTTTTCTAAAAGAAGAATGCATTTAAACATAACACAAAGCCTTTAAAAAGTTTCTTCCCATCTTTCTTCACCCGAAATTGCAGATCAAGGCACAAGCTATCCCAACAAACCGCCCAGGGAAAACAGCCCCTAAAAGTTCATGACTCCATGTGGCGATGTTGCCACGAATACTCGCGGGCATTTGTGTGAGTAACATCAACTTTTCCCCCACCTAAACATCATCTATAAAAGGGCCCTCATTTACGAACGCAGCCCACCCCTTTCAAACTTCTACACAGGCGTCTAACTATCCTTGTGGGTTCGTCCCAAGAAAATAGTAGGTGGACAGGCAGGATCTTGCGTCCGCCTAAAAGAGATCGAAATGCCTCTAACAGAGACGATGTAAGGTAGCCTGTGTCCTCCACAGAGACTCCACGGGGAAATTTGTGAACGGAACGGGCACAACTCGTTTCACCAAACCAGCCTCAGACGCCGCGGTGCCTAGAAGCCTCACTAATCACCGCACCGACACTATAAAAACGCAACACTAAAACTACAAAATTTAAAAAACTTTGGGGCTACATGATACTTAAGCAGCACCAACCCCAACAACACAGGGTCACTGATTTCATCGTCTACCCGTCCCATCATAGATAGGGGGTTGTTTTGAAAAGGCCCTGCCTCGCGGGGGCCCCAGTAGGCCTTTACTTTTTCCCCCATTTTAAGTTCTTATGACATTCCTTAGGTCACGTGGTCCATCTCACTCTCCCCCTATATATTAATGTCTTTCTACCTCTGTTGTTAGAAGTGTCAAGGTCCCAAACCGAAACGTTTTCTAATAAATTTGTTTTAGTGTTTGCTTAGGGGCTTTCTAAACCAATTGTCGGTAAAATTTTTTTAACAAAGGGTTTTACAGGTACAAATAACACACTATTGGGGGGGAGGGGATCAAGTATACACATATGGGGGGGAGGCACAAGTATACACATGTGGGGCAGGCATCAAGTTACACAGTATAGGGGAGGCTTTAAATATAACACTCTGGGGGCGGCATCAAGTATACACACTTCTGGGGGAGGCATCAATATACACCCCTGCTGGGGCAGGCATCAAGTTAACACTACTGGGGGGGGGCATCAAATATACACACTGCTGGGGGAGGCTCAAGTATACACACTGCTGGGGAGGTCAAAATTTTAACACTACTGGGGGCAGGTATCAAGTATACCATACTGGGGGGAATGTATCAAGTATCATACACGGGGGCAGGCATCAAATATAACATACCGGGGCAGGGATCAAAGAAAACACACTACTGGGGGGGCAGGCTCAAGTACACACAAAATAGGGGCAGGCATCAAGTAAAAACCCTACTGGGGGCAGGCATCAAGTATAACACTACTGGGGCAGGCATCAAGTATACCCGATGGGGGAGGATCAAGTTAAAACACACTTGGGGGCAGGCACAAGTATACACATACGGGCAGGCATCAAGTATACCACTACTGGGGGCAGGCTCAGTATACACACTACTGGGGGCAGGCATCAAGTTTTACCCTACTGGGGGCAGGCCCTCAAAGGGACACATACTGGGGGAGGCATCAAATGTACACACTATGGGGGCAGGCATAAAATGACACCGTACTGGGGGAGGCATCAAGTGTACACACAGTACTGGGGGAGGCTCAAAATACACACTACTGGGGCAGGCATCAAGTATACACACTACTGGGGGCGGTCAAGTAACACACTACTGGGGGGGAGGCTCAAGTGTCACACTACTAGGGGAGGGGACAAGTTTAACACATTACTGGGGGCAGGCATCAAGTAAACACTACTGTGGGCAGGCATAAGTATACACACTACTGGGGGGGCATCAAATTTTACACATACTGGGGGCAGGATCAAGTATACAACATACTAGGGGCAGGCATCAAGATACCAACTCTGGGGGGGAGGCATCAATGTACACATATGGGGGGAGGCTCAAATATACACCTACTGGGGGCAGGCATCAAGTATAACACTACTAGGGGCAGGGGTCAGATACACACTACTGGGGGAGGCATCAAGTATACAATACTAGGGGGAGGCATCAAGTTACACATTCGGGGGCAGGGATCAAGTATACACACTACAGGGGCAGGCATCAAGTATACACCCTACTGGGGGCAGGCATCAAGTATACACACTACTAGGGGCAGGCATCAAGTATACACATTACTGGGGGCAGGCATCAAGTATACACACTACTAGGGGCAGGCATCAAGTATACACACTACTGGGGGCAGGCATCAAGTATACACACTACTAGGGGCCGGCATCAAGTGACACCAAAAAGGGCAGGCTTTTAAGATACACACTATGGGGGGAGGCATCAAGTTACACACTATGGGGGGCAGGCATCAAGTGTACACACTACAGGGGGGGGCATCAAGTAACACACTACTGGGGGAAAGGGACAAATGTAACACTACTAGGGGCAGGCACAAGTATACACACTACAGGGGGGCATCAAGTATACAATTATGGGGGGAGGCATCAAGTATACACCTATAGGGGCAGGGATCAAGTTAACCTACTGGGGGGGAGGCACAAGTATCACCCTATGGGGGCCCGGCATAAATTTTACACAAAATACTAGGGGGAGGGCATAAAGTATAACACTACTGGGGGAGGCATCAAGTAACACACCTGGGGGCAGGGATAAGTGTAAACCCCTTAGGGGCGGCATCAAGTTACACCTCTAGGGGCAGGCATCAAGTGTACACCTAAATGGGGCAGGCACAAGTAACACACTCTAGGGGCAGGCATCAAGTATACACCCCTAAATGGGGGCAGGAAACAAGTGTACAAAATACTGGGGCAGGCATCAAGTGTACACACTACTAGGGGGGCATCAAGTGTACCCCTACTAGGGGCGGATCAAGTATAAAACATACTGGGGGCAGGATCAAGTATACACACTACAGGGGCAGGCATCAAGGTACACACTACTGGGGGGGGGAGGCATCAAGTATACACCTCTGGGGGCAGGCATCAAATAACCACACTACTGGGGCAGGTCAAGTGTACAAAATAAATGGGGGCAGGGATCAAGTGTCACACTACTAGGGGGAGGATCAAATGTACAAAACTACTAGGGGGAGGATCAAGTGTACACACTACTAGGGGCAGGCATAAGATACACCCCTACTGGGGGGGAAGGGATCCCAAATATACACATAGGGGGCAGGCTCAAGTGTAACACTCTAGGGGCAGGGGACAAGTATACACCACTGGGGGGGGCATCAAATGACACACTACGGGGGCAGGCATCAAGTTACACCTATGGGGGCAGGCATCAAGTGTACCCCCTACTTGGGGGGGGCATAAGTGTACACCTACTGGGGGAAGGCATCAAATATACACACTCTGGGGGCAGGCATCATCCCCCCCCCACGCTGCCAGAGTTATTAACGTCGCTATCCCATCCCGATTATAAAACGAATTATTAAATTTTTTTTTTTTTTATCTTTATTTTTTTTTCATTTCATTTAAAAAGTTGTATTCATACGTGACTCTGAGTACCCGAGGGTTTAGCATGTTTCCGGGGCTAAACCGGGGTGGCAGACGGCGCTGCAGGTTTTTACACCAAGTCGTGGCAGGTCTTCGTTTTTTTTTACAAAATCAATATTTATTTTTCCCACCTGGTAGGTCTTTTATTTGTGTTTTCCCAACATTAAATTGTTGTTTTTGAAGGGTTTTTTTTTTTTGTAATTAGGTATCCCCCTTAAAAGGGATAACTACAGTGGGCAGGATTTTTTTTCTTCCCCGGTTTCTTAGATAAATGACTTCCTACCATTGGCCCAGTGGGGTTTAAAACTGGCTTGGGTTTTTACAATATTGCATTGGTTCAAAACCCCCCCTTCAGGTGCGGGTCATCATATGACTAAGACCCGCTTCAGGAAACACTTCTGTTTCCTGACAAACCTTACCTAACTTAACCTAAACTAACCTACATTATTATTATTATAATCAAGGGGGAAGCGTTAAACCCGGAGGATTATACAGCGCCTGGGGGGGGGGATGTGGAAGGCATTCAGGCTTAATTCGGGGAACTGGAGCACAGATCCAATTCTCTAAATCAAGAGCCCCTCACCAACATCAAGGAACATTCCTTGAGGGGAAACTAACCTAAAGTTTCCCACAACACCGGCCTTTGTGACCACCAAATGATCAATTTCAATATTTAGTGGTCTTTGTATTTATTAATTTGAGTTAAATAGTACAGTAACTCGTGTGATATCTCAAGGTATCTTATTAATGAAAATAAGAAACCAGACATTTTAAGCAAATTTCGAAAGATTGCTTGCAACAGGTAAGTCAACTGTAGATACACATCTAGATGAACTTCTGTTATCCCTTTTGGGACCTAGTTCCTAGGTTTGGCTTTTCTATATGATCTTGTGCTACCCTCCATGGGATGGATACGAGGTACATAATAAACTAGCCACTAACATTCACAAGATGGGTATGGTGCCCACAATAAGCTGGCCACGACTCACGAAATCGTAATGACACAATTGCAAACAAACCATACTATGGGCGGGGTTAGAACCCGCGATCAGAGAGTCTCAGAACTGGATCAGTGGCTGACGCGACGGTCTGGAGTTTTGAGACACTCTGACCGCGGATTCGAACCCCGCCCGTGGTGCACAATAAACTAGCAACTTCTTTGGCAAAATCTAATAGTCTGGGAATAAAGCTAGCAAATTTTATTGCAAAAGTATGATGATTATCATACCTACTCTTCTAAAACGCTGGAAAAGTATTCTGTCAGGCTGAACAATGGAATTGAATATCATATCTTTCAATATTAATTTTTACGCGATCAATAAACGAACCGGATTTTGTCAGAAAAAATGCAGTAGATGGTAAAAATTAACAGGGAAAAAAAGGATATTCGTCTCATTCGATCAGGTAAAAAAAAAAAGTGATTTTGTGGTGCTGGAGCGGTAAAAACAGGAAAAAGTGGTGTTTGTCAAGGGTGAAGGGAATAATTGGTGACGGGTGGGTAATGTGGCGTCCCACTGTCAATTGAGACGACGCGAGGAAGGTGTAAACGACATTTACCTGGTGGGGAGGGGGGTGAACAGGGGTTAGGGAGTGGAGGGTGTGGGGAGGAAGGGAGAGAGAAGATAGATTAGGGGAGGGGAGGAGAACAGAAGTGAGGTAGGTTAGTGGAAGGGGTAGAAGGTGGAGGAAGGCAAAGGGGTGTCGGGGTGGGGGGAAGGGAAGTGGCAAGTGTTGTGGTTAAGGGGAAAGTCAGTCTCCCCTGAGATGGACACTCTCCATCTCTCTTTCCCCTCCCTCCCCCCTGTCTCACCACATACCCCACCCATCCTATCCATTGTCTCAACAACTCCATCTCTGTTGGAAAGAACCCTTCCAAGCTTCCATACCAGAGGAATCCTTACTGGGATATAAATAGTACAGTGATATTGCCAAGATGTGGGAAATGTTTCTCACGTACAGTTCAGTACGTTTATTAAAGGCAACGTTTCGCCAAGAGTCTCTCCTTCAGTCCTTCAGTGAATATCCTGAATGCAAGAGTTTCTTTTCCATATCTTAATAGAATGCTTGAATATATTTTTATTGCAGTGCTGAAGTCTCCCAGCTCAGGCTGACGCTACTGTAGTCTCCCAGCTCAGGCTGACGCTACTGTAGTCTCCCAGCTCAGGCTGACGCTACTGTAGTCTCCCAGCTCAGGCTGACGCTACTGTAGTCTCCCAGCTCAGGCTGACGCTACTGTAGTCTCCCAGCTGAGGCTGACGCTACTGTAGTCCTCCCAGCTCAGGCTGACGCTACTGTAGTCTCCCAGCTCAGGCTGACGCTACTGTAGTCTCCCAGCTCAGGCTGACGCTACTGTAGTCTCCCAGCTCAGGCTGACGCTACTGTAGTCTCCCAGCTCAGGCTGACGCTACTGTAGTCTCCCAGCTCAGGCTGACGCTACTGTAGTCTCCCAGCTCAGGCTGACGCTACTGTAGTCTCCCAGCTCAGGCTGACGCTACTGTAGTCTCCCAGCTTCAGGCTGACGCTACTGTAGTCTCCCAGCTCAGGCTGACGCTACTGTAGTCTCCCAGCTCAGGCTGACGCTACTGTAGTCTCCCAGCTCAGGCTGACGCTACTGTAGTCTCCCAGCTCAGGCTGACGCTACTGTAGTCTCCCAGCTGAGGCTGACGCTACTGTAGTCTCCCAGCTCAGGCTGACGCTAAATGTAGTCTCCCAGCTCAGGCTGACGCTACTGTAGTCTCCCAGCTCAGGCTGACGCTACTGTAGTCTCCCAGCTCAGGCTGACGCTACTGCAGTCTCCCAGCTCAGGCTGACGCTACTGCAGTCTCCCAGCTGAGGCTGACGCTACTGTAGTCTCCCAGCTGAGGCTGACGCTACTGTAGTCTCCCAGCTCAGGCTGACGCTACTGTAGTCTCCCAGCTCAGGCTGACGCTACTGTAGTCTCCCAGCTCAGGCTGACGCTACTGTAGTCTCCAGCTGAGGCTGACGCTACTGTAGTCTCCCAGCTCAGGCTGACGCTACTGTAGTCTCCCAGCTCAGGCTGACGCTACTGTAGTCTCCCAGCTCAGGCTGACGCTACTGTAGTCTCCCAGCTGAGGCTGACGCTACTGTAGTCTCCCAGCTGAGGCTGAAGCTACTGTAGTCTCCCAGCTGAGGCTGACCCCTACTGTAGTCTCCCAGCTGAGGCTGACGCTACTGTAGTCTCCCAGCTCAGGCTGACGCTACTGTAGTCTCCCAGCTGAGGCTGACGCTACTGTAGTCTCCCAGCTGAGGCTGAAGCTAACTGTAGTCTCCCAGCTGAGGCTGACGCTACTGTAGTCTCCCAGCTCAGGCTGACGCTACTGTAGTCTCCCAGCTCAGGCTGACGCTACTGTAGTCTCCCAGCTGAGGCTGACGCTACTGTAGTCTCCCAGCTGAGGCTGACTCTACTGTAGTCTCCCAGCTGAGGCTGACGCTACTGTAGTCTCCCAGCTGAGGCTGACGCTACTGTAGTCTCCCAGCTCAGGCTGACGCTACTGTAGTCTCCCAGCTCAGGCTGACGCTACTGTAGTCTCCCAGCTCAGGCTGACGCTACTGTAGTCCCCCCAGCTGAGGCTGACGCTACTGTAGTCTCCCAGCTCAGGCTGACGCTACTGTAGTCTCCCAGCTCAGGCTGACGCTACTGTAGTCTCCCAGCTGAGGCTGACGCTACTGTAGTCTCCCAGCTGAGGCTGACGCTACTGTAGTCTCCCAGCTGAGGCTGACGCTACTGTAGTCTCCCAGCTGAGGCTGACGCTACTGTAGTTCTCCCAGCTGAGGCTGACGCTACTGTAGTCTCCCAGCTCAGGCTGACGCTACTGTAGTCTCCCAGCTGAGGCTGACGCTACTGTAGTCTCCCAGCTGAGGCTGACGCTACTGTAGTCTCCCAGCTCAGGCTGACGCTACTGTAGTCTCCCAGCTCAGGCTGACGCTACACTATCATAGTGTAGCAGCACACTGTTGATGTATCCAACTTTCCTAAAGAAAAAATCAACTATTTTCTTCATCTCTCCTCTGTTTCTTCACATTCTCCTCGATATTCTCCTCTTTCTCACATCTCCACCTCCACTCCTCCCATTTCAGAATTTCTGTCTACTCCCTCCCGTCCTCTCCCCTACCCCTCCACTCCCTCTCCCATCATCTTCCTCGTCCTTTTCTTCCTATCCTCTGCCTTTCCTTACTCCTTCACTACCCCTCCTTTCCTCTCCTATTCCCTTCCCTCCTCTCCTCACCCTTACCTTTTCCTTCTTTCCTCACCCTTACCCTTTCTGTCTCTGAACCCCTTCACCTCTCCTGCCTCTCGACTCTATCCTTCCCTCCTCTGCCCTATTCCCCCTCTATGCTCCTCCCTTCCTCTTTCCTTCCCCGGCAGGTCTCTCCTCTCCAATACAAAAAAGAAGGTCGCCGAAATTCAGTAGAAGAGAAAAAAAGAATGAAAATATTGCTAATTTGTTCTTGTGTACACAAGTGCGTATTTTATGCGTGTAGCCATGCATTCTGTGCGTTTACATCCATGTATGTGCGTAGTATATCTGTGTAAATGCACATTAAATTTTTGTGCGTATTACATAAAGGTATATATGTATTATATTCGCTTACATTCGTTACATACGTACGTTCTGAGTGTACGTATAAGCGTGTTCATACCTCTTACTTGTGTGAACGTAAGTAATATGGGATAGTAGAGGCTTAGGCATTTGAAACTCTACGGGAGACTAGTGCCTAGTTTCACTGATAAATAATTGACAGCCGTACAATAACATGGATTTTTATGGCAGTCATTTGTTATGATTACCCTTGATATATATATATATATATATATATATATATATATATATATATATATATATATATATATATATATATATATATATATATATATATATAAAATGTCGTGCCGAATATGTAAAACTGGTCAATTAGGAAGAACTCACTTAAAATTAAGTCATTTCTAAAATTTTCTCTTATACGTTTAAAGATATATTTTTTTTATTAATGTTGATGTAAAAATTTATAATTTTGCACCGAAAGGAACTTAGAAAACTTACCTAACCTTATTATAACAAGAACAATTTATTTTAGCCTAACCCAACTAAATATATTTTAGATTAGTTTACAGTAATTTAATACTAAACAAACACAGTGAAATATATTTTTTTCGTTAGGTTCAGAATGATTTTGGCGAAATTATTGCATACACAAATTTTCACTTGTCCTATATGGCAAGATGAGCGTTGCTATTTAAGCCAAGATCGCAAGTTCTGCCTATTCGGCACGACAATATTATAATATATATATATATATATATAATATATATATATATATATATATATATATATATATATATATATATATATATATATATATATATATAATGTATGTCATGCCAAATAAGTGAAACTGGTCAATTAACAAAAACTCATTTAAAATTAAGTCCTTTGTAAAGTTTTCTCTTATAAATTTTAAGATATATTTTTTTTCATTTATGTTCGTATAAAAATTAATGATTTTGTACAAAAAAACTAAGGAAACTTACCTAACCTTATTATAACAAGCGCAATTTAATTTAGCCTATTCCAACTAAATATATTTTAGAAGTTTACAATAATTTAATAAAAAACACAATGAAATATATTTCTTTTCGTTAGGTTCAGAATGATTTTTGCGAAATTATTGCATACACAAATTTTCGCTTGTCTTATTCGGCAAAAAGAGCGTTGCTATTTAAGCTAATAAGAAGTTTTACCTATATATATATATATATATATATATATATATATATATATATATATATATATATATATATATATTTTTTTTTTTTTTTTTTAATTGAAAAAAATATAGGGAGGTACCACCTCTAGAACTGTAATAGGGACCCTCATCCTCAGAGAAAAGAATATGTATTATTGTACCCACGAACGAGTGGTATTGATCAATAACAAAACTGCGACTAGCCAAGGAGTCGAACCCATGCTGCTTTGACCCGCCTCAAGGTGACCGAGAACTCAAGACGCTCTAATCCACGGAACCACACAATCCTCAAGAGTCACGCACCCAGCTAAGCTAGGTGTTGTACTCGTCATCCGAGGACATATGGTGGTGTGGATGCCTCTGAGCTAATTTCATTCTACTCCCTGTTTGGTGTACTTGCCCAACGAACAGTATTTTATATTATTGTACCCACGAACGAGTCATGAGTTTTCGCTCACCATGAGGCGAGCCAAAGCAGCATGGGTTCGACTCCTTGGCGAGTCGCAGTATTGATATATATATATATATATATATATATATATATATATATATATATATATATATATATATATATATATATATATTATTATTTATTTATTTATTTATTTATTTATTTATTTCGGCCCCCCTTCTGGGATCCTAAAATGAAGACTCACTTTCACTGTTATTCATTCAGTCACTGTCTCAGTACGCATCTTTTTCGACATGACAGTACGCATCTTCCAACTACTAGCTGTCACCCTTAAAATCGTCTACGACAGTGGGAAAATTTTAGGAGGTCTGACCTTCCCACTGCTTTAGCTCGTAGACTCTATTGTTAGTTAATTTTATCTTTATTCTTATTGTTTGTTGTGTATAAATTTTGTTGATATAAGCAATGAGTGACTTGGAAAGTGAAAGTGTAAATATTACATATACTACCCAGTAACTAACACCAACCACCACCACCCACCAACCACCCCACTATAACAACCCACCCGACCACCATCCCTCCCCCTTTCCCACGCATATAACTGGCAATTCTAAATGTCATAGACAAATAACACTACAACAGCGACACCAGTCAAACCACCATCAGTGACAACAACATGCATTTACCAAAAACGAAGCACAACAATACAACAGCATCACGAACAACACAACGAGAGTAACAACCACCAGTGACAACAGACATCACTGAACCAACATAAGAGCAACAACAGTGACAACAGAAATCACTGAACCAGCACAACGACAGTGACAACACACTGTAACTCTTGCAGTCATCGGGAAGAGAAGAAACTAAATAAACTGCACGTATCAAACATAAAGAGATGGGTGAAGGAGACGGGAAGAGACTGCGTGAAAGACTACGAATGAAACAACGAAGAGACGACGGAGGAGAAAGAGACGGAGGAGGAGGAGAAATATCCCAACCCATCTGAAAATCCCCGGAAGTCCCAGCATCCTCCTTCCATCCCTCTGGCAGCAATGGCAGATCCTGCAGGAATGGCAGATCCTGCTGCAACTTCCCAATAAAAGCCCAAAGAAGGGACGTTCCGCGGCACGATTTACGGCATCCAGTCTTGTCATTGCGCATGCAACATTTCACAATTCAAACATCAAGTCCTTCCGCGTCAAAGCGTCATTATGGGCGCAAGCTTCGGTCTTGGAGACACAGTCAGGCTGGCTGGCGTCGGCGATACGAAAGACTATTACTATTGTTCTTGGTTCAGCGTTGATATTTACACGCGCTTCCTGTCGCGCTAGTCAGTGCACGAGACGCCAGGATGGGGCTATTGTGCAAGTTTGTAAATACCGGGAGAGGGGAAATAGGTTTATGGGGAGAAAATGGGCTGGGAAAAGTAGGTTAGGGAGGGAATGGGTAGGTAAAATAAGTTGGGGGAGAAAAATGGCAAGAAAAAATGGATTAGGAAAGCAAATGGGCAAGGGGGAAAAATAGGTTAGGGGCGACAATAGAGTAGCCAGTTGGCTTGGAGGGAAGAAAATTGTGGAAAATTAGGTTTTAGAGAAAAATACGAGAAAAATAGGTTTTAGAGAATAAATACGAGAAAAATAGGTTTATGGGAGAAATTTGGGGTGGAAAAAGGTTTGCTGGGAAGAAAATAAAGTTGTTTTGCAATTACAGTTTTGTGCCAAAAGAACCTTAAAAAACTTACCTAACCTTATTATAACAAGCGAAATTTAATTTAGCCTAATCCAACTAAATGTATTTTAGACAACTTTACAATAATTTATTAATAAACAAACACAATGAAATATGTTTTTTTCCGTTAGGTCCAGAATGATTTTTGCGAAATTATTGCATACACAAATTTTCGCTTACCTTACTTGGCAAGAAGAGCGTTAGTATTCAAGCCAAAATCGCAAGTTTTACTTATTCGGCACCACACACACACACACACACACACACACACACACACACACACACACACACACACACACACACACACACACACACACACACACACACACACACACACGAGTGTATATCAATATGTCCGATGAAAAAAGCCTTGGTCAAATTGGACTTTGCCAATGCTTTCAACTCAGAAGGGATGCTGCTCTCCAAGCAGTTTATAGAAATTTCCCTTCCCTTTGTCCCTTCATAGAATCGTGTTATTGTGTGACTTCCAAACTATTTTTTGTGGACCATGAAATTGACTCATGTGATGGTGTGCAACAGGGGGACCTCTCGCCCCCTTTCTATTCTGTTTGGTCATCAAGGAAGTCACAGAAGCACTCTCCAGTGAGCTCAATATCTGGTTCCTGGATGACGGTACCCTAGCTGGCACAACAGAATCTCTCCTAGAAGACATCAGTAAAATTAAAGACATGGGAGAAAGCCTGGGCCTTTCTTTAAACCCCACCAAATGTGAAATAGTTTCTACCAATCAACAGATGATCCAGAATATTAGCTCCATTTTACCAGGAGAACGAGCCATTGATCCAGCCAATAGCACTCTCCTTGGTGCTCCTCTTGGGTCCAGTGCCATCGATCTGATCCTAGAAAAAAAAGTCTCAGACCTCCGGACGATGGAAAGCAGGATTAAAGACACTGACACACATGATGCCTTCTACCTACTCACCAGGTGCTTGTCTATCTCAAAACTTGCCTACTTTCTGAGATGCTCCCCAGCCTTCAGCAGTCCAAAACTCAAGGAATATGACTCCTTAAGACCATACTAGAAAGTGTATTAAATCTTTCCCTTTAAGATGGACAGTGGTTGCAAGCCTCACTTCCGGTCAGGCTTGGGGGCCTGGGAGTACGCAGATCCTCCCAGATTACTCTACCAGCTTTCCTATCCTCTTCCATAGCATCAAACGAGTTGATAAGACATATTCTTCCTGATAACCTCAGTGACTTAGCAGGAATACAGGATCCTAGCTATGCCAGTGCCATCCCCGAATGGGAGACACTTGCTGCTCCAGCACCAAACCCTAGTGCAGCACTGGCTCACAAACAGTCAAGCTGGGATGGCCCGATCGCTGAAAAGGTGCTTGCCAACATGCTCAGAACTGCAACATCAGATAGGGAGACTGCCCGTCTCCGGGCTGTGAGCGCACATTACTCCAGGGACTTCCTCCAGACAGTTCCCATATCGGCAATGGGAACGCGACTCGACCTTAAGACCCTCCGTATTGCAGTGGCTCTGCGTCTTGCTGCCCCAATTCACACAGAATATACGTGTATTTGCAGCGAAGCGCAAGCAGACCAATACGGTTTACATGGTCTTAACTGTTCCAAACCAAGGGCTGGCATGTAAGACACAATGATGTCAACGACATCATAAAGAGAACCCTTGCTACAGCTGGATGCCCGGCCGAGAGCCCCGATCACTAGCAGCCAACAATACCCACAACCCAGCAAACCGACCGATGGGATCACTATCTATCCTTGGAAGAATGGCAAGCTCTTAGCATGGGACTATACCTGTGCGTCCACACTGGCTGACACCACAGTGTCGGGCGACAGGGAGGAGCTACTGATCACAGGGAGGAGTACAAGATCAGCAAGTACAGGGACATAAGCCAACAGTATCAATTTGTCTCAGTGGGATCAGAGACCTTGGGATCATGGGGGAAAAATGCCACACGTTTCCTTAAAGAATTAGGCTCCACTCCAGGCTCATCGACACCACCAGGGACCCAAGGGCAGCCACTTTCATGTTCCAGCGCCTCAGCGTGGCCATCCAGAGGGGAAATGCTTGCTGCATACTTGGCTCGCGCCCAGCTTCGGAGGAGCTGGAGGAAATTCATGATCTTTAACACATTGTACCATTATATTCATGTTTGCGTTTTCTGTAAATGTATTCTGTTTATTAATAAATGTTCACATAGCATAGAAAATATAGGGGGTGGTAGGAGAAGAAAATATTCAAACAGCTCCAGGGAGAACCTTGAGTTTTCCCTGAGGTACGTTTATTGTCTTCTCTGAGGATGAGGGTCCCCAATCCAGCTATAGAGGTGGTACTTCCCTATATATATTCATTAGGTCGTATAGTGCCTTGGGACTGGGAGGTATTAGGGCTTATTCTTCTAAAGTAATGCGATTCCTTGGATCGAGAGCCTTCCATCAACATGAAGGCACACCCTTCCGAAGGGTCGGCAGGATGACGAAGTGGATCAGCAGGTAGAATACTTCCCGCTTCCAGTACACTGTCAGTGCTCGTGTTCACAACACACGTGACATGTCCTCTATTCTCTGTTCTTCTCACTTCATGGGAGGTGACAGGAGACAGAGACAAGGCTCTTGGCTGAAGGAATTGGAGCTTCTCTCTTCTCCCTTACGTCAATTTTTACCTTCTATTCCCTGTTCGTTTGACTTCTGGGTTTCGCACCTCCCAGTTAATAATTATTATTATAAATTATTAAATTTTTATTATAAATTATTATATTATTATAAATTATTATTATAAAGGGTTATTATTTTTTTATTCAAGATAACGCTCAATCCGTGTTTTTATTATACGGCTTCCATTATGAAAGGAGAGGGGAAGGGAGTGAGGGTACGGTAGAGGGGAGGTAAGAAAGGGAGAGAGGGGATGGGAGGGGTGAAAGTGGGAGAAGGGAGGGAGAAGAAACTAAGGAATCATGGAAAAAAAGAAATTGAGGACACAGAGTGATGCAACACAGTGCAGGCAAGCAACACACGCACAATGGCTGTGCATGTTTCACAACACTGGGAGCGCCTGCTGTTCACAACTGCAGGAACCGGGCTCAATCCTGGTGTATTTGGAGACATCTGGCAGGGTTCCTTGCACCTGCGGTCCCTGCTCGTCTGTAATTAGGTATCTGGGTGTTAGTCAAGTGTTGTGGGTTGCATCCTGGGGCTGAGCTTGGAGCTGAGGTAGAATAGCAGCTCTTAGCTTGTAAATCAGCTGTGAGTAGGATCACAGCTCTCAGCCTGTAAGTGAACCTGTAAATAAGCCGACATATCACCAACATATCACCAACCTAACACTAACTTATCATCAATACATTAACCACTTGTCACCATCATGAACATAAAACATAAAACCAAAATAACACAAGCATAACACCAACATAACACAAGCATAACACCAACATAACACCAGCACCTGAAGCAGTGACCAGATATATAAATAAATCTAGCTACACCTTAAGGCGCACTAGACTGCTTCTTTGATCTATACACATTATCTATATACATAGATCTATCGTAATTTATCCTTTGGAATACATCTATCTGAATCTATTTTCAGATTTGCTTTACACTAAGAGAATTTAATTGTATGTGTGTGTGTGTGTGTGTGTGTGTGTGTGTGTGTGTGTGTGTGTGTGCTTAACGTGTATTTAATATTGTGTTAATGACTGTGTATAGTTGACTGTGTATTAATGATTGTACCTATAATTGTGAGCGTTTATAATGACATATATGACTGTATATTACCATCACTCTAATCTTACATTTAAAAATATTTTTTTCTTAATAATCTCGCACGCCCATAGTCTGTCTCTCTGTCTCTCTCTGTCTCTGTCTGTCTGTTGTCTGTCTGTCTCTCTCTCTTCTTCTCTCTCTCTCTCTCTCTCTCTCTCTCTCTCTCTCTCTCTCTCTCTCTCTCTCTCTCTCTTTCTCTTTAACACAGGGGTTTTACAAGATTAGGTTAAGGGTTCCTAGCTTTATTAACAAGCTAAGAGCTGTTACCTACATCAGTCCTTTATTGTTATGAGACATACAAATAGGGAAGAGGATGAAGTTGGAGCCATTCTCTCTCTCTCTCACACATGCACTCATACTCTCTATTTCTCTCTCTCTCTCTTCTCTCTCTCTCTCTTCTCTCTCTCTCTCTCTCTCTCTCTCTCTCTCTCTCTCTCTCTCTCTCTCTCTCTCTCTCTCTCTCTCTCTCTCTCTCTCTCTCTCTCTCTCTCTCACACACACACACACACTTATATTGAAGTATCATCTAGTCAATCCTTCAATTTGCAGCGACCCACTGCTGCTCCTCCATCACTCAGAGTTCATGAAACAAAGCCAAGCTGCCGGAAAGGCACTGCTGTTGAAACAATAGATGAATGGTAATGAGAGGAAGAGAGAGAGAGAGAGAGAGAGAGAGAGAGAGAGAGAGAGAGATGAAGCAGCATCAGGAGCAGCATCTCTGACAGACATCACATACAACATCACCCTCACTATTATTTTGACAAAGTGGAAGCTATTTCCAGTTTGACAGAGTTGCAGATTGTGGATACCGATACTCAACTACCGTAAATTTCACACCAGCGTCGCCTCTGACCAGGAGATGAGTGACCAAAGTTGGAACACCAGGCGAATTTAGTCCCTCTGGTAGACTGCCGAAATTTAGGATCAAATCGTGCTTGGAATTTTTTAATGAATGACCTTTTAGGGGAAAGAAATGGGGAGGGGGAAAGATAGAAGTAGGAAGAGGGACATTTATTATATAATTTTGGTCGGTAAAAAAATGGAAAAAATATGTTTAACTGAATAGTAAAGAAGAAAAACATGAAAAATAATAACTAACGAGAATCGGGAAAATTAAGAATTCAACATTGGGTCAAAAAATGTGTAATGAAAGGTAACACAAGTTCAACATAGATGCAATACAGGTATAACACAATTGCAACGCAAGTGCAATACACACTAAACACGTTCACAGGTAGACAGATGACAGTACACATATAATACTGGAAGAGGCGTGTATGTGTGTGTGTGTGTGTGTGTGTGTGTGTGTGTGTGTTGTGTGTGTGTACTTGTGGTTGCAGGGGTCGATTCATAGCTCCTGACCCGCTCTCCACACACACACACACCACACACACACACACACACACACACTGGTGTGTGTCTATACTCACCTAGTTGTGGTTGCAGGGGTCGAGTCACAGCTCCTGCCCCGCCTCTTCACACACCACACACACGACACACACACACACACACACACTTACACACCTGGTGTGTGTCTATACTCACCTAGTTGTGGTTGCAGGGGTCGAGTCACAGCTCCTGGCCCCTCCTCTTCAACTGGCCGCTACCCGGTCTCTCTTCATCTCCGTGACCTTTATCATATGTGTGTGTGTGTGTTGTGTGTGTGTGTGTGTGTGTGTGTGTGTGTGTGTGTGTGTGTATTTAGAATCGTGAATATTTAACTCTCCTCCAAATTTATGCTCAGGACAGTTAGTCCGTCGTTTTGTTTAGTAATTTATACACACACAAAATATGAAGACCAAATGTTACAATACTGTGAATGGAATACTACACAAATAAACTCGCACATAGGAGAGAGAGAAGCTTATTACGACGTTTCGGTCCAACTTGGATCATTTACAAGTCACACTGACAGAGCGCGAGTACTCTCCTGCAGTGCTCCTTTTTCTTGTTCTTAAGATTTACCCCCACTTCTGCTTCTGCTGCTACTATTACTATTACTACTACTACTGCTGCTATTACTACTACTGCTACTACTACTACTACTGCTAGTACTACTACTACCGCTAGTACTACTACTACTACCACAACTATCACGACTCCCACTTCTTTATTACTATTACTGCTTCTACCTTTTACCTTTTCTACTGCTATTAATATTACTAATATTGTCACTTTCGTTCTCCTTTCCGTCTCTTGTGACAAAAACTACTTCCCCTACTACTTCCACTTCCCCCACTACTACTACTACTACTACTACTACTACTACTTTTTTTCCTTCCCTCTCTACCTCTACTATATATACTGGCTCACTCACTCTCTTCGGTCCAAGTCCGACTGAAACGTTGTCAAAAGTTTTTTTCTCTCCCATGTGCTGGTTATTTGTATACAAGACATGATTTTCTTTTTTTTTGACCCGGGGAGACTTAGCTATCCAGGGTAACCCAGTAAAGTCAATACGTCATCGAGGACCGTTTTATTTCCATTGGGATACAACCCACAGCAAGTTAACGGAAGCACGCCCAACCTTTTACCAGCGCTGAAAACGATCCCTGACCCATAGTTGATAGTTGAGGACGCTATCTACCGAGACACACATATATGCATGTTTTCATTCATACGTACATACATGTATACATACATACATACATACATACATACATACATTTCCAGGATCCATCTCGCAGGTGACTTCTTATCCCATGGGTAAGAAAAGTCATCCTCATCAAAGTAAAGCTACAAAAAATACCTTGTAAGTCCCGTGGGTAATAATAGTGCTGCTTCTTCCCTTCTCACACCACCCCAGTGTTGGTGGAGATATGTGGGTGTCTCTGGCGCTCACACCACAACAAACCTTCCATTTGTTATCCACTTGCCCCCCTTCCCCTCCTCCCCATCCTCACCATCTTCCCCTTTCCCATCCCTTCTTCCTCTCCCACCCCTCCATCTCTCCTATGGGATCCACGCTAGTGGTACTCTGCTGAAGGCGTATATACACGTGTGAGAAAGCATACAATCCAGGGATACAAAGACCAGCCACTCAACTCATTCTTTTCCCGTTTGACAAGCAAATATTTCACGTGTGAATGCTGGGTGTGGACCCGCTTACTGCGACGCCCGACACCACTGAAGACTCTCAGACACGCGAGCCTCGCACGATCCAATCCCATGACGTATATCTAATTATCGACGATGGACGCACCGTAATAACCCAGAGCAGCAAAACACTGAGGCTTCAGTGAAAAGACGGAATTAATGGGGTCGAGTGGACCCCGTCCAGCTGGTCCCTAGATGCATCAGATACCATTGTATTTGCTGACGCATAATCAGAATAAAAAGCGAGCTCTATTGCCGTCGACAATAGCCCCGGCTGCCGTGACAAAATTATAGTGGACACGGGCAATACCCCCCGGCGCGCCTGCACCAACCTGGAGGATTATCTGATACTTTCTCTCGGCCTTATGGTGCCACTACCGCCTCTGGGTATTGCCGATTGTTGTACCTGTGTGTCCAGTGGGGCTTCTGGCACCTTTGTCGGGAGAATGGCACAAGTGGGGGGTGGCAACTCTGTTGGGGGAAGTGGCAACTTAGTGGGGGTAAGTGGGACATTTGTGTGGAGTAGTGGCAGCAATGTGGGGGCTGTTTTCATCTTTGTGGGAGAGTGGCACATTTGTGGGGAAGTGTTCCATTTCTGGGAAAGTAGCACCTCTGTATCCTTTACTCACCAACAAAGAGCTAATGGTGCCACTGCAGTCTGTGGGTATTGAAGATAGATTTTTCTACTTGCATCTAGTGAGGGAAGTGGCACCTTTGTAAAGCAGAACATTAGTGGGGAAAGTGGCACTTTATGGGGGTGAGAAGTAGCACATTCTTGTATCCG
>NC_069472.1:14022771-14127771 GCF_026875155.1 Cherax quadricarinatus
GGAGTACCTCGTAGCTCAGTGGTAGTTCGCTCGGCTAACATCCAAGAGGAGCCCAGGTCGAACCCTGGACGAGGGGAAACATAGGGGCAAGCCTCCCTTACATAGGTAACTGGATGTTAGCAGGCTGCTGTGGGTCGCATCCTGGGGAGGACCAACAATATAAAGGAACCCACTGAGAATAATCCACACTGTCTGGGTTTTCTGGATTATTAACCCTCCTGGGATATTAATTCTAACAGTCTTCCTTAGTATAATATGGTTCATTTTTAATCTGACTTATTTCATATCGTAGTTTATTCTCTATCTTGGTTTATTACTTATCCTGGTTTATTTCTCATCCTGGTTTATTCCTTAGCCTGGATTATTCCTTAATATATTCATTATCGTGGTTTATTCTTTATCCTGATTTATTCCTTATCCTGGTTTATTCCTTATCCTGGTTTATTCCTTATTTTGGGTTATTCCTCATTTAGATTTATTCCTTATCCTGGCTTATTCCTTATCCTGGTTTATTCCTTATCCTAGTTTATTTATTATCATGGTTTAATCATTCTCCTGGTTTATATTTGTCATCTTTTAATCATTAATCGGATTTACTCTTCATTTCTTATCCTGATTTATTTACTTTGGTTTATTCTTTACACTGGTATATTCGTAATAATATTCTGCTTTATGCCTTAATTCCATTTATTCCTTTTGTTTTGTTACTTATTCCGGCTTATCCTTTATTCTCTGTTTTCTGTATCCACGTGTATTCGTTATATATTTTTTTTATTATACTGGTTTAATTCTTGTCTTTGGTTTATCTTTATCCTGATTTATTATCTTGGTTTATTTATGATTTTGGTTTATGATCCTGGTTTACTTATTATTCTGATTTAATAAATCAGTGTTTGTCTCCATACCACCACACACACACACACACACACACACACACACACACACACACACACACACACACACACACACACACACACACACACACACACACACACACACGCACGCACCTACAAACATTTAACTCAAACATCCCACGCCACAAAAAATAGGAAATACATTTTTTTTGGTCTCCCCAGCTGATGTACCAGGGCCGAATTTTTAATCTGGTTTGCAACAAGACGAGTTTACATCAATATTCACATGTCATTAAGCAGCCCCCAGCCTTAGGGAACCCACCGACAGATTACGAGAGCTGGATGAACGATGCAATCTGGATTTTTTCAAATGCTTGGCTGTCATTTCATCACATTAGTGTCTGGCTAGGAGACGCAGTGTGTGACTTAGTCTACGGGGTTTGAACTCCCTTTCTCAGGAAACGCACTCAAAACTCTGGAAAAAAAGGGTTAAAAGAGGTGGTTTATTTGTAACAACTCTTATCGTGATTGCAAAGGGGGTCGAACCCTGGAAGACGATAGCTTTGAAACATTCAACTCTCTGGTGAAATTAAATTGGTAGCAGTAGAGAAGGGCGGCGAGGCTGAGAAAAGACTAATTCAATATATCAGACGTGAAGTGTGCATACATTACTACGCGGGTAAATATCTGCCTTGATTAATTCGCTTTTTGTGTTTATCTTCACCAGAAACTTTGTTAGCATTTTAATACCCATGTTTGTTCTTATTGGGACTCTTCCTATCGAGGTATTTAAAAGGAACTTAAAGACTTGGTCTTCCTTTTTTTTCCCTCAGTACGGGTGATTTTAATCAGGTCTTTGTTAAGACACTGAAGAAAATAATGGCAGAATAAGGACTGGCTTGGTAGACTTTCTTTACCATACTTTATTAACGCTGCCTTCAGTACCTTTTATCACCCTGTCTTTCTTTACTATATTAGCTCTGCCTAAAGTACCCTTGCATCCCTCTCTTTACTGTACTTTATTATCTCCCTTAAGTACTTTGTATCACCCTGTCTTTCTTTACTATATTAGCTCTGCCTAAAGTACCCTTGCATCCCTCTCTTTACTGTACTTTATTATCTCCCTTAAGTACCTTTGTATCACCCTGTCTTTCTTTACTATACCTTATTAACTCTGCCTTCAGTACGTTTGCATCTGGCTCTATACTATACTTTATTAACTCTACTTTCGCCCTGTCTTTACTATTCATTATCATTCGTGATCATTGTACCTTTGCATTACCCTGTCTTTCTTTACATATATGTTACCTCTGTTCCGAGTACCTTTGCTTGATCTCGTCTCCCTTTACCATCTTTATTACCTCTCTTATGAGTACATTTTCGTCACTCTGTCTTTATATTATCATTGCTCTAAGTTCCTCTGTATAACACTCTCTTTAACACACTTTATTAGCTCTAACACTCTCTACCAGCCTTTACCAGACTATACATACTCTGCTATAAGCACCTTTATGTAACCCTATTTCTCTTTGTTCTCAGTACCTTTGCATCACTCTCTTTGCAATATTTTATTAGCTCTGTTTAAGCACCTTACTATCAAGGTTTCTTTATCAGACTTTATTAGTTGTTATGAGCACATTTATATCTTTCTTTCTTTTCTTCATTTTATTATCTCTGCATAAGTACTTTTGCATCTTCCTATCTTTATTCATTATCCTTCATTATTTCTTCCCAAGCTCTTTTTTATCAGCCTACTTTCGAAATTCATCCTGCCAGAGGGACTAGCCCTGATCACACAGCCTATTGACATTGTCGTACTAAGAAGAGACGCCACACTGCCTACAACTTCCCATTATTTAATAGAGTTCATCGTGAATTGGATTGCAAATGGTGCGTAGGTTTATCAAAGGCACAGATGTCTCCCAGCCCGTTAATGTTTTCCCTCTTGTCTATACTATATACACTCACACGCCTACATATACACAGTCATCAGTACAGAAATTATATATATATATATATATATATATATATATTATATATATATATATATATATATATATATATATATATATATATATATTGTTGGAAAGGACAAGAGGAGCAGGAAATAAGTAGACTCCGTAAGCATCAGTAGCAGGAGAGTTACTAACTAGAGAGGGAGGGAACTGTTAATATTAGGAATACTGGAAATACAAAGAAACAACGAACAGGAGATTTCATGGTAATGTAGAGTTTGGGAGAGAAGAAAGTGCATTTAGCACGTGAAAAGGTAGAGATTATGAAATCGGAAAGATAGCCAAGACGAGAGAACGAATTGCAGAGTGGAAATTTTTGAGTCAAGAAACTTATGATCACAAATACGGGGGGAACGGAGAAATGAGAGAAATATGAACACTGTTCTTGACAAAGTGAGCATGATAAGAAAACAGTGAATGTACATGCTGCTGTACATAGGCTTGTGATGAACAGAAAAAGATAAGCGATGAACGTGTACATAAATGAAAGAAAGCAAAGAGTTAGGTTCCCATTCGGCTTTAAATTGGAAGGAGCAAGATTGTTAAGTGCGTCGAGAAATGGTTGGAAGTCATATGGCCAAAGAGCAAAAATGTCAACAACATAGCGGAGCCAAGAGAGAAGGGCAAACCCCTATAGTAGGAAGTAGAACAGTTTCGAAGTTTTCCAAGCAAGAACAGGTGTTAGAGGAGAGCCCATAGCAACATCGAAGGTTTGGGAAGGTGAATAAGATCTAGAAAAACTCCTCGCAGTTGGTTCTCTAACCTTGGCTACTCTTCCGAATTCGTAAACTGGCTACTCGCATGCAGATGTTGCAGTTATGTTAACCTTTCGAAATGCAACATCCCCAACCCTCCTTCAGAGTGCAGACCCTGTATTTCCTACCTCCAAGATTCAAGTCCAGCTAACTAGTTTCTCAAAATCCCTTCATAAATGTTACCTTGTTCACACTCCAGCAGCATGTCAAATCATGAAAAAGAACTTGCCTCCACTAACTTCTATTTAACATTCTCACACAAGTGTGTGAGTAATGTCCAAGCCCCTCATACACAAATCCTCTATTACTCCTTCCAACCTTTTCTAGGACTACCCCAACCCGCCATTCCCTCCGCCTCAGATTTATATACCCTCCAAGTCATCTAATTTTATTCTTCCTCTCTAAACGTCCAAGCCACTTTAACAAGCCTTCCTCAGCTCTCTGAATATATCGTATTTTCCAGCATAAGTCGCTCTTTTACAACCCCTCCCCTTCCTAACACAAAATAGAAAAGTCTTGGGAAAATCACCCTGAGGCTTATATGCTCAAGGTCAGGAACAAGGGAAGGCTTTGGGTTACTGGCAAGTGGTGGTTCCAGTGTTGTAGTGCTAGTAAACTAAACTCCAGACAACTTCACTACATAAAACTGTTTACCAGATTACTTTAAGTGAATAGTAACTAATTTTAATTATTATTGACTTACTACTAGTACACTACAGGTTCTTGTAGTCTTTTCTGAGTCTTCTTGTTGTTTTCTGAGACTTCTTGTTGTGCTTTCTGAGTCTTCTTGTTTTTTCTAAGTCTTCTTGCCGTGTTTTCTGAGTCTTCTTCTTGTGTTTTCTGAGACTCCTCTTATTGTGTTTTCTCAGTCTTCTTGTTGTGTTTTCTGAGACTTCTTGTTGTGTTTTCTCAGTCTCCTTGTCGTGTTTTCTGAGACTCTTCTTGTCGTATTTTCTGAGACTCCTTTTTTCGCATTTTTACAGTCTTTTTGTCGTGTTTTCTGAGAGTCTTGTCATATTTTCAGAGACTCTTCTTGTCTTGTTTTCAGAGAGTGGTGTTGTCGTGTTTTTCAGTTCAATAATGCATGCAGGCTGGCTCGTTCCATATTGAGTTTGGAGTCTTTCACTCTGCCAAGACTCAGTAACTTCTCTTAATTTATCAGCCTTCACAGATTGACAATAGTGGGGAGACCGCCCATGTGGCATTAAGTTAAGAAATAGTATGTGCGTGTGTGCGGGACTCGCTCACTCTCTCTCTCTCTCTCTCTCTCTCTCTCTCTCTCTCTCTCTCTCTCTCTCTCTCTCTCTCTCTCTCTCTCTCTCTCTCTCTCTCTCTCTCTTTACACAGGGTTTGACAAGGTTAGGTTAAGGATCCCTGCTTTATTGACAAGTTATTTACAGGTTAAGGATTCCTAACTTTATTGACAAGCTAAGAACTGTTACCTACATCAGCTCATTTTAAAGCATTTTTATTGTTATGAGACATTCAAGTAGGGAACAAGATGAAGTTGGAGCCATCTGTGGGCCAGCATTTTCATCTGATCAACTGACTTTATCTCGTTGACATCATAATGCTGTACGAATGTGTTCCATACTCGAGTCATCTTGTGGATAAATGATCTCGGATGAAGTGATGTTCTGGAGAAGGGTACAGCCAATTGCTGCTTTCTGTCCGTCTTGTGGCATAGAAGCTTGCTTCACGCTGTCCTCGAAGTGGATCTCTCTGTCTCTGTCTGTCTGTCTGTCTGTCTGTCTGTCTGTCTGTCTGTGTCTCTCTCTCTCTCTCTCTCTCTCTCTCTCTCCTCTCTCCTCTCTCTCCTCTCTCTCTCTCCTCTCTCTCTCTCTCTCTCTCTCTCTCTCTCTCTCTCTCTCTCTCTCTCTCTCTTTATCTGTCTATTTATATATCTATTTCTCTCTCTTTTTTGTCTATTGCCTCTGCTGCTTTGGGTGCTGATCCTACTTCTGCTGTTTCTTCTTCCAATGCTGCTACTGCTGTTGCCAATGCTGTTTTTTCTGTTGCTTCTACCATTTCTACTACTTTTGATCTTGTGTTATTGAGGTTGTAGGTGGTGTTTCTGCTTCTGCTGTCCTTGCTATTGTTGCAGTTGTTTTCTCCTGCTGCTGTGACTGCTGCTCCTGTAACTGCTGCTGCTGCTGCTGCTGCTTTTTTGCTGATCTGCTGCTACTTTTTGCTGTCTGATTCTGCTCTGCTCTGTTCTGCTACTCTGGGGTATGCTGCTCTGGATTCTGCTACTCTGGGGTACGCTGCTCTGGATTCTGCTACTCTGGGGTATGCTGCTCTGGATTCTGCTGCTCTTTTCTTTGCTGTTGTCTCTGCTGCTGTTATTGCTAACATCGCTTTAAAAAAAAAAACACGGAACCGGTGAGGCTTAAACCCTCGACCAGTGGGTACTAAAATTCCCGGCCAGTGAGTTCCATGGTTTGTTTACAGTCATGTTATTACGATTTCGTGAGTCATGATCGCTCTTGTTGCTTTTGTTACTGCTCTGCTACTGCTTCTGGCTGCTGCTGTTGCTACTGCTGCTATTATCTGCCGTTCTTAACAATTCTTTTGCTAAGTAGAGAATAAAGAATATCTTTATAATATTGTTCACAGAAATATTATACCAGCATAACCTCGAGGTTAATAGCCTATTATTACTCGAGAAATCCAGCCAATGTGGTTTTTCCTCATTAAGGTCATTCGGTTTTAATTAGGAAGAAACCAACAACAGCTAACCAACACCCAGGTACTTGTTAACCGATATTTGAACAGCAGCCGTGTGTTTGAAACTAAAACATTCTCAGATCGATTCCTGAGAAAGTTTTCAGCTCAGTGATTAGAATCATCCTCAGCTGAGAGTTAAGAACAGTCAAAGAACAGGAAGTAATGTTATAAGAATGGCTTCATTTTTGCATTTACAAAATAACACATTTTGTCAAGTATAAACGACTCTGATGGTATGAACCATAACGATTTTATTCTCATATCAACTACGACAACAACTACTACTATTACTATCACTACTACTACTACTACTTACTACTACTACTACTATCACTACTGCTACTACTGCTTTTACTACTACTACTACTATTATTATTATTTAAATACAAATAGCTTCGTTATCGTAGTTCCAACATAATGTTAAGTACCTGGAGTCTACCTGGAGAGTATTCCGGGGAATGCAACGCAACAAATTTACTAAGACACTATTTATGGCGTGAATCACCCTCTGAAGCTGAGATTATAAGTGCAACAACTCTGAGACCAAGTGAGGTTCTTAGTTATCTCGTTCGAATCCAAGTATCAAGTCGGAAATGTGAGTCTGCTCTTCTGTGTACGAAACCTCACTTGCCTCCTACAACTTTACGCTCACTCTTTCTTAAACACTTCCAGGCCCATTCTCATATGTTTGTAGTGTATTCTGATGGTTTTAAATCCCCGATGGTGTCGGGTATGCAGGTGGTTTCCCTGAAAGACTAATGTAAGTTCATTTACTAGAATCAACCAGTGTTATCACGGCAGATTTATATGCAGTTCTCACTGCTACCATAAACATTGCGACTTTGTCCGTCACTTTACTCGCTGTTTCCACTCATCCCGTGGTCCTTGTCCAGTCTCGTTCAGTCGCATTGCTGGTAAACGCAAAGAAATCGCATTCCGCGCCGATATTCAAAGCAAAAACAAAGAGACTAAGCCACTCGTTTAGCTATTCATGATCTTCTAATTTCAAACATAGGTATTACTTTTCTGAACTATTTTTCAGTGTTCTCTCAACAGTTTCGAAGCCGTTGGCAACAACGTTGATCTGAGCGGGACCAAGAAGATCATTTTTCTATCAAACCAGGTTTAGGATTATGGCCATCTTGCCAATGGAAAAGAGTCACTCTGCCTAACTTTTTTGGGTTATCCTAGGTTCTCTACACATATGCTGCTACGTATGATAATCTCTGTAAATATATTTGCGTATACCTGAATAAACTTCCTTACATACTTGCTAATGGGTTTCGTAGACTACATACTCCCCGTTTAGGTACTGAACAGGCGCAGTTCATTCTTGGATATTGCTCTGTAAGGACTGTCAGGTCGCAGTGTCAATCTAACTTACCCTAATAGATTGTCTACTCTCAGAGGGCACGCAGGATTCGCTTGCAATGTCTACACTGCCCCAACACACACACTCTCACTGGCCTCCTCACTGAAAGTCCCACATTTGACTCAGATTCTGATTTTTTTTTTTTAGAGGATACTACCTTTTTCATCAACTTTTCTTTGAATTTTACTTTTACAGTAACTCCCACTTCCACTAACCGTGCCTTCACACGCTCCTGTTCCTCATTCACTTCTAATCTTCGCACATTCCTGCTATCCTACATCCCTCCTTACAGGCTTAGACCTTAAATTGATCATAATAATGAACTGCTTTATATAATCTTCCAGGCTTAGGCATAAGGGACCGGGCGTCTACCTGGAGTCTACCTACCTGGGGGCGTTGACCCCGGGAACACCTCGGTCCCTGATACCTAAGCCTATTAATGAACATTTCTCATACCATTGGGACCTTATTATGGGTCAATCATTACCGCCCAGCCTACCTACCTCACGAAGATCCAACCCCCTCAGTGTTGCAGCTCGACTTGTCTTCCAGGCTACATGATGCCAGCATGCCAGCATGGTGCCAGCATAGTACCAGCAAGGTGCCAGCATAGTGCCAGCATAATACCAGCATGGTGCCAGCATTATGCCAGCAAGATGTCAGCATGATGCCTGCATGTCAGCATGATGCCAGCATGGTACTAGCATGGTGCTAGCATAGTGCCAGCATTATGCCAGCATGGTGCCAGCATAGTGCCAAAATGGTGCCAGCATACCAGTTTGATGCCGGCATAGTGCCAGCATAGCACCAGCATGGTGGCAGCATGATGCCAGCATAGTGCCAGCATGGTACCAGCATGATGCCAGCATAGTGCCAGCATAGTGTCAGCATGGTGCCAGCATGCCAGCATAGTGCCAGCATGACACCATAGTGCAACCATAGTGCCAGCATTGTGCCAGTATAATGCCAGAATAGTGCCAGTATACCAGCATAGTGCCAGCATAGTGCCAGTATGATGCCACCATAGTGCCAGCATGGTGCCAGCATGATGCCACCATAGTGCCAGCATGGTGCCAGTATGATGCCAGCATAGTACCACACCAAACATTTCTCCAGAGGTCACACGCTATCTGCAATCTCTCATGACCTGACCTGACCTGATCTCACTCCGCTGCCTAGCGTCCCGACCATAATGTGTCATCGTGTTTAAACTTTAAAAGGATTACGTAAATTGTTATATTTTAAAGGATAAAAGGCAATAAAAATCGTATCCATTTATTCTTTACTGCTTGACTTTTAAATTAGTTCACATTATATATTATATTAATATCAATATAAACAAAGTTTTGTAATGGGCAACGAAAATAATATTTTCAATGAAGACGAATTCCAACAACTTTGCAATGGAAAACTGGAGTAAATAATAACTAGAACTGAGTATACTACAAACTCTAATCACACAATAGAGCGGGAAAGTAACGTGAAGAACCTGGGAGTGGTAATGTCTGACGATCTCACCTTCAAGGATCACAACAGCGCCATTATCACCGCGAAGAAACTGATAGGATGAATAATGAGAACATTCAAGACAAGATGGATAATGAGAACATTCAAGACAAGATGGATAATGAGAACATTCAAGACAAGAGATCCCAAAACAGTGATGATCTTTTTTAAATCACTTGTTCTCTCCAGGCTGGAATTCTGATGTATATTGAAGGGGTCAGGTAATTTTTTTAACATTTTTAAATTAATACGATACGAAAAAAATACGTGAGCCCAAATCTTACCCATTGAGTTTATTACTCATTAGTCTTATTCACCCCTTCGAAATATTTTAACACACCGGCTGTCTGCCACCTAGGCAGTGTGACCCTCATAAAAAGGAAAATCTTTCACCATTATTCATTTAATCGTTGTCTTGTCAGAAGTGTGCTGACATCACAGTTCTTCCATTTGGAAGTAGGTTCGGTTTATCGTGTGAAATTATGTGAAGGCTCCTCGCATCGTTTACATAGAGATGTGTGGTATATATATATATGTAGAGAATGTGAGGGTAAGAGGGGTGGCAGCCCTACTGAAGGAGTCGAGGAAGAAGTGTTGTCGAGAAGGGATAGTATATATTGACAAGGCTGACAGGTAATACCGGTCCCCACCTGCCTACACCATCCACTTGTCCACCTGCCTGCTCACCCACCAACAACACCCACCTGTCCCACCCACCTACACGACTCACCTGCCTCACCCACCTACACCAACCACCTGTCCTAAAAACCTGCCCCACCCACCTACACCACCCACCAGTCAGACCCACCTGTCCCACCCACCTGTCCCACCCAGCTAACAGTTTCATGGCACTGCAATTTGGGTCTACTAATCCGACTCAGTTTCAGTGATTATCATATTCCTTTTCATACTTATTATCATCGAGGAGGAATGAGGCCCCTGGTTCTATTTCGGAAAAACTGAAGAAAGAAGTGTAGGGGAGACGTAGATGGAGAATTAAGGAAAGAGAAGAAGAGAAGTCTTGGAGAAGGGAAGAGTGGAAGAATTTGGTTGGAAGGAGAATGTAGGAAATAGAAGTGGAAATAGGAAGTGAAAGAAAGCAAGAAACAGGGAGGTGGAAGAAAGCAAGAAACAGGGAGTTGGAAGAAAGCAAGAAACAGGGAAGTGGAAGAAAGCAAGAAACAGGGAAGTGGAAGAAAGCAGGGTGTAGAGGAGAGGAAGAAAAAGGAAAAAATTAGATGAAGGGAAGAAAGCAGGAGGCAAGGGAGGAGAAGAATGAAGGAAGAAATGTAGGATGGGGGAAAAAGAGGAAAGATAGGGGTGGGAAAGACATCAGGAAGAAGTAGAGGAGGAGAAGAAATCCGGAGAATTATAGGTAAGAAAAAGAAAAAAATGAATAAAAGGGGAAGAGAGAAGTGTAAAAGAAGGAAAGAAAAAGGGAAAGGAAGAAAAGAGAAAGAATTAGGGAAAAAGGTAGAAAATAGCAAAAAGCGTGAGTGAGGATAATGATTTAGTGTTTTAATGCTTACTTCTCATAATGTGAGAAACTCTGCCAGGGCTTTCAGTGTCTCTCATAATGTGAGCGAGACTGACAGGTGTCTGTATCACGTCTGTCTCATAATGTGAGAGATTATCAACGTCTGTCTCATAATGTGAGAGATTATCAGCGTATGTCTCATAATGTGAGAGACTAGCAGGGTGTCTCAAAGTGAGAGACTCTGGAAGGGAGGACAAAAATCTCATTATCTTCCAATCTGGGTATTGAGACTGTATTGATTACTCACTGATCTAATTTAAAAATTCATTGGGGAATGTGCATAAATTAAAAAAAGGGGAAGACGATGGTGGTGGTTGGTGGGGGTTGTGACGGTGGTTTTGATGGTGGTGGTGGTAGTTTGGTGGTGTGGTTGGTGGTTGGGGTAAGGATGGTGGCGGAGTAGGTTGTGGTGGTGGTGGTGTCTTGGTTGATGGTGGTTGTTGGTAGTGGTGATGGTGGTTGTTGGTGGTGGTACTTGGTTGGATGGTGGTAGTGGTGATGGTGGTGGTTAGTGGTGGTGGAGACGGTAGTGGTGTCGTCGTCACCGTGATGGAGTAGTGATGGAGGGAGTGAGTAGGAGAAATGACTATAGGAAAAGAAAAGGGGAGACAGGAAGGGGAGGAGGGAAAGGAAAGATGGGAAAGGAAAGACAGGAGAGAGAGGGAGAGGAGGAGGAGAGATAGTGAAGGAAAGAAGATGGGGATGGCAGGAGAGGAGAAGAACAGAGGGAAGGGTGGAAAGGGTGCTTGTTTAGGCTACAAGGAGCGAGAAATGGGGTGGAGGGTGATGGACGGTATGTAAAAGCTAACAGAAGCGTTGAGGGTTAGGGTGAGGGAAGAGAAGGGATAAGGTAGGGGTGAGGGTAGAGAGGGGGGGGGAAGAACTGAGATGAGGGAATTAGGGAAGGAGAGATGGAGGAAGGTTTGAGAGGTGAGGGAGAGAGAAAGAGAGAGAGAGGAAGGGTTGAGGGCTGGGTGTTGGGAAAACAGGAATGGAAGAATGTAGAGAGAATTAGAGAAGTAAAATGCAAAAGATAACTTGCAGTGAAATGTCAAGAGTTAAAACACTAAGAAATTTAAGACTAGATTAAATTTTGGGTAGGTTGAGACACGTAAACAAGCCTCCTCACACCTGTTGTTCCTGTTCTCCTAGCAGTAAATAGGTACTTGGGTGTTGACTGTTGTAGGTGGCATCCTGGGGCATGGTATTATACATAAGATAGGGCCGGACTTAGAATGATCAGAGGAAAGATAACAGCTCATAGTATGGATATTAAATTATGTAAAAATAGAGAAAATAGGCAAAGAAAATGGTTTAACACAATGTGTCAGGCATAGACTGAGCGGAGCGACCAGAGTACAAAATGCGATTCTATTGATTCCATTGCAACTGTGGTTTATAGAAGTTCTAAGATAGGGTAGATTGTGGAAAAACATTGCATGTGTTGCAGATGCAAGGCATATGTGGCAGATTAAAAGCCAGTGAGTGTTTTTATAAATAGTGAGGCATAAGTTAGGGTAAGGACAGAAAATATTTTATTTTTTTTTGTGAAACTAGGTTTTAAACAGTGATGTGTTACTTCACGTCTGTTGTTTGTTATTATAAATAGGGTTGTGAAAGAGGTGACTGGGGGCGTTAGGGGAGAGGTGAAGCTTTATAAATGAATGAATTTAATATGAATTACTTATTGTCACGGTTGCTCTTTGCTGATGACGCAATACTTTTGGGAGACACAAATGCTAAGTTGTAGAAGTTGGTGAATGACAATGAAAGGGAGAATTAAAAAAAATACAAAGTTGAAAGTGAACACTCTCAAACAATTAGATGATAAGGCGAAGATGTCAAAAGACTTGCAGGGATGGATGTGATAATGAAAAGCAATGAAATAATGTATTTCAACAGACACAGTTCACTACCTTTTAGAAGTGGTTCATAACCAGGGGTACCTGTATGCCCCGGGAGTACGAGAAAGCAATACTGGGGGTGCAAGACGCACTAGTCAGTTCGAAATACTATGTCTGTCAAGAACATTGGTAAATGTTTTTTTTGTGGCAATATTCTCTGTTTATTTTACAACTCTCATTAAATTTGTTAGTGTTGCATGCCGTTTTCCTCTGAACGCTTCGTACACCATCATCTTCACTGTTCAGTTTCACTTTTTGTTCATTGTCTTAAGCATTCTTGTGTGTTGTGTGGTGTGTTCAATGGTGTTCTGGGTGCAGTGTAGCAACATTCTACTGCTAAATTCAGGTAACGTGAAATGGTACTGATGTTGTGTATAGTAGGAATAATTTGAAGTGTATTATGAAAGATGATCTTGTTGAATCGAAAACTATTGAAGGAATCCTAATGGAAATTGAATCAATGAGAGTTAAAAAAAAACTTCAACTGAATACAATTCAGAACGTTCTCACGGTTAGCAGAAAAAGACTTTTGAGGTGAATGGTTCAGAGAACCGACAAGTTTATAAATTAGATACAGTGTTGCACATGTGTCTAATTCATCAACTTGTCGGTTCTCTGAACCATTCATCTACATTCCTGTCTGGCACAGCAATATCTTGGGATCTTAATACAGGGAATTCTGCACTTGCCTAAACCATGGGCACGACCTACTTCCACAATGGAAAAATGTGATACACCTATGACTGCTGCACCTCTCCTGTCTACAGTATATGAGCTACTTCTTCGCACATATGCTGTAGTCTTTTCATGATTGATGGACTGATTACATCGACTTAAGGCTGAGGGACTGATTACCTCAAACTCATCCTGTTCTTCACCATTCTCCTTTGCATGGACTGATGAAGCCACTGTGTTGTGAAACGTTTCCTCACTAAATATACCCAAGTGTTGCACATGTGTCTAATTTATCAAGACTTTTGAGGTTCTCGTGCCGTTTGCCACCACCAGTTTTTGTGAGATAGGTTTTTTAACGCTGATACATATTAGCAAAGGCTCGGTGCAGGTGATGACATGCGTGTGGCTATTTTTAAAAACACACCTCGCTTCAGCTTCATAGCTAATGAAAGTTAACGACATAAAAGCCACCAAGAAAAATTCATTTGCTTTTGTTTATAATTGAGTAAGAACTTATTTTAGTTCTTACTCAATTTATACGCGCTTTTTTTTTGACGTAAAAATAAGTTTTCCGAAAGAAATTAAAGTTTAAAGTTATTTTTTGACAAGAGTGTAAAAAAAATGAGACAACTGAATGGGTAGAAAAACTTAAAAAGATTGAGAACCTCTGTTATAGAGAAAGTGAATGTGTTGAGATTCTTAGGAGTGAATGTATGGAAGCTGGATCTATGAAAGATAAGGTGAATCACACAGTGGATAAAGGTAAGTAACTTGAGTGTTGAGACTGGTAAAAGAGAAGTTTGATAGTTAAGAGAAAAATGAGAATGTATGAGCTTATAATGAAGGTAGCTGTTATGTACGAGTGTGAAACACTGCATGTGTTACAACCAGGAGGTGACTTGCACACTGACATGTGTTACAACCAGGAGGTGACTTGCACACTGACATGTGTTACAACCAGGAGGTGACTTGCACACTGACATGTGTTACAACCAGGAGGTGACTTGCACACTGACATGTGTTACAACCAGGAGGTGACTTGCACACTGACATGTGTTACAACCAGGAGGTGACTTGCACACTGACATGTGTTACAACCAGGAGGTGACTTGCACACTGACATGTGTTACAACCAGGAGGTGACTTGCACACTGACATGTGTTACAACCAGGAGGTGACTTGCACACTGACATGTGTTACAACCAGGAGGTGACTTGCACACTGACATGTGTTACAACCAGGAGGTGACTTGCACACTGACATGTGTTACAACCAGGAGGTGACTTGCACACTGACATGTGTTACAACCAGGAGGTGACTTGCACACTGACATGTGTTACAACCTGGAGGTGACTTGCACACTGACATGTGTTGCAACCAGGAGGTGACTTGCACACTGACATGTGTTGCAACCAGGAGGTACTTGCAACACTGACATGTGTTACAACCAGGAGGTGACTTGCACACTGACATGTGTTACAACCAGAGGTGACTTGCACACTGACATGTGTTACAACCAGGAGGTGACTTGCACACTGACATGTGTTGCAACCAGGAGGTGACTTGCGCACTGACATGTGTTACAACCAGGAGGTGACTTGCACACTGACATGTGTTACAACCAGAGGTGACTTGCACACTGACATGTGTTACAACCAGGAGGTGACTTGCACACTGACATGTGTTACAACCAGGAGGTGACTTGCACACTGACATGTGTTGCAACCAGGAGGTGACTTGCACACTGACATGTGTTACAACCAGGAGGTGACTTGCACACTGACATGTGTTACAACCAGGAGGTGACTTGAACACTGACATGTGTTAGCAACCAGGAGGTGACTTGCACACTGACATGTGTTGCAACCAGGAGGTGACTTGCACACTGACATGTGTTGCAACCAGGAGGTGACTTGCACACTGACATGTGTTGCAACCAGGAGGTGACTTGCACACTGACATGTGTTGCAACCAGGAGGTGACTTGCACACTGACATGTGTTGCAACCAGGAGGTGACTTGCACACTGACATGTTACAACCAGGAGGTGACTTGAACACTGACATGTGTTACAACCTGGAGATGACTTGCACACTGACATGTGTTGCAACCAGGAGGTGACTTGCACACTGACATGTGTTGCAACCATGAGATGACTTGCACACAGACATGTGTTGCAACCAGGAGGTGACTTGCACACTGACATGTGTTGCAACCAGGAGGTAACTTGCACACTGACATGTGTTGCAACCAGGAGGTGACTTGCATACTGACATGTGTTGCAACCAGGAGGTGACTTGCACACTGACATGTGTTGCAACCAGGAGGTGACTTGCACACTGACATGTGTTGCAACCAGGAGGTGACTTGGACACTGACATGTGTTGCAACCAGGAGGTGACTTGCACACTGACATGTGTTGCAACCAGGAGGTGACTTGCACACTGACATGTGTTGCAACCAGGAGGTAACTTGCACACTGACATGTGTTGCAACCAGGAGGTGACTTGCATACTGACATGTGTTGCAACCAGGAGGTGACTTGCACACTGACATGTGTTGCAACCAGGAGGTGACTTGCACACTGACATGTGTTACAACCATAAGGTGACTTGCACACTGACATGTGTTACAACCAGGAGGTGACTTGCACACTGACATGTGTTGCAACCAGGAGGTGACTTGCACACTGACATGTGTTGCAACCAGGAGGTGACTTGGACACTGACATGTGTTGCAACCAGGAGGTGACTTGCACACTGACATGTGTTGCAACCAGGAGGTGACTTGGACACTGACATGCGTTGCAACCAGGAGGTGACTTGCACACTGACATGCGTGTGACCTCAAAGTTAAGTACGAGGCCACTGTTATCAAGGTTCCACCCAAGGCTCCTCTTATAAGAAAGCTTGTGTACCACAAGACGGGCAGCAAACAGCAACTACACTCTGGGTGTAGGGGCAGTAGATACGGGGTGTCGTAAATCAGAGTGTGGTGTGATGATAATGCTGAAAAAAGCAGTGAAAATATTACATTCTCTACTGTAATCGCCTTTAATGGTTATAAGGGTCCAGTCTCAGCTCCTGGCCCCCTCTTAACCTCCTGTGTGTGTGTGTGTGTGTGTGTGTGTGTGTGTGTGTGTGTGTGTGTGTGTGTGTGTGTGTACTCACCGTAGTTGTGCTTGCAGAGGTCGAGTCATAGCGTGTGTGTTGGTGTGTGTGTGTGTGTGTGTGTGTGCTAAATTGTACTCACCTAATTGTGATTGAAAGAGGTTGATTCCCGTTTCAGCTCCTGGCCCCTGCCTCTCTGCTGGTCGCTACTGGATTCACTCTCTGTCTTGGCTGGTTGTATGTTAGAGAGAGAGAGAGAGAGAGAGAGACGGGAAGGGGAGAAGGTGAGTCAGAGGGGAAATGTCTTTCTCCCCTTTTTTCTTATTGAGTTTTATGAAGTACTAATTGATGAGTTCTGCTGGTAGAGATTGAAGGAGTCTGGATTGATGAACTCTGCTGATGGAGACCGAAGGTTCCTGGGTTGATGAGTTCTACTGGTGGTGAGTGAAGGAATCTGAGTTGATGAGCTGTGCTGGTGGTGATTGAAAGAGCATGGGTTGATGAGCTATCCTGGTGGTGATTGAAGGAGCGTGAGTTGATGAGCTGTGCAGGTGGTGATTGAAGGAGCCTGGGTTGATGAGTTGTGCTGGTGGTGATTGAAAGAGATTGGATTGATGCGCTGTGCTGGTAGTGATTGAAGGAGCTTGGGTTGATGAACTGTGATGGCGGTGATTGATGGAGCCTGGGTTGATGAGCTGTGCTGGTGGTGATTGAAGGTTGATAAGCTCTCTTGGTGATTGGAGGTTGATAAGCTCTGGTGGTGATTAAGGGTTGATAAGCTCTGGTGGTGATTGAAGGTTGATAAGCTCTGGTGGTGATTGAGGGTTGATAAGCTCTGGTGGTGATTGAGGGTTGATAAGCTCTGGTGGTGACTGAAGGTTGATAAGCTCTGGTGGTGATTGAAGGTTGATAAGCTCTGGTGGTGACTGAAGGTTCATAAGCTCTGGTGGTGACTGAAGGTTGATTAGCTCTGGTGGTGATTGAAGGTTGATAAGCTCTGGTGATGATTGAAGGTTGATAAGCTCTGGTGACGATTGAAGGTTGATAAGCTCTATTGATGATTGAAGGTTGATAAGCTCTGGTGATTAAGGTTGATAAGGTCTGGTGGTGATTGAAAGTTTGATAAGCTCTGGTGATTGAAGGTTGATAAGCTCTGGTGATTGAAGGTTGATAAGCTCTGGTGGTGATTGAAGGTTAATAAACTCTGGTGGTGATTGAAGGTTGATAAGCTCTGGTGTGACTGAAGATTGATAAGCTCTGGTGGTGATTGAAGGTTGATAAGCCTTGTGGCGATTAAGGGTTGATAAGCTCTGGTGGTGATTGAAGGTTGATAAGCTCTGGTGGTGATTGAAAGTTGATAAGCTCTGGTGGTGATTGAAGGCTGATAAGCTCTGGTGGTGATTGAAGGTTGATAAGCTCTGGTGGTGATTGAAGGTTGATAAGCTCTGGTGATTGAAGGTTGATAAGCTCTGGTGATTGAAGGTTGATAAGCTCTGCTGGTGATTGAAGGTTAAGTTCTGGTGGTGATTGAAGGTTGATAAGCTCTGGTGGTTGAAGGTTGATAAGCTCTGGTGGTGATTGAAGGGTGATAAGCTCTGGTGGTTGAGGGTTGATAAGCTCTGGTGGTGATTGAGGGATGATAAGCTCTGGTGGTGACTGAAGGTTGATAAGCTCTGGTGGTGATTGAAGGTTGATAAGCTCTGGTGGTGACTGAAGGTTCATAAGCTCTGGTGGTGACTGAAGGTTGATTAGCTCTGGTGGTGATTGAAGGTTGATAAGCTCTGGTGATGATTGAAGGTTGATAAGCTCTGGTGACGATTGAAGGTTGATAAGCTCTATTGATGATTGAAGGTTGATAAGCTCTGGTGATTCAAGGTTGATAAGGTCTGGTGGTGATTGAAAGTTGATAAGCTCTGGTGATTGAAGGTTGATAAGCTCTGGTGATTGAAGGTTGATAAGCTCTGGTGGTGATTGAAGGTTAATAAACTCTGGTGGTGATTGAAGGTTGATAAGCTCTGGTGTGACTGAAGATTGATAAGCTCTGGTGGTGATTGAAGGTTGATAAGCTCTTGTGGCGATTAAGGGTTGATAAGCTCTGGTGGTGATTGAAGGTTGATAAGCTCTGGTGGTGATTGAAAGTTGATAAGCTCTGGTGGTGATTGAAGGCTGATAAGCTCTGGTGGTGATTGAAGGTTGATAAGCTCTGGTGGTGATTGAAGGTTGATAAGCTCTGGTGATTGAAGGTTGATAAGCTCTGGTGATTGAAGGTTGATAAGCTCTGCTGGTGATTGAAGGTTAAGTTCTGGTGGTGATTGAAGGTTGATAAGCTCTGGTGGTTGAAGGTTGATAAGCTCTGGTGGTGATTGAAGGGTTGATAAGCTCTGGTGGTGATTGAAGGTTAAGGCTCTGGTGATTGAAGGTTGATAAGCTCTGTGGTGATTGAAGGTTGATAAGCTCTGGTGGTGATTGAAGGTTGATAAGCTCTGGTGGTGATTGAAGGTTGATAAGCTCTGGTGGTGATTGAAGGTTGATAAGCTCTGGTGGTTGAAGGTTAAGCTCTGGTGATTGAAGGTTGATAAGCTCTGGTGGTGATGAAGGTTGATAAGCTCTGGTGGTGATTGAAGGTTGATAAGCTCTGGGTGATTGAAGGTTGATAAGCTCTGGTGTGATTGAAGGTTGATAAGCTCTGGTTGTGACTGAAGGTTGATAAGCTCTGGTTGTGACTGAAGGTTAATAAGCTCTGGTGGTGATTGAAGGTTGATAAGCTCTGGTGGTGACTGAAGGTTGATAAGGTCTGGTGGTGACTGAAGGTTGATAAGCTATTGTGGTGATTGAAGGTTGATAAGCTCTGGTGGTGATTGAAGGTTGATAAGCTCTGGTGGTGATTGAAGGTTGATAAGCTCTGGTGGTGACTGAAGGTTGATAAGCTCTGGTGGTGATTGAAGGTTGATAAGCTCTGGTTGTGACTGAAGGTTGATAAGCTCTGGTGGTGATTGAAGGTTGATAAGCTCTGGTGGTGACTGAAGGTTGATAAGGTCTGGTGGTGACTGAAGGTTGATAAGCTCTGGTGGTGATTGAAGGTTGATAAGCTCTGGTGATGATTGAAGGTTGATAAGCTCTGGTGGTGATTGAAGGTTGATAAGCTCTGGTGGTGACGGAAGGTTGATAAGCTCTGGTGGTGACTGAAGGTTGATAAGGTCTGGTGGTGACTGAAGGTTGATAAGCTCTGGTGGTGACTGAAGGTTGATAAGCTCTGGAGGTGATTGAAGGTTGATAAGCTCTTGTGGTGATTGAAGGTTGATAAGCTCTGGTGGTGATTGAAGGTTGATAAGCTCTGGTGGTGATTGAAGGTTGATAAGCTCTGGTGGTGACTGAAGGTTGATAAGCTCTGGTGGTGATTGAAGGTTGATAAGCTCTGGTGGTGATTGAAGATTGATAAGCTCTGGTGGTGACTAAAGGTTGATAAGGTCTGGTGGTGACCGAAGGTTGATAAGCTCTGGTGTGACTGAAGGTTGATGAGCTCTGGTGGTGATTGAAGGTTGATAAGTCTGGTGGTGATTGAAGGTTGATAAGCTCTGGTGGTGATTGAAGATTGATAAGCTCTGGTGGTGACTAAAGGTTGATAAGGTCTGGTGGTGACCGAAGGTTGATAAGCTCTGGTGGTGACTGAAGGTTGATGAGCTCTGGTGGTGATTGAAGGTTGATAAGGTCTGGTGGTGATTGAAGGTTGATAAGCTCTGGTGGTGATTGAAGGTTGATAAGCTCTGGTGGTGATTGAAGGTTGATAAGCTCTGGTGGTGATTGAAGGTTGATAAGCTCTGGTGGTGATTGAAGGTTGATAAGCTCTGGTGGTTGAAGGTTAAGCTCTGGTGATTGAAGGTTGATAAGCTCTGGTGATTGAAGGTTGATAAGCTCTGGTGGTGATTGAAGGTTGATAAGCTCTGGTGGTGATTGAAGGTTGATAAGCTCTGGTTGTGATTGAAGGTTGATAAGCTCTGGTTGTGATCGAAGGTTGATAAGTTCTGGTGGTGATTGAAGGTTGATAAGGTCTGGTGGTGATTGAAGGTTGATAAGCTCTGGTGGTGATTGAAGGTTGATAAGCTCTGGTGGTGATTGAAGGTTGATAAGCTCTGGTGGTGATTGAAGGTTGATAAGCTCTGGTGGTGATTGAAGGTTGATAAGCTCTGGTGGTGAATGAAGGTTGATAAGCTCTGGTGGTGATTGAAGGTTGAAAAGCTCTGGTGGTGATGAAGGTTGATAAGCTCTGGTGGTGATGAAGGTTGATAAGCTCTGGTGGTGACTGAAGGTTGATAAGCTCTGGTGGTGACTGAAGGATGCTAAGCTCTGGTGGTGACTGAAGGTTGATAAGCTCTGGTGGTGACTGAAGGTTGATAAGGTCTGGTGGTGATTGAAGGTTGATAAGCTCTGGTGGTGACTGAAGGTTGATAATCTCTGGTGGTGACTGAAGGTTGATAAGGTCTGGTGGTGACTGAAGGTTGATAAGCTCTTGTGGTGATTGAAGGTTGATAAGCTCTGGTGGTGATTGAAGGTTGATAAGCTCTGGTGGTGATTGAAGGTTGATAAGCTCTGGTGGTGACTGAAGGTTGATAAGCTCTGGTGGTGATTGAAGGTTGATAAGCTCTGGTGGTGATTGAAGGTTGATAAGCTCTGGTGGTGACTAAAGGTTGATAAGCTCTGGTGGTGACTAAAGGTTGATAAGGTCTGGTGGTGACCGAAGGTTGATAAGCTCTGGTGGTGACTGAAGGTTGATAAGCTCTGGTGGTGATTGAAGGTTGATAAGCTCTGGTGGTGATTGAAGGTTGGTAAGCTCTGGTGATTGAAGATTGATTAGCTCTGGTGGTGATTGAAGGTTGATAAGCTCTGGTGATTGAAGGTTGATAAGCTCTGCTGGTGATTGAAGGTTGATAAGCTCTGGTGGTGATTGAAGGTTGATAAGCTCTGGTGGTGATTGAAGGCTGATAAGCTCTGGTGGTGATTGAAGGTTAAGCTCTGATGGTGACTGAAGGTTGATAAGCTCTGGTGGTGATTGAAGGTTGATAAGGTCTGGTGGTGACTGAAGTGTTGGATAAGGTCTGGTGGTGACTGAAGGTTGATAAGGTCTGGTGGTGACTGAAGGTTGATAAGGTCTGGTGGTGACTGAAGGTTGATAAGGTCTGGTGGTGACTGAATGTTGATAAGCTCTTGTGGCGATTGAAGGTTGATAAGCTCTGATGGTGATTGAAGGTTGATAAGCTCTGGTGGTGATTGAAGGTTGATAAGCTCTGGTGGTGACTGAAGGTTGATATGATCTGGTGGTGATTGAAGGTTGATAAGCTCTGTTTGTGACTGAAGGTTGATAAGCTCTGGTGGTGACTGAAAGTTGATAAGCTCTGGTGGTGACTGAAGGTTGATAAGCTCTGGTGGTGACTGAAGGTTGATAAGCTCTGGTGGTGACTGAAGGTTGATAAGCTCTGGTGGTGACTGAAGGTTGATAAGCTCTGGTGGTGACTGAAGGTTGATAAGCTCTGGTGGTGACTGAAGGTTGATAAGCTCTGGTGGTGACTGAAGGTTGATAAGCTCTGGTGGTGACTGAGGGTTGATAAGCTCTGGTGGTGACTGAAGGTTTGATAAGCTCTGGTGGTGACTGAAGGTTGATAAGGTCTGGTGGTGACTGAAGGTTGATAAGCTCTGGTGGTGACTGAAGGTTGATAAGCTCTGTGGTGACTGAAGGTTGATAAGCTCTGGTGGTGACTGAAGGTTGATAAGCTCTGGTGGTGACTGAAGATTGATAAGCTCTGGTGGTGACTTAAGGTTGATAAGCTCTGGTGGTGACTGAAGGTTGATAAGCTCTGGTGGTGACTGAAGGTTGATAAGCTCTGGTGGTGACTGAAGGTTGATAAGCTCTGGTGGTGACTGAAGGTGATAAGCTCTGGTGGTGATTGAAGGTTGATAAGCTCTGGTGGTGACTGAAGGTTGATAAGCTCTGGTGGTGACTGAAGGTTGATAAGCTCTGGTGGTGACTGAAGGTTGATAAGCTCTGGTGGTGACTGAAGGTTGATAAGCTCTGGTGGTGACTGAAGGTTGATAAGCTCTGGAGGTGACTGAAGGTTGATAAGCTCTGGTGGTGACTGAAGGTTGATAAGCTCTGGTGGTGACTGAAGGAGTCTTGCGTGACTACAAACAGCAACCAAGACTTCCTATTTCCCACTTTATTTTACATAAGACTTTTATAAGTCTTTCAATGCTATTTATTCCCTTCTGTTTCCACTTCATGTATGAATGTGTCTGTGTAATGTACATGTCATATGTATACATTTATGTGGCACTATTAAGATTCATGTGCATTATACACAATGAATATAGATTCATGTGTTATATATGCTTATATGTACAATATATTCTTTTATGTATATATAATAATTGGTGGGACGTATATATTTTTGTGATATAATACTGCGCAATATATACAGTTATAAATGTATACTATATAAATAACCATTACCCTGAAGAGGCCCAGGAACTGAAACTCAACCCATCCTAACCCTAAGACTATGGATGCAGGAGGACACATTACACTGTGCATGTGTCTGATTTGTAAACAATTTGTGGATATCACTTACCATGTGTCATGTATCATGGACTAATACTCCCTGATTTACATAAGAGTGAAAATTCGTAAATACAGTGATAGACAAAGAAAAAAATACACTAGAAATATGTTGTAAATATTAATATTTCGTGTCGTCCTCATTATTATAAAATGGACAGAATTAAAAACTCAGGTTAAAGCTGGATTTTTCATTGTTTTTTCATTTTTGTTTCTGTTATATATTTTTTCTAAATTTTCTACAATATTGAAAGGAAAAATATTATTTTTTTTTAACTTTTACTTATATTTTTTTTACTAATTCTGTACCATACTGAAAGAAAAAATCTGTTCTGTTTTACCTAAATAAATAGCAATAGCTGTCCTGGCAGAGCTGTCAGTCATTGAGAGATTAGTGGTCAAGTAACAATCTCAGTCTTCCTCTAAGATACATCTTCATTGAAGGTTTGAAGCCTATCTAAAGCAGCATTCACAAGTTATTGCGCAGAAGGCTAAAACCAAAAATATTTAGTAATATTGGGTAGCTCGAACCTACGTTGCCTAAAGCCAATCAAATTCTGTTAAGTTTAAAATTTTGAAGTCGATCAGAGAAGTGTTTTTATCGTGTAATTGGAAAATTAAGACTTACACGGCCTAATAACACTTAAACCACAGTTGGTCTATTGTGGTGGTGACTACTATTTCTGGTGTGGTGTTGACCAAGTCTAGTGTTGTCTTGACATCCAGGTCCGGAATGGTCTTGACGACCACGTCTTGACCAGGACTGGTATGGTCTTGACGACCAGGTCTGGCATGGTCTTGGTCAAGTCTTCTATGGTATTGACGACTATGTCAAGTTTTCTGGAGGATCTGTCACATTAGATCCAACTTTTACGTTCTATTTCAGTTTGCAAGGACTGTTGCCTTTGTTTGCCATTTATGTGAGGTTCGTCTGTCTTTCCTATTTTATGTAATCTCTCCTATATGATTATAAAAACAATACCATGACGTTTTTAATATTTTCTACATAAAACCAAATATTAAAGCAGATTAACCATCGAAAAATTATTTTAGAAATTCCCAAGAATTAATATCCAAAATTTCATTTCTCAAATATTCAACATGCTAGCTAGAAGCTTTGGTGTTAAGGTACTGCGTGAGACAGTCACACACAGACAATTAAAGGACATGCAGACAAGCACAAATAGACATACAGTTACACACAGACAGCCAGGCAGACAATGAGCACAGATTTGTAGACAAGTTGACCCTCAGACTGACACAGACAGGTCGACAGACAGGAAGGCAGACGCACACATACACAGACAGGTATAGAAAAGCCAGCAATATCGCCGTCTCTGGCGTGCTGGGCAGCTGGTATAAATATATGAGAGTATTCAGGTTGGCATATTACGCTGGATATAAAAACCGCGGCCCCGCATAAATTAAGATGAGGAAAGTGTAGACTCGCTTAAATGCGACCTCTGGTGAATTACTTTGTTTATTTTACAGCAGATATTGTTTCATTATCATAGTAATGAATGTTCAATGGGGTTCAGTTTCAAGTTTATTGTTTTTGTTCGCTGGGTGAATATGGAGATGATCTTCGCGTTCCCACGCTGTTTTATGAACATTTATGAACCTTTTATTGGTTGACAAAAATATTTGTTTTTGTTTTCGAAGGATATATGAGGATTTTAATTATTTAAGTGTTCTTCAGTTGTGGGAGTGTATATATGCGTGGTTGGTTTGTTAAGTTTAAAGTGTATCTCTACGCGAAGGTCAGCAACACCGCCAGGTACATTATTCACTACCAGTCAAGAATACTTCAGTACTTAAAATAGGGATTAGAGGTACACACCTCTGGGTGTGTCTACCACTTACGTGCGTGCGTGCTCATCCACTTGTAATCACTTAGGTGTTTCTGCAGGGGTTGAACCTTAGCTCTAGGGTCCCGTGTTGATATTGCAATAATCAAAAGCTTAACTAGCCAAAAGACCTATCCTCTACTAGTGGGCGGAGGATCGAGTCTCCACTACTAATTACACAGACCCACAAATGTTTTAAATTTAAAATGTAAATATCTTTCTCCCTGTTTTTTCTTGTTTCGTTAGGATGTAATACACATCAGTTGGTTCAAGTGCAACACTTGAGTCCAGGCATTGTCTAAGTATCTTTCACGTTGGGATTATGTCTCCTCTGGTTCCTCAGCCATTTTGCAATGTAAGATCCTCAGTAGGTTTTTTAATCTGTTGTTTCTCAGGTCTCTCACTTCTGATATACCAGCCTTGTAGGAGCACACTGAGCTTAGTAAGTGTTCTTTTACTTATCTGTTTGTGATTGCAGGGGTCGATTCACAGCTCCTGGCTCTGCTTCTTCGCTGGTCGCCAATAAGTCTACTCTGTCCCTACTCCATGAGCTTTTTCGTATCGTATCTCTCTTTTGAGGAGATGAGGGTTTCAAGCTGGCTCCGCGTACTCCAGTACTAGCCAAATATATGCCTTGTGCCGTGTGCATTGATCATTTGTTGTCTTATACAAGTTCACCTTACATTTGCCAACTTTTACATTATTTATTTCATCATTGTTTCCTTGCACTTCAAGTGAAAAGAATGGTGTCATACCCACCTCGGGGGTCTCTTCTCCTGCCGATTCTGTGAGTTGCTTCCCTCTCGAGCAGTATACTTCTTCTGACTATCTGTTTGCTGACTGCATCCTTATATACCTTCGACTGCCTGAGGGTTGAATGCCAGTGTCCACTTCTTAGATCATTACTGTAACTTAAGTTTTCGAATAGCATCTGGGAATCTCTTTATTCATTATTCTCCCCATTAGTTGTCAATCATCTGAAAAAGTTGATATTTGTAAGTTTTTCTATCACCCTGTAAGTAGTACTCCAGGTCTACCAGTATCCATATTGACACATTTTTCCTGTAGCACTGTTGGTTTTTGTAACTACTGAGGTGCCTATAAGGGCTACTGCTACTAACTACTGCGGCACTGCCATCTTTTGGGCATTATCAAATTTACTGTGTTCTACTTGTCTGATATCTAGATTAGTCTCCTCTGAGGGGCTATGTATGGTGCCAGACAGAGTGCCGTCATCCAGGTGCCATATGTTGAACTAACTGGACAACTAGTGAAAGACTGTTCATTAGATACTAAAGATTTCCTTCCCTTGGATTCAACCTTATTACCTCTCATTCCATAGGAGCGGTATGACCCCTACCGGTTTACCGCTCCCCCATGAATAATAATAATTACTAATAATAATAACGAGTTTCTCTTTGACATTCTTAACTAAGTAGTAAAGAAGGGGGGACGAGTACCCTGCTGGACACCATCACACAATCGATATATTCAACAAAGTGATGGTGATAAGGAAGGAAATGGTAATAAGTAGCTCAAGTTGCAGTATTTTTCCTAATCAGATTTAAACGTGGTTCACACACAGCTTTACGGAATCTCCACCCAAAACCGAATTGCTTTCAGCATGGAACCTGCATCGCTGCTATTTCCATAGATGACTTTCTCACAGCTGCCCTGCTAACAGCGATGGATGTGACTACTCATTTCTTTCTAAGGACATAATGGGTTGCAATATTATGTTGTTTGTGATGTGTATAGTAGTCAATTTCAGTTTGATTCGCCAGCATAATCCCGGCCCGGGTCTTGTCGATGTGCTGACCCGGCGTGTGTCGCAGCGTTCCTGATTTCAACGCTGGAGTCTAGAGTTCCAGCCCTTCCCTAGCATTCTTAGACTAATATTGCTATTGCATGTGTTTATCTCCATAATTTAGAAAATCGTCACTGGTAAACAAAAATTCTCTTTCCTCCTTCCCTCCCTTTTCTCCTCTCTTCGTCCTCTCATATTCTCTCATCCTTCCTCTATAATCCTGCTCTCCCCATTCTTCTTCACGCCATTCCATAGATCTATTCATTATTTCATAATCCTACTTTCCTCTCTTTTCTTTACACTCTTCTCTTTATGGAGTACATAACTCGATATATCCTAGTCTTAGGTAAGTGATGAGCCCGATGGGCCCTACAGACGAGCAACAAGTTATACAGAGCTGAGCAGGAAATTGATATTTGGCCCTTCTCGTTTGCTTTATGTTTATCTTACGAGGCTTCTGGAGGTTATAGCCCCCTTGGCCCGGTCTAATACCAGACCCTCTGGCTGCTGGCGTGATCGACCAGGCTGTCAGTACTGAGCAACTTAACAAGTTCCCTCTTGTTGACAGCCAGAGGTTTGTTGGTATTTTTCCTTATGCTCGAAAGGAGGAAGATGAAAAGTCGAAGACCTCTTACACGTATTGAGTTCTCTTTTAGTGTACTGACTGTGTCCCTACTTTTTATTGGGAATACTAAGCACCGTCCACCAAATCTCTTGCTTTCAAATGGAATGATTTCAATGTACAGGTTTAGCGCCAGTTCCTCTAGGATTTTCCGGATGTAAATTATGGTGGTCTTTTCTCGCCTAGGTTCCAAGGAATACAGTTCAGGGAGCATCAAACAAACCCAGATATTCAGATGTTTGAATTTATGCTGTCAGTGAGGGTTCCCTGTATGTTTTCTAATTCTGCAGTGTCTCCTGCCTTGAAGGTGGCCTTAAGTATACAGCAGCATTCTTGCTTAGGGATGACTTGTTCTGGAAAAGCATCATTAATGACTCGACACTTCTTTTTAATCTAGGTATCCAGCCTATCATTTTCCTTGCGGTAGCAACAGCAACATTGTTCTGACCCTTGAATGTGAGATCCTCTGAATGATTAGAGTTTGTCCTATACTCCGTTTCAATCTTTATTTACTACATTCTTCCACCAAGGCAGGGTGGCCCGAAAAAGAAAACTTTCACCATCATTCATTCCATCACTGTCTTGCCAAAAGCGGGCTCACACTAACATTAACATCCCTCTTTCAGAGCGCAGGCATTGTACTTCCCATCTCCAGGAATCAAGTCCGGCTTTCCCGTTTCCCTGAATCCATTCATAAATATTACTCTGCTCACACTCCAACAACACGTCAAGTCCTAAAAACCATTTGCCTCCATTTGATCCTATCTAACACGCTCACGCATGCTTGCTGGAAGTCCAAGCCCCTCCCACACAAAACCTCCTTCACCCCCTCCCTCCAGCCTTTCCTAGGCCAACCTCTACCCCGCCTTCCCTCCACTACAGACTTATACACTCTCGACGTCATTCTATTTTGCTCCTCCCTCTCTACATGTCCCAACCATTTCAACAACTCCTCCTCAGTCCTCTGGATAATAGTTTGGTAATCCCACACCTCCTAATTTCCAAACTACGAATTCTCTGCATTACATTCACACCACACATTGCCCTCAGACATGACATCTCCGCTGCCTCCAGCCTTCTCCTTGTTGCAACATTCACCGCCCATGTTTCACACACATATAAGAGCGTTATTATAACTATACTCTCATACATTCCCCTCATTGCTTCCATGGACAAAGTTCTTTGTCTCCAGAGACTCCTTAGTGCACCAGTCACCTTTTTCCCCCAATCAATTCTATGATTTACCGCATCTTTCATATACCCATCTGCTGACATGTCCACTCCTAATTATCTGATTACATTCACCTCCTCCATTCTCTCTCTCTCAATCCTGATATCCAATCTTTCGTTACCTATTTTTTTGTTATCCTCATCACCTTACTCTTTCCTATATTCACTTCCAATTTTCTTCTTTTACATACCCTATCAAACTCATCCACCAACCTCTGCAACTTCTCTTCAGAATCTCCGAAAAGCACAGTGTCATCAGCAAAGAGCAACTGTGATAACCCGACACCTCGTGCCAACACCCGAGCATTCACTTCTCTTACAACTCCATCTATAAATATATTGAACAACCATGGTAACATCACACATCCTTGTCTAAGGCCCACTTTTACTTAGAAATAATCTCCCTCTCTCCTACATACTTTAACCTGAGCCTCACTATCATAAAAACTCTTCAGTACTTTCAGAAACCTACCTTCTATTTCATACATTTGCAACATCTACCACATTGCTCCCCCCTATCCACCCTGTCATAGACCTTTTCCAAATCCATAAATGCCACAAAACCTCTTTGCTCTTATCTAAATACTGTTCACCTATATGTTTCACTGTAAACACTGGGTCTACACACCTCCTAACTTTCCTAAAGCCTCCTTGTTCATCTGCTATCCTACTCTCCGTCTTAGACTTAATTCTTTGAATAATAACTCTACCATACACTCTACCAGGTATACTTAACAGACTTATTCCCCTATATTTTTTGCATTCTCTTTTGTCCCCTTTGCCTTTATACAAAGGAACTATGCATTGTCTCTGCCAATCCCTTGGTACCTTACCCTCTTCCATACATTTATTAGATAAAAGCACCAACCACTCCTAAACTATATCCCCACCTGCTTTTAGCATTTCTATCTTTATCCCATTAATCCCAGCTGCTTTACCCTCTTTCATTCTACTCACTGCCTCATGAAATAAAAATCCCCATGCCCATTTTTGTAGTTATTCCTTATTTTTGTGCTAGCATACCACAGTTGTATCTGTCGAAGGCTTTTGAAAAATCAGTATAAACTACATCAGGATTTAGCTTGTCTTTCATTGCATCCTAGACTATATCGTATTGGTCTAATAGTTGTGATGTGCAAGAGAGACCTGTTGTAATCCTATTCTGCCCTGGGTTGTGTAGTTGCTTTGATTCCATGCGACTGGCAGTCTTGCTTCTTAGAATCCGTTCAAAGATTCTAATAAGATGTGACGTTAGTACTGTTGGTTCATAGTTTATCGAGATTTCTTTACTGCCATCTTTGTAAACTGAGACAATAAATGTGATTTTTTTATGTCTGGGATGAAATTTGTGTCGATGAAACTTGTGAATAGGATCTTCCATAGAATGCTAAGGGCCTGAGGTAGTGGTTTCTTGCAATTTTTGAAGAATGTGAAGTTTCATGAGTCAGCCTGCGGTTAACTCTGGACATGGCAACATCAGGAAGTATGGAGATGTAAACTGCGTTTTGAATCTCAACTATGCAAAAAACCCATTTGGGTCGTCAGTCTGTAGACTGACGACCCAAATGAATACAAATGAAAACAGAGTTGTACTGCGACTTCAGTATTTCACACGTTTCTTTACTGCCATCAGCAAAATGTTCATCTCCTTAAAGGAGAAAGATGGAAAAAGATGGAACCCACTTCAGTCGTCACTATGAGGCGATTTTCTTTCTACTGAGAATCGGGTACACACCTCACCTACATCCAGCCGAGTGCAGGTGCTCCTGAGTGCAGGTGCTCCTGAGTGCAGGTGCTCCTGAGTGCAGGTGCTCCTGAGTGCAGGTGCTCCTGAGTGCAGGTGCTCCTGATTGCAGGTGCTCCTAAATGCAGGTGCTCCTGATTGCAGGTGCTCCTGATTGCAGGTGCTCCTAAATGCAGGTGCTCCTGAGTGCAGGTGCTCCTGACTGCAAGTGCTCTTGCTTCCCTATCATTCCTGGTGTCCTCTTGACCGTACAACACATTTTAATTATTTTTTTCACAGTTGGTGTATGGCGGTAATGAAGTGTTTATTGATAGTGTCGATGACTGACATTATTGGCCATAGCGCTTTGTAAATATAACAGATTCCTTCCTTTCCCACTTTCCTTGTTTCCCCGTCATTGTCCCTTCCTTGTTCCCACTCCCCTCACTCCTCCACTCCCCTCCCGCCTCTCTTCCCCTCCCGGCTCTATTCCCCTCCCCTACCTCCTTCCCTGAAGAAAGGGAAGGAAGAGTAAGAAAGAGTAAGCAGGCCGAGTACTCCAGTGAGCCGTGTGGTTCCAATATTGCCTTCTCTCAGGGCCAACCTTCATTATTAATCAAATATAGATCAAAAGGCTTCATTTCTTTCATGGCATCCACTCCACCTCTCAGACACTCACCCTTCTCTCTGCATTTCCATACTTTGCTTCATTATGACTTTTGGTGCCACTGTGGGTTACGTAGACGGAGGGAGGGAGGGAGGACGGGAGGGAGGGAGAGAAAGGAGGAGAGATGACTGTTTGGGTATTTCAAAAGTTTTCGTTTTCTCTCGTTTTTTATGGTCTGTGTCGCTTAGTTTGTCTCGTCATGAGGACTAACAAATTCGTGATTTTTTTGTTAATCTTCTCCGGGTAATATCCCCATCGATCTTCACGAACCATAAATACCATCGTCATTGCGTTAGAAGATCAATTTAAAAAAAAACGGCGAGCGAATCCCAGAGGAGCGACTTCCTCCTCCAGCGTAGTGCCGGTGCAAGGAACCTTTGGGGCGGAGATATTGTGTGTTTCAACCTCATATCAGTCCATTATGAATTCTTTTGCAGTCGCGGGTGTTGGGTCTGAAAATAAAAGCCAAAGGTTGGATATTGGGAAATGAAATAGTTAAAAGAAAGAGGGCGAAATTAGGTTTTTTAGACCGTGGTTCCTTTTGATCGCTGAGCTCAGGCTGGCGCAGGTTTTAAGGTTTAATTTCTGTCTAGAAGGTTTTATGACTTTTTGGCTATCTGGGGCGGATGGGGTGATTAATTTGGATAAGTATGTTGGGGAAGGGGGGAGCGTTGCTAGTGTTTTGTGTGTGTTGCGTGTGTGCGCGTGTGTGTACTCGCCTATTTGTACTCGCCTGTTTGTTGTAGATGAATGGTTCAGAGAACCGACACGTTGATAAATTAGACACATGTGCAACTCTTGGGTATCTTTATTGAGGAAACGTTTCGCCACACAGTGGCTTCATGAGTCCATACAAAGGAGAATCTTGAAGAACAGGAGGAGAATGAGGTAATCAGTCCCTCAACCTTGAGCCGATGTGGTCAGTCCATCAATCTTGAATAGAATACGGCATACGTGCGGAGAAGGAGCTTATTAACCGTAGGCAGGAGAGGTGCAGCAGTCATAGGTGGTGTCACATTTGTTCAATGTGGAAGTAGGACGTGCCCAAGAATTAGGCAAGCGAAGAATTCCCAAGTATTAAGATCCCAAGAATATAAGAACATAAGAAAGGAGGAACACTGCAGGAGGCCTGTTGGCCCATACTAGGCAGGTCCAACAGGCCTCCTGCAGTGTTCCTCCTTTCTTATGTTCTTATGTTGATAAATTAGACACATGTGCAACTCTTGGGTATCTTTTTTGAGGAAACGTTTCGCCACACAGTGGCTTCATCAGTCCATACGTAGGAGAAACTTGAAGAACAGGAGGAGAATGAGGTAATCAGTCCCTCAACCTTGAGTCGATGTGTTCAGTCCATCAGTCTTGATGGACTGAACACATCTGATGGACTGAGCACAACTGGTGCTGCATACTCCAATACAGGCTTGACATACACGGTGTACAGGGTCCTGAACGATTCCTTATTGAGATGTCGGAATGCTGTCCTTAGGTTTGTTAGACGCCCATATGCTGCAGCAGTTATTTGGTTGATGTGCACTTCTTTGCACCACATGGTTGGGTTGAACTCTAGGAGGCAGTTTATGGACTAGGCCTGCTGCCTATCCAGATCCCTTTGTAATTCTGCATGGTCTTCTTCCGAATGAATTCTTTTAATCAACTTATCATCTGCAAACAGGGACACTTCTGAGTCTATTCCTTCCGTCATATCGTTCACAAATACCAGAAACAGCACCTGTTCTAGAACTGACCCCTGTGGAACCCCGCTCGTCACAGGCGCTCACTCTGACACTTCGTCATGTACCATGACTCGCTGATGTCTTCCCGACAGGTATTCCCTGATCCATTGCAGTGCCTTTCCTATTATACCTGCCTGGTTCTCCACCTTATGCACTAATCTCTTGTGTGGAACTGTGTCAAATACCTTCTTACAGTCCAAGAAAACGCAATCTACCCACCCCTCTCTCTCTTGTCTTACTGCTGTCACACTGTCATAGAACTCCAGTAGGTTTGTGAGACAGGATTTCCCATCCTTGAAGCCGTGCTGGTTGTCGTTGATAATCTCATTCCGTTGTAGGTGCTCCACCACTCTTCTCCTGATACTCTTCTCCATAACTTTGCTTACTATACATGTCAGTGACATTGGTCTGTAGTTTAGTGCTTTGTGTCTGTCTTCTTTTTAAAAAATTGGGGTTACATTTGATGTCTTCCATACCTCAGGTAGTCGCCCTGTTTCGACAGATGTGTTGAAGATTGTTTTTAGTGGCACACACAGCGCCTCTGCTCCCTCTCTCAGGTCCCATGGAGAGATGTTATCCAGCTCCCTAGCCTTTGAGGTATCTAGCTCGCTTAGCAGCCTCTTCACTTCCTCCTCGGTTGAATACACTGTGCCCAGCACTTGATGGTTTACCCCACCTCTCCGTCTTTCCGAAATCCCTTCTGTCTCCTCTGTGAACACTTCTTTGAATCTCACGTTAAGCTCATCACATGCTTCTCGGTCGTTTCTTGTGATCTCTCCTCCTTCCTTCCTCAGCCTGATTACCTGGTCCTTGACTTGAGAAATCGTAATGACACGATTGCAAATAAACCATACCCCCGGCCGGGATTGAACCCGCGGTCATAGAGTCTCAAAACTCCAGCCCGTCGCGTTAGCCACTAGACCAGCTAGCCACAATAAGATTCATCCAACTAGGTATATTTCTACACCATAGGAAGGTTAGCACAGGCACCTCTGTGACCACAAATGCAAGTTTTTACAGACGAATCTCCAGTGAAGGGACTTGAGCTAGAGTTCGTCACGGCCACGCTAGCTGGAGATTCGTCTGTAAAAACTTGCATTTGTGGTCACAGAGGTGCCTGTGCTAACCTTCCTATGGTGTAGAAATATACCTAGTTGGACGAATCTTATTGTGGCTAGCTGGTCTAGTGGCTAACGCGACGGGCTGGAGTTTTGAGACTCTATGACCGCGGGTTCAATCCCGGCCGGGGGTATGGTTTACCTGGTCCTTGACTGTTCTCCTACTGATGTGGCTGTACAACAGCTTCAGGTCAGATTTGGTTTTCGCTTCTATGTCATTTTTGCACTGTCGTTTAACCTCCCTTCTTACCTATACATATTCATTTCTAGCTCTTCGACTGTTCTTCTTATTTTCATGGGTCCTTTGCCTTCTATACTGTTTCCATTCTCTAGCACACTTGGCTTTGGCCTCTCTATACCTTTGAACATAAGAACATAAGAATGTAGGAACACTGCAGAAGGCCTACTGGCCCATACGAGGCAGGTCCTTATCAAAACGATCTCTACCTAAAGCCACCCAAGAAATAACTCCCGTACCCAATGACACCAATCAAACCCAGCCCCTCCCACTCATATATTTGTCCAGTCTCTTCTTAAAGCTACCCAAGGTCCTAGCCTCTATCACCCCACTAGGAAGACTGTTCCACGCATCTACAACTCTGTTAGAAAACCAGTACTTACCTATGTCCTTTCTAAATCTAAATTTATCTAACTTATATCCATTATTTCTGGTTCTTACCTGGTTCGACACCCTCAGTACTTTATTAATATCTCCCTTGTTTATGCCTGTCATCCACTTATACACTTCAATGATATCTCCTCTCATTCTACGCCTCTCCAGAGAGTGGAGATTTAAGGCTTTAAGTCTATCTTCATACGGGAGGTTCCTTACACAGTAAATCATTTTAGTCATTCTTCTCTGTATGCTCTCTAATGAGTCTATATCCATCCTGTAGTAAGGATACCAAAACTGAGCAGCATAATCTAAATGAGGCCTCACTAGTGATGTATAGAGCTGCAAAATAACTTTTGGACTTCTGTTACTTATACTTCTTGAGATAAATCCAAGTAATCTGTTGGCCTTGTTGCGCACACTGAGGCACTGCTGTCTTGACTTTAGATTTCTGCTTACCATGACTCCCAAGTCTTTTTCACATTCTGTATGATCAAGCTCTACTTCACCTAGATTATAGCTCCGAGGTTATTTTCATTACCAAGGGCAAGTACCTACACTTATCCACATTGAACTTCATCTGCCATTTTTCAGACCAAGACATTAATTTGTCCAAATCGTTCTGGAGTTCATTGATATCCTCCTCAGAGTGAATTATACGGCCTATCTTTGTATCATCAGCAAATTTACTCATGTCACTTGTAATCCCTTCATCAGGTCATTAATGTAAATTATGAACAAGAGAGGGCCTAAAACTGATCCTTGTGGAACGCCACTAGTGACTAATCCCCATTCAGATTTCACTCCATTAATGGTAACTCTCTGCTTTCTATTGGTAGCCATGCCTCAATCCATGCTAGAACTTTCCTCCTATACCTGAGCTCACTTTTCTTAAGAGTCTCTTGTGAGGTACTCTATCGAAAGCTTTACAAAATCAAATAAACAATATCATATTCCTTATCACTGTCAACTGCCTCAAATGTTCTATTGAGAACGTCAGTAAGTTTGTCAGGCAGGAACGACCTCTCGTGAATCCATGCTGAGATTCATTTATCAAGTCATGTTCTTCAAGGTGACTTCTGATAATGTCAGCTATAATTGATTCTAATAACTTGCCCACTATAGATGTCAGGCTTATTGGACGGTAATTTGAAGGAGTGGACTTATCCCCTGATTTGAATATAGGAGCCACATTAGCCATCTTCCACAACTCTGGCACAACACCGGTAAGGATGGATGCATTGAATACACTCGTTAATGGCTGACTAAGCTCCATCTTGCATTCCTTAAGTACCCTGGAAAACAGCTCATCGGGTCCCGGGGACTTATTTTGCTTCAGTTTGTCTATCTGTTTAATAACCATGTCCCTCGTGACAGTAATATTAGTTAACATAAATTCATCAGGAACTAAATAATCGTTAATTACTGGAATCTCATTTACATCTTCCTGTGTAAAAACTGACAAAAAATAGTCGTTAAATAAGGAGCACATTTCCAGTTCGTTATCCGTCAGCTGTCCATTCCCAATTTTCAGAGATCCTACTTTTTCCTTCACCTTCGTCCTATACACTTGAAAGAACCCCTTTGGATTAGTCTTTGATTCACTAGCAACTCTAATTTCATAGTCACGTTTAGCCTTTCTAATCGCCTTTTTTACTTCTCTTTTAAGCTGAACATATTGGTCAGTAAGGTTAACCTCTCCTCTTCTGATACGCCTATAAATTCCCCTTTTCTCCCCTAATAGATGCTTTAGCCTCCTGTTAACCCATTTGGGATCGTTATTATTAGACCTAATTTCTCTCTGGGAAATGTATATACTCTGGGCACGGTGTACATTATTAAGAAAACAATCATAAAAGCAGATCCCTTCATGTTGTTAGGTAAGACACATATGCAACAGTTCAGATCCCTTCATAATGATAAGTATGATCATCGTCAATAAAATCATTAGCTAGATAACTCCAATCAAGATTAGACAGGTGTTCCCTAAGTCCATTATAATCGGCAGAACGAAAATCGGGGATTTTTACTGTATTATCATTATTCTTGCATTCCCAGTTAATGCTAAAAGTGATGGATTTGTGATCACTTGCGCCAAGCTCTTCAGTGATCTCCAGATTATTCACGAGTGTTTCCTTATTTGACAAGACTAGGTCTAGCAAATTATTACCCCTGGTAGGCTCTGTTACGCTCTGCTTCAGAAAACAGTCCTGGACTGTTTCCATAAAGTCACTGGACTCTAGATTACCTGTCAAAGAATTCCAGTCAATTTGACTAAAGTTGAAGTCCCCTACTATGACTATGTTATTGTGTCTAGAAGCCCTAACAATTTCGTCCCAAAGAAGTCTCCCTCTATCGTGATCAAGCCTGGAGGTCGGTATATTACACCTAGAATTAGTTTTTCTTGACCCTCTACGAACTCTACCCAAACAGATTCTGTTACTGCTCCATCTATTTTTATACCTGTTTTTATGCAACAATTAATATTTTCTCGAACATATAATGCAATTCCTCCCCCCTTCCCATTACATCTATCCACATTGAACAACTTAAATCCCTGAATATTACACTCAGCAGTCATATCCCGACTCTTTAAATCTATACCATGTTTCAGTTAATGCAATGATATCAAAGTTCCCAGCACATGCTACCAAACGTAGTTCATTAATTTTATTTCTTGCACTTCGACTGTTAGCATAAAATACCATCATATGTTTTTTCTTCTGCACATTTTTCCTATTCATCTTTGTTTTTACACAATTTCTGAAATTATCAATACCCATAGTTACTCCATGACAGTTACTATTAAGATTCTTAATATCAGAGCATAAGTCAATATATCCACACTCATTATTTATCATTTCTAAACCCATACCTCTAATCCTAGTTTAAAGTCCTAACAACCCCCTCAACTGAGTTAGCAAGAAAATCCACACCTGCCCTGGATAAGTGAACCCCATCCCTGGCATACATGTCATTTCGACCATAGAAGTTGTCCCAGTTGTCAATGAATGGTACTGCAATATCCTTACAGTGTTTATCCAGCCAACAATTAATACCAATTGCTCTGGACAACCATTCATTACCAACACCTCTTCTTGGCAAAATGCCACATATAACAGGGCGCCCCCCTTCTTCCTAATGATGTCTATAGCTGTCCTGAACTTTCTAACTAAATCCTCACTTCTACGCTTGCCTACATCATTGCCTCCAGCACTGAGGCAAATAATAGGATTGATCCCATTACCGTTCATGATGTTGTCAAGCCGGCTAACAATGTCCTCCATCCCAGCCCCAGGAAAGCATACCCTCTGTCTCCTACTCATGTCCTTCAAGCAGAATGCCCTATCCATGTATCTAACCTGGCTATCCCCAACAACAACAATATTCTTACCTTGTTGTCTTTCGTCGTGTCGGTCCCAGTAGTCGACTCACATTCGTCGGGTAGCACCGAGAATGCGTTGGAGGTTTCCACAAGAGTTTCCGCAGCAGTCTCTTTCTTCTTCATCGTTTCTGGCTTTCCATTCGTCTTCTTGATCGTCAACTTCGTCGTCCCCTGCTGCCCAGCCACTGACCACGATCCCTTCTTGACCTGAGGACTCGAAACAGGAGGACTACTACGAATCCTCTTGTTCTCCTCGGTCAATCGCCGTATCTCCATCTTCGCTACTCTCAATTCTTCCTTAAGCTGCTGGTAAAGTTGCTCGATGGAGGGCATCTTGGTTCAGTCCACGGGGAGCACACAAGACACTTCTTCACAGGACACTCAAGACACTTCTTCACAGGACACACAAGACACTTATTCGTTAGAAAACATTCAGCGTAGAATGACTAAATTAATACATAGCATTAGAAATCTTCCATATGAAGAAAGATTAAAGACCCTTAAATTACATTCATTTGTTAGACGAAGAATAATAATATAATAATAATAATAATAATAATAATAATATCTTTATTTACTACAAGTACATGTACAAGGTATACAGTCCTAGCTGACAACAATGACATACTACTATATAGAAAGTCCCTTGTTATGCTCCGCATTTCGGGCAAATTAGGTCAGTGTCCCAGGATGCGACCCACACCAGTCGACTAACACCCAGGTACCCATTTTACTGATGGGGAACATAGACAACAGGTGGAAAGAAACACGTCCAATGTTTCTACTCTGGCTGGGAATCGAACCCAGGCCCTCGCCGTGTGAAGCGAGAGCGTTAACCACCAGGCCCCCAGAGGGGAGACATAATCGAAGTGTATAAGTGGAAGATGGGTATTAATAAAGAGGATGTTAATAAGGTCTTGAGGATCTCTCTCAAAGAGAGAACCCGCAATAATGGATTTAAATTAGACAAGTTTACATTTAGAAAGGACATAGGAAAGTATTGGTTTGGAAATGGGGTAGTTGATGAGTGGAACAGTCTACCTAGTTGAGTTATTGAGGCTAGGACTTTGGGTAGTTTCAAATTTAGGTTGGATAAATACATGAGTGAGAGGGGTTGGATTTGAGTGGGACTTGCATGTAAGTGGATAGTTATCAGAGCTTATTTCTTGGGTAGCATTGAAAATTGGGTTGGGCAAATGTTTTGTTAGTAGGATGAATTGTAAAGGAGCTGCCTAGTATGGGCCAACAGGCCTGCTGAAGTGTTCCTCCTTTTTTATGTTCTTATGTTGCCCTTGGGTACAAACTTCTCCTCAGCTTCCTTGCATATTGTTGTCACATATTCCATCATCCCATTTACTGAATTCCCTGCCCATGTTCTATCTCACTGAACCCCATGCAGAAAATTCTTCATGCCTCCGTAGTCCCCTCTCTTGTACTTTGGCTTCGTCCGTCCTGCCCTTCCTGCTTCCATCTCCACTTGTAACTCTACTGTGTATTCGAAGCTCAGGACCATGTGGTCACTGGCCCCGAGGGGTCTTTCATATGTGATGTCCTCTTTATCTGCACTACTCAAGGTGAATACTAGGTCCATTCTTGCTGGTTCATCCTCTCCTCTCCTCTCTCTCTGGCAGGGATCAGTCTTGGGCCCGTTGTTGTTTATAATATATATCAATGATCTTGTAATAAAGTTGGTAGAATTACCGACAATATGTAAAGTAAAAGGACACAAGTGCAACTAATGTGACATTTATTGTGGCAACGTTTCGCTCTCCAGGAGCTTTATCAAGCCATTACAAACAATACATGGACACAGAGGGTATATAAAGGCTCAGAGTGAGGTGCAATAATAGTGAGGTAACATTTCGATGTTCACTAGTGGTAGTAGTAGTAGTAGTAGTAGTAGTAGTAATGACAAAAGTAATACAATATGATAGAGCAATTAATTCGTACAAGAGTAAAAGGATATAAAAGCTATTACTTGGGTAACATAAAAATAGGTTGGGACAAATATAGACTGGAAAGAGCAGCTTGTTTCAGTGTTCACTCTCTGTAATGTGCTTTGTGTAGTATAACAGGAGAGACTATGTGATGGCAGGTTTACTGTTTCAGGAGGATTCTTGCTAAGACTTCGGAGATGGTGAAGCTGCCGTTTTGTTTTGTTTAATTGTATTCGAAACAGCGATCAGTGCTGATTCGAGGCACTGCGTCTGCGGAAATTAGTTTTCTTTGATCACTAATTGGCGTCTCTGAATTTCATGAGATGATTGGTGGAATTTCGGTGTTGTACACAGGCGTTGTTCAAGTTATCGTTCCTACATGCGTAAAATGTGTTCACTGAGGCGGGTGTCGAGGTTTCTTGCTGTTCACCTACGTAAATCTTGTCACAGCCTCCACAGGGTATAGTGTAAACTCCTGCATTGACTGGTTCGTGGTGCCTGGATTGTGTCCTGGTTAGATCCTTTATTGAAGTGCTAGAAGCGATGGCGACTCTGGTGTTAGCTTGTGAAAGTACTTTTGAGACGTTCCAGTGCAACCTGGCCCGTTGGGAAGAATTATAAAATTTGTTGGGAGTGGTGTTTATGCGTGGAGAATTAATGATCTGAAGAGCTCTTTTCTTGCAGTCTTTGATGAAAAAAGAAGGAAAATGTAACTCAGTGAATGTTTGGTGAATATATGTACATTCCTCGTCAAGAAACTCAGGACTGCAAATTCGGTATGCTCTTAGGAAAAACCCGATGATGATGCCTCTTTTGGTCTTGGTATCTTGACTGGAATAGAAATGTGTGAGATCATTTTTATTGGTGGGTTTCCGATAAACTTGAATACCTAGAGTCCGAACACTTCGCCAACATCATCCCTTCAAGCGTCACTTGGTTACGTTACGTGGACGATGTCCTCGTAATAACTCCAAAACGTTTTGATGTACGGGATCTTCAGGCAAGGCTCAACGCAGTTGAACCGGCGATCCAGTTTACACTAGAAGAAGAGTCCAATGACAAGCTACCTTTCCTCGACGTCCTCATTAACAAAGTAGACAACAACCTAAGATTTCAAGTTTATCGGAAACCCACCAATAAAAATGATCTCACACTTTTCTATTCCAGTCAAGATACCAAGACCAAAAGAGGCATCATCATCGGGTTTTTCCTTGGCCTCCTGCTGTTCTGTGGTGGGTTATACATCACTGCATTTACGACGTTGGGACCTCCAGACCGAAGTGTTTCTATTATAATAAAGTTGGTAGAATTACCGACAATATGTAAAGTAAAAGGACACAAGTGCAACTAATGTGACATTTATTGTGGCAACGTTTCGCTCTCCAGGAGCTTTATCAAGCCATTACAAATAATACATGGACACAGAGGGTATATAAAGGCTCAGAGTGAGGTGAATACTAGTGAGGTACCATTTCGATGTTCACTAGTGGTAGTAGTAGTAGTAGTAGTAGTGGTAGTGACAAAAGTAATACAATATGGTAGAGCAATTAATTCGTACATGAGTAAAAGGATATAAAAGCTATTACCTTTTACTCATGTACGAATTAATTGCTCTACCATATTGTATTACTTTTGTCACTACCACTACTACTACTACTACCACTAGTGAACATCGAAATGGTACCTCACTAGTATTCACCTCACTCTGAGCCTTTATATACCCTCTGTGTCCATGTATTGTTTGTAATGGCTTGATAAAGCTCCTGGAGAGCGAAACGTTGCCACAGTAAATGTCACATTAGTTGCACTTGTGTCCTTTTACTTTACATGTTTCTATTATGTAATCTCTTGCACCTCTTCTGCCTCCTCTTTCCATCTTTTCAAAATCTCATTGGTTTTTGATTAGCAGTGCCACTCCTTCACCCTCTCTGTTCCCTCTGTCTTTCCTCAAGATCTGATATCACATTGGAAAGATGGCATCTGTTATCATCCCTGTGAGCTTGGTTTCGGTGAGAGTTATGATGTCTGTTGATGCTTCTTTGATTCTTTCATGCCACTCCTCCCACTTATTCGGTATTCCATCAGTGTTGGTGTATCATACCTTCAGTTTCCTCTCCAGCACTGTGTTCTGGGGAGTCTGCGGGGTGAGGGCCTGGTAGTGTGCTGTGGGATTCTACAGAATATTGCGGGGTGGGGGTTGTGGTTTGTGTTAGGGTAGCATGTTTGTCTATGGGGTTCTGATGGTGGTTCTGTGTGTGCTTGTGCTTGTTGCTCTGCCCGGCTCTAGTTGTCCTCTGCTGACTCTGTCCTTGTCTCTCTTTCTAGCCCGTTTCATTTCTGTGTCTTCTCCCTCAGCTACTGTCGTTCTGTTCTTCTGCCGCAGTCTAGGAACGCCCTCTTGTATGTTTAAGATTCATTTAGCCGTGGTTTCGCTTGCAGGATCCTGTTCAGCACCATTTCTGTCCTGAAAGTCAGTTTGACCGGCCGATTATTCCCATTCAAGTACCCTCCTATTCTCTGAAAATTTACTGTCTCACTCACATCCTTCTCGCCAATTTCTTTGAAGATGTTTTCAATCTCCTGTTTATCTTTCTGCTGTCTTTTATTATGTGTCCTCCTTTCGCTCTCCTGAAGCCCATGAAGAATAAACACTGACTTCTCCCTCTCCCCCTCCCATTGCCTTTACCTCTGTGTCACTGGATCCCGTTTGTATATAGCTATTGTCTTCCTTATTTTTTTCCTTTAACTCTTGGTGGAATAGTTGTGTGTGTGTGTGTGTGTGTGTGTGTGTGTGTGTGTGTGTGTGTGTGTGTGTGTGTGTGTATGTGTCCCAAATACATATTTTTCAGTCTCATTACTGGTATCTCTATCTATCTATCTCTCTATCTCTCTATCTCTCTATCTCTCTCTTTCTCTCTCTCTCTCTCTCCCACATCTGTTATGATTGCAGCCAAATGAGAGAAGACGGCTGCGATTGGTTGAGGCGACGCCGTTCATTTATTATTGAGATGTGTTGGGCTGGTTATGACGGTAGCGAGAGGGGTGAGGTGGCAGGCAGTGTGATGGTGGCAGGAAGGGTGATGGTGGCAGGCAGGGTGATGGTGGCAGGCAGGGTGATTATGACAGGCAGGGTTGTGGTGGCAGGTAGGGTGATTGGTGCAGGCAGGGTGATGGTGAAGGAGGGCGAGGTGCAGGGGTGATGGTAGCAGGCAGGGTGATAGTGACAGGAGGGTTGTGGTGGCAGTAGGGTGATGGTGCAGCAGGGTGATTATGACAGCAGGGTGATGGTGACAGGCAGGGCTGATAGGTGGCAGGCGGGTGATGGTTGCAGGCAAGGTGATGTGACAGTCAGGGTAATGGTGGCAGGCAGTAGGGTGATGGTGGACAGCCAGGGTTATGGTGACAGCAAGGGTGATGGTGGACAGGCAGGGTGATAGGTGACATCAAGGTGATGGTTGCAGGCAGGGTGATGGGGACATCAGGGTGAGGTGGCAGGCAGGCGGTGATGGTGGCAGGCAGAGTTGGTGGCATATGGTATGGTGGCAGCAGGGTGATGGTGGCAGCCATAGGTAATAGATGACAGGCAGGTATGGCAGGCAGGCAGGGTGATGGATGGCAGCAAGGGGTGGTGGTAGGCAGGGCGAGGGTGAGAGTTGGGTGATGTGACTAGGACGGGTGATTGTGGCAAAGTAGGTAATAGTGGTAGGCAGGGTAATGGTGACAACCAGTGATGGTGGCAGGACAGGCGATGGTGGCAGATAGGGGATGGTGGCAGGCAGGGTGATAGTGGCAGGTAGTGGTTAGAGCGGTATGGTGCAAGGTGATGGTGGAAAGGTGATGGTGAGGCAGGTGGATGGTGGTAGGCAGGGCGATGGTGGCAGGAGGATGATGGTTACAGGCAGGGGATGGTAGCAGCAGGATGATGGTGGCAGGCAGATGATGGTGGCAGGCAGGGTGATGGTGGCATGCAGGTGGTGGTGGTAGGCAGGTGATGGGGAAGGCAGGGTGATGGTAGCAGGCAGGATGTGTGTGGTAGCATGGGTGATGGTGGCAGGCAGAGGTTAGGTGGCAGCAGGTGATGGTGGAGCATTGTGGAGGCAGGGCAGATGATGTGGCAGGAGGGTGGATGGTGGCAGAAAAGGGGATTGATGATAGGCAGGTAACAGCAGGGTGAGGACGCAGCAGAGTGATGGGTAGATATGAGGATGGAGGCAGGCGAGGGTACAGGCAGGCAGAGTGATGGAGACAGGGTGATTGTGGCAGGAGGCGAGACGCTGAGGAGAGTGGAGGAGGCAGAAAGAAAATGAACTAGATAGGATGAAGGAGCCAGCAAGGAGCCAAGCTGAGTGAAGGAGGGTGGTTTGGGAGGAGAAGATAGGACGAGAGAGATTAGATGAGAAGGCAGAAAAGAATCAGGGTAGATACAATGAATAATGAGGGACAGAAAGGAAACTGGAGGAGAGGAGGAATGTCGGGAGAAAGAAGAAATGAGAGAGAAGAATTATCATGTATGCCAAACGTAGACAAATGGTTCAGAGAACCGACAGGTGCAACACCTGGTATCTTTACTGACGACACATTTCGCCACACTATGGCTTTATCAGTCCAATACAAAGAAGAATAGTGAAGATCAGAAGGAGTATGATGTAATCAGTCCCTCAGCCTGGAGTCAATTTAATTAGTACATCAATCTTTTCAAGATATTATCGATTACAACAATTACAGCCTGGAGTCAACGTAATCGATTCCAGACTTGGGGACTGATTACCTCAAAACCCTTCTGATATTCACTACATTCTTCTTTGTAATGAACTGATAGATCCACTGTGTGGCGAAAAGTTCCTCAAAGATAGTCAAGTGCTGCATATGTGTCTAATTTATCATGTATGCCACACCATCGTGATAAATCGAATTATGCGGGGAGTTACAACCAACAGTTAATATGGCGACATCCTTAATTAGATAACTGGAAGCAATAAACGAGGACAGAAATGCTTTGCGCACCCTTACACCTCCCAGTAGCACTGGAAGAGTTGCTAGATCCCATTGGTGACCTTCCAGTGACAGATTCAGTGTCTTCCTAAAGATAGATCTCAGGAGTCCGTCATATTTATTGAGTGTTGGATTGTCGAAGGAGGGTGCACACTTCAAGAATGAAATTATCTTTGAGGCACCCACACCATCGTATGTCCTCGGATCACGGTACAACACCTAGCTCTTCTGAATGCGTGCTCTTTGTAGGATTGTATGATCCAGTGGGTTAGAGTGATGTAAATATTCACTCACCATGAGGCGGGCTAAAACAACATGGGTTCAATCCCCGGCTGGTCGCAGTGTTGTTATTGATATATATATATATATATATATATAATATATATATATATATATATATATATATATATATATATATATATATTATAAACACTGATCTCTGGCTGAAGGAGACTCGAACCTACGAACCTTAGGACAAGGTACGCAGTGCTTTACCAATCTACCCACACTGGACAATACCTTGGCGTGTAGCATGCATTGTTCAAATGCATGCATTGTTCAAATCTCTAGTAAGGCTGATGCATGCAGGGGATGAGATGAAAAGCTGTAAGCCTTCTCCCTGAAAGCTGGCTGCCTTGGATCAGACGTGTAGCGCATGCTACACGCCAAGGTATTGTCCAGTGTGGGTAGATTGGTAAAGCACTGCGTACCTTGTCCTAAGGTTCGTAGGTTCGAGTCTCCTTCAGCCAGAATCAGTGTTTGTGTATATTTCGCATGCTCTCGCGAATTCCTTGCATATATATATTATATATATATATATATATATATATATATATATATATATATATATATATATATATATATATATATATATATATATATATATATATAAAATGATGTGACATTGCGATTTCGGCTAACTAGCATTCTGTACATAACGAAAAAATATATATCGTTGTATTTGTTTGTTAAATTGTTGTAAACTTATCAAAAGTATATTTAGTTAGATTAAGCTAAATTAAATTGCGCTTGTTAAAATAAGGTTATGTAAGTTTTCTAAGGTTCTTTTGGTACAAAATTTTATTAATTTTTACACTAACATAAACGGAAAAAATATATATCTTTAAACATATAATTTTAAATGAATTCTTGCTAATTGACCAATTTTACCTATTCGGCACGATATATATATATATATATATATTATATAATATATATATATATATATATATATATATATAATGTCGTGCCGAATAGGCAGAACTTGCGATCTTGGCTTAAATAGCAACGCTCATCTTGCCATATAGGACAAGCGAAAAATTTTTTATGGAATAATTTCGCCAAAATCATTCTTAACCTAACAAAAAAAATATATTTCACTGTGTTTGTTTAGTATTAAATTATTGTAAACAAATCTAAAATATATTTAGTTGGGTTAGGCTAAAATAAATTACTCTTGTTATAATAAGGTTAGGTAAGTTTTCAAAGATTCTTTTGGTGCAAAATTAAAAATTTTTACATTAACATTAAGGAAAAAAATATTTTTAAACGTATAAGAGAAAATTTTAGAAAGGACTTAATTTTAAATGAGTTCTTGCTAATTGACCAGTTTTACATATTCGGCACGACATATATATATATATATATATATATATATATATATATATATATATATATATATATATATATATATATATATATATTCAACAAACCGGCCGTATACCACCAAGGCAGGGTGGCCCAAAAAAAAAAACGAAAGTTTCTCTTTTTAAATTTAGTAATTTATACTGGAGAAGGGGTTACTAGCCCCTTGCTCTCGGCATTTTAGTCGCCTCTTAGAACACGCATGGCTTACGGAGGAAGAATTCTGTTCCACTTCCCCATGGAGATAGGATGAAATAAACAAGAACAAGAACTAGAAAGAAAATAGAAGAAAACCCAGAGAGATGTGTATATATACATATATATGCTTGTACATGTATGTGTAGTGCGACCTAAGTGTAAGTAGAAGTAGCAAGACGTACCTGAAATCTTGCATGTTTATGAGACAGAAAGAAGGATACAAGCAATCCTACCATCATGTAAAACAATTACAGGCTTTCGTTTTACGCTAACTTGGCAGGACGGTAGTACCTCCCTGGGCGGTTGCTGTCTACCAATATATATAATATATATATATATATATATATATATATATATATATATATATATATATATATGTCGTGCCGAATAGGCAGAACTTGCCATCTTGGCTTAAATAGCAACGCTCATCTTGCCATATAGGACAAGTGAAAATTTGTGTATGCAATAATTTCGCCAAAATCATTCTGAACCTAACGAAAAAAAATATATTTCATTGTGTTTGTTTAGTATTAAATTATTGTAAACAAATCTAAAATATATTTAGTTGGGTTAGAATAAAATAAATTGCTCTTGTTATAATAAGGTTAGGTAAGTTTTCTAAGATTCTTTTGTTGAAAAATTATTTTTTTTTACATTAACATTAATGAAAAAAATATATCTTTAAACGTATAAGAGAAAATTTTAGAAAGGACTTAATTTTAAATGAGTTCTTGCTAATTGACCAGTTTTACATATTTGGCACGACATATAATATATATATTATATATATATATATATATATATATATTATATATATATAATATATATATATATATATATATATATATATATATTTATGCAGCCAGGCAGCTCCAATGGGTGATAGGATGACTGAGTGGGACAACAGTTCACGTATTTGTAGCCAAAATAATACTCCGTCCTTAAGTTTTGCGATAGTTAAAATTCCTCCAAATTTTTCCTTAATGTACAGAAATCCTTCACCTTCACCATCCACAGTCTTTTAAGGATGCACCAGTCACTTATGTTGTATGATGAGGTGCATGGAATAATGTGTTTTCTTGCTAGTTATTGTTTGAACTTGTAGTGCGTAAAATCATCATGACTGTTCCACTAACAAAGGAAGCAAATGTATTTTATGTAACCAAGTTTGAGACCAAGTATTAACCATCTCACTTTTAGGACCATGCATAGAGTCGAATTGTAGTCCTTGTATATTGTTAATTTGAGGAAAATTTTCATGGACTTGTATATTTCTTTTAACTCCACAGCAAGTCACTGACACACATGGTTTTTCAAATCCGTTGTGAAGGAACGTTACTTTCAAACTGACCTGGTTGGAATCGATGAACAGTCTCCATTCATCAGAATGATGTTAACGCAGTTCTTTCGTAACACTATTCACATCAGTGCAGCAACACCCACCATTCTCCATTTGACAGACTACCGCCGGGGTAGTAAGGCGTGCACGAAAATGAGATATTTTTTTTCCTTCTACTAAAAGGTTCTTCCTTGTCGTGTGATAGGTTAAGGCCCCTATCAAGGCCATTTAACTCCTTTAGTGATTAAACGAGGTTGTATCAGTCTCAAATTCTGGTGGTTCATAAACGATAGTGTTATCAGATTCTTCACATTTGTCACATTGAGTGTCATAAGCAACAGAGGGAACAGGTACAACAGTATTCTCACTATGTGACACAGGTTATAATGTCGACTCACATTCTGGATATGTTATCTTGCTTTTTTCTTCCAAAAACAAACCACACAACCATGAGGATGTGAATCTTCGGTTCTAGCCACACCACTGGGACTGCAAATATCAATCATGTACATTTTCCATTCAGCTACTGTGTCAACCCAAAGGTACAAACAGCAGAACATGTGTTTGTGGAGCCCATAATTTATTTTTATCATCTGTGTTGCAACCGAAGTAATGATTGTATGCAATCTTGTCACGATTTGTTATCTTTTTTTCACTGATCACGCAATATATATTTGCCACATACATAACGAAACTGTCTGCACTATTCAGACATCCTCGTTTCTTCATGCTAATCCGAAGTAGAAATTTTATATAATAGAATAAAAGAAATCGAATATATGTAAGGATATGTGTAACAGAGAAATGTAATTTAACCAAGAAGAACACCAGTGCACACAATAAATAGCAACCTTTTGTAAATATTTCCGAACACTGGGACAGCCAGAGCACAACTGGCGCTCTCTGATTCTTCCTGACAAGCTGACAGGATGGGTAAGATTCACGTGTTTATATGTAAGCAGATAACTGCAATGGTTTCCTCAGAGGTGTATTCAAGTTTATTCATATAATCATATAACATGGAACCACATGTTGGCTTAATTCTGACTACACATTCAGTTTCAGCATGTTAAAAAACCAACCTAAAGAGCTTTCATTTATAGATATAGCAAATTTATGGTTGTCCATTGCTGTCAATAATAATTTCTGGAGACAGTGGCTTAGTGGCAGTGGTTTAATAGGAGTTTTTTTCAATGGCAGAGGAGTGTGGGTCTCAGACAAGTGGTGATGGTGGTGGCAGACATGATGGCAGACGTGGTGGCAGACATGGTGGCAGACGTGGTGATGATGGTGGCAGATGGGGCTGGTGGTGGCACATTAGTGACAGTATGTAGTCGCTGTATTAAGAAAATGAAAGCTGGCAGCGTCAGCTTACCTGCTCATCTTAGCTTTCCCAAAGACGTGGTAGAGGAGGAGGCTGTGTAAAAGTATGAAGGAGCGGCATCATTAAGGTGCACCTCCCTCCCTTCCTCCCTACATCCCTCCCTCCCTCCTTCTCTCCCTCCTTCCCTCCCTTCCTTCCTCCCTCCCTCTGTCCTGCTGGTGTTCACTCTAACCGCCAGCCATAACAGTATCACTTTACCCTCCCCTCTCAACCCCTTCTCTATTCTTATTCATCTTATCTGCATCCCCTCCTATTCCCATCCATCATCTTCCCATTCTCTCCTCTCTTCATACTTATTCTACCTGGTTTCTACCTGGAGGGTATTCCGGGGATCAACGACCCCCTGGCCCGGTTCATTATCAGGCCTCCCGGTGGATCAGGGCCTGATCAACTAGGCTGTTACTGCTGGCAGCACGTAGTCCAACGTACGAACCACAGCCCGGCTGATCCGGCACTGACTTTAAGTATCTGTCCAGCTCCCTCTTGAAGACAACCAGGTGTCTGTTTGGTAATTCCCCTTATGGCTGGTGGGAGGCTGCTGAACAATCTTGGGCCCCGGACGCTTATTGTGTTTTCTCTTAGTGTACTAATGGCGCTTCTACATTTCATTGGGGGTATGTTGCATCGCTTGCCAAGGCTTTTGTTTTCGTAGGGAGTGATATCGCCGCCCCCCTTTCTCCATTCCCATGTCTACAATATCCCTTTTCCCCTCAACCTCCTCTCCTCACCGTCTTCACTTCACCTCTATAGAAGAACTCTGCCTCACAATAGGCCCGGTGGGCCAAACAGATGAGCAGAAAGCTGTGCAAGGTTGAGCAGAGCTTGAATACTGTCCCTCTCTCCACAGAAATCAACATGCGATTGCTTTCGTGAACTGTGGATCAAATGGTCACATCTCAGCCATGGTAACCTGGTTACTAGTAATGCTGGTGATCCCGCCCCCCTTTCTGCGTAGGGGATCCTGCCCCTCTCTGTGTAGGTGATCTTGCCCCCTCTCTGTTTAGGTGATCCTGCCGTTCTCTGTGTAGATGATCATACCTTCCTCTGTGTGTAGATGATCCTACCCACCTCTCTGATGGTGATGCTGCCTTCCTGTGGTAGTGATCCTGCCCACTTCTGTGATCCTGCCCCTCTCTGTGTAAGTGATCCTGCCCACCTCTTTGATAGTGATCCTACCTTCCTCTGTATGTAAGTGATCCTACCAACCTATGGTGATCCTGCCTTCCTGTGAGTGATTCTGCTCTCCTCTGTGATAGTGATCCTGCCCTCCTCTGTGACGGTAATGCTGCCCACATCTGTGATAGCGCTCCTGCACACATCTGTGATAGTGATCCTGCACACACCTGTGACAGTGATACTGCACACACCTGTGACAGTGATCCTGCACACACTCATAGTGATCCTGCACACATCTGTGGTAGTGATCCTGCACACATCTGTGATAGTGATCCTGCACACAACTGTGACAGTGGTGTGGCACACACATTTGACAGTGATCCTGCACACACCTGTGATAGTGATCCTGCACATATCTGTGACAGTGATCCTCCACACACCTGTGACAGTGATCCTGCACACACCTGTGACAGTGATCCTGCACACACCTGTGATAGTGATCCTGCACAAACCTGTGATAGTGATCCTGCCCACGTCTGTGATAGTGATCCTGCACACATCTGCGATAATGATCCTGTCCACACCTGTGATAGTGATCCTGCCCACACCTGTGATAGTGATCCTGCACACACCTGTGATAGTGATCCTGACCACACCTGTGATAGTGATCCTGACCACACCTGTGATAGTGATCCTGACCACACCTGTGATAGTGATCCTGCACACACCTGTGATAGTGATCCTGACCACACCTGTGATAGTGATCCTGACCACACCTGTGATAGTGATCCTGCTCACATTTGAGACAGTGATCCTGCACGCATCTGTGATAGTGACCCTGCACAAACCTGTGATAGTGATCCTGCCCACGTCTGTGATAGTGATCCTGCACACATCTGTGATAATGATCCTGCCCACACCTGTGATAGTGATCCTGCACACACCTGTGATAGTGATCCTGACCACACCTGTGATAGTGATCCTGCCCACACCTGTGATAGTGATCCTGCACACACCTGTGATAGTGATTTTGCCCACACCTGTGATAGTGATCCTGCCCACATCTGTGATAGTGATCCTGCATACACCTGTGATAGTGATCCTGCCCACACCCGTGATAGTGATCCTGCACACATTTGTGACAGTGATCCTGCACACACCTGCGATAGTGATCCTGCCCACACCCGTGATAGTGATCCTGCCCACATCTGTGATAGGGATCCTGCACACACCTGTGATAGTGATCCTGCTCACACCTGTGATAGTGATCCTGAACACATTTGTGACAGTGATCCTGCACACATCTGCGATAGTGATCCTGCCTACATCTGTGATAATGATCCTGCACAAACCTGTGATTGTGATCCTGCCCACGTCTGTGATAGTGATCCTGCACACACCTGTGATAGTGATCCTGCACACATCTGTGATAGTAATCCTGCCCACACCTGTGATAGTGATCCTGCTCACACCTGTGATAGCGATCCTGCCCACATCTGTGATAGTGATTCTGCCCACACCTGTGATAGTGATCCTGCCCACATCTGTGATAGTGATCCTGCATACTCCTGTGATAGTGATCCTGCCCACACCTGTGATAGTGATCCTGCCAACACCTGTGACAGTGATCTTGCACACACCTGTGAAAGTGATCCTGCCCATACCTCTGATAGTGATCCTGCCCACACCTCTGATAGTGATCCTGCACACACCTATGATAGTGATCCTGCACACACATGTGATAGTGATCCTGCCCACACCTGTGATAGTGATCTTGCACACACCTATTGTAGTGATCCTGCACACACCTGTGATAGTGATCCTGTCCACACCTGTGATAGTGATCCTGCCCACATCTGTGATAGTGATCCTGCCCACATCTGTGATAGTGATCCTGTACACACTTGTGATAATGATCCTGCTCACATTTGTGACAGTGATCCTCCACACATCTGTGATAATGATCCTGCTCACACCTGTGATAATGATCCTGCACACACCTGTGATAGTGATCCTGCCCACACCTGTGATAGTGATCCTGCCCACACCTCTGATAGTGATCCTGCCCACACCTCTGATAGTGATCCTGCACACACCTGTGATAGTGATCTTGCCTACACCTCTGATAGTGATCCTGCCCACATCTGTGATAGTGATCCTGCATACACCTGTGATAGTGATCATGCCCACACCCGTGATAGTGATCCTGCCTACATCTGTGATAGTGATCCTGCACACACCTGTGATAGTGATCCTGCACACACCTGTTATAGTGATCCTGCCCACACCTGTGATAGTGATCCTGCCCACACCCGTGATAGTGATCCTGCACACACCTGTTATAGTGATACTGCTCACATTTGTGACAGTGATCCTGCACACATCTGTGATAGTGATCCTGCACAAACCTGTGATAGTGATCCTGCCCACGTCTGTGATAGTGATCCTGCACACTTCTGTGATAATGATCCTGCACACACCTTATTTAGTGATCCTGCCCACGTCTGTGATAGTGATCCTGCACACTTCTGTGATAATGATCCTGCCCACACCTGTGATAGTGATCCTGCACACACCTGTGATAGTGATCCTGACCACACCTGTGATAGTGATCCTGCCCACACCTGTGATAGTGATCCTGACCACACCTCTGATAGTGATCCTGCACACACCTGTGATAGTGATCTTGCCCACACCTGTGATAGTGATCCTGCCCACATCTGTGATAGTGATCCTGCATACACCTGTGATAGTGATCCTGCCCACACCTGTGATAGTGATCCTGCCCACACCCGTGATAGTGATCCTGCCTACATCTGTGAGAGTGATCCTGCACACACCTGTGATAGTGATCCTGCACACACCTGTTATAGTGATCCTGCCCACACCTGTGATAGTGATCCTGCCCACACCCGTGATAGTGATCCTGCACACACCTGTTATAGTGATCCTGCACACACCTGTTATAGTGATCCTGCCCACACCCGTGATAGTGATCCTGCCCACATCTGTGATAGTGATCCTGCACACACCTGTGATAGTGATCCTGCACACACCTCTGATAGTGATCCTGAACACATTTGTGACAGTGATCCTGCACACATCTGCGATAGTGATCCTGCCCACATCTGTGATAATGATCCTGCACAAACCTGTGATAGTGATCCTGCACACATCTGTGTAAATGATCATGCCCACACCTGTGATAGTGATCCTGCACACATCTGTGATAGTAATCCTGCCCACACCTGTGATAGTGATCCTGCTCACACCTGTGATAGTGATCCTGCCCACATCTGTGATAGTGATCCTGCCCACACCTCTGATAGTGATCCTGCACACACCTGTGATAGTGATCTTGCCCACACCTGTGATAGTGATCCTGCCCACACCTGTGATAGTGATCCTGCCCACATCTGTGATAGTAATCCTTCACACACCTGTGATAGTGATCCTGCCCACATCTGTGATAGTGATCCTGCCAACACCTGTGATAGTGATCTTGCACACACCTGTGATAGTGATCCTGCCCATACCTCTGATAGTGATCCTGTCCACACCTCTGATAGTGATCCTGCACACACCTACGGTAGTGATCCTGCACACACATGTGATAGTGATCCTGCACACACCTGTGTTAGTGATCCTGCACACACCTGTGATAGTGATCCGGCACACACCTGTGATAGTGATCCTGCCCACACCTGTGATAGTGATCCTGCCCACACCTGTGATAGTGATCTTGCACACACCTATTATAGTGATCCTGTACACACCTGTGATAGTGATCCTGTCCACACCTGTGATAGTGATCCTACACACACCTGTGATAGTGATCCTGCACACACCTGTGATAGTGATCCTGCACACATCTGTGTTTTTAGTAACTCTGGAGATGCCTTTTGGGACCTCGAGAAAATTTTAATGATTGATTTTAACCATTTGATGATTTATTAAGTAATGTGGAGTTTTTGTTAACCTCGAGTGAGAATATTGTTTAATCCAATTTTGTAACATCGAATTTCACTTGAGTTGGTCAGTTTAAGCTTGTGAGTGTGCGGTATATATGCATATATGTGTGAACCCCTGCAGTAAGCATGTATACTTGAACCCTTGTAGTATGCATATGTGTGAAACCCTGCAGTATGCATGTATACTTGAACCCTTGTAGTATGCATATGTGTGAACCCCTGCAGTATGCATGTATACTTGAACCCTTGTAGTATGCATATGTATGAACCCTTGCAGCAAGCATGCATACTTGAACCCTTATAGTATGCATATGTGTGAAACCCTGCAGTATGCATGTATACTTGAACCCTTGTAGTATGCATATATATGAACCCCTGCAGTATGCATGTATACTTGAACCCTTGTAGTATGCATATGTGTGAACCCCTGCAGTATGCATGTATGTGTGAACCCTTGAAGAACCCATTTATATATGAACCCTTGTAGTATGCATGTATGTGTGAAATAAAGATATCCAGACCTTAAACATGCGTCAAATTGTTCATCTTGTCGGTGTCCTGTACTATTCACGTACAACCTTTTTTTTTTTTAGCTAAAATATGTGTGAATTTTGCCTTATTCCTAGTAATGACCCTCGTATTGTAGATAGTCTTAATGACCCTCGTGTAGTAGATAGTCTTTTTAGTATGATAATAAGATGTTATCTTCATTATAGAATAATAAGAAAATATTATAACCTTTATATTATAATAATAAGGTAAAAGGACCCCAATGGAAATAAGTCACTCTGTCTGACTTTTTTGGGTTATCCCAGGTTCTCTACACATATGCTGCTATGTATGATAATTCTATGTAACTGTATTTGTGTATACCTGAATAAACTTACTTACTAACCTTCGACAACATACTCAAAGCTCCACCACCCCGACTGTTCCCCAACTCCTCCTCCATACCATAATAATTCCTCCCTTGCCTCTCTCCACTCTTCCACAATTGTCCTTACCACTTTATACACAAATGTGTATGTGTGTATATTGTATATGTTTGGGTGTGTACTCGCCTATTTGTGGCTACAGGAGTCGAGTCACAGCACCTGTGTGTACTCACCTAGTTGTACTCACCTAGTTGAGGTTGCAGGGGTTGCTATGTGTGGATCCTGCCTCCACTACATCGCTTCCCAAACTATTCCACTTCCTGACAATTCTGTGGCTGAATAAATACTTCCTAACATCCCTGTGATTCATCTGTGTCTTCAACTTCCAACTGTGTCCCCTTGTTGCTGTGTCCAGTCTCTGGAACATCCTGTCTTTATGTGTGTGTGTGTGTGTGTGTGTGTGTGTGTGTGTACTCTGATCGTCACTACTACTTTCTTCTTAGGTCATATCATATCTAGTGATCAATGAGTGTTAGTTTTTAAAAGCTTCATCAGATACTTGACGAGGTATTGGTCTCCATACCAGGACCACAGATTCAGTGGCTGATCTTTCATATATACCGTAAAAAGTTGTGAAGAATTCTTCCTTGAGGTTCCATGCTTAGTTATTTACCCCTAGGTCCAGTTCGTTCACTGATTTATGCAGCTTCTCCTTTCATATGTTGTACTCTGTGTCTGGTCTTCTCTCACTTGATTGGTTGGCTTGAATTCATCAATCACTTTTTTTTCTGGAGTACTTCTGCAGGCTCTCCATCTCTTCCTAAAGTCTTTCTTAAGAGCCTTTACCTGTTCCTATTCTCATAAGTTTTACATCAGCAAACAGGCACAAGACTCAGCCCCAACTGGTCGGTCATTAATATATATTAAAACAGCAGCGGTCCGATTACGGATCCTTGTGGAACCCCTCTTGTTACTCCCTTTCTGATGCCCGTCCCTTAATGTTATTCCGTCCTTTTTTTTTAGGTACTGCCTTCAGGTTCTTATAATTTCTGGACTAGCGTCTAGTACAATACTGTACCAAATTAGTGTTTACTGTACAGAAAAAGACAGTCCATTTGTCCGTATCTTTCTTGTTTTGTTTCTGCATTTCTTTCCTTAAAATTTCTGCAAGTTCGTATGACAGAAATTTTACATCCATAAACTGCTTCTGGTTTTCTTTAAAAAAAAAAAAAAAACTCTCCATACTCTCCAACTTCATTTTCCTTAAAATTTAATATTGAATATATGATACCATAGATATTTAAGATAACCTGTATTTCAGTGATTCTTATCAGTTCTCTTTATATATAAAAGAACCGTATTAGCCGCCCTTTTTTATTTTTTTCTGTCAGCTGCCTAGTCTAGAGAAGCTGAAGATTTTGCTACTGGGTATCATAATAATTTACTCCTGAAATAGTAAAAAGGCACAATGCCAGGGCTGGAACGATACACAAATAACCTGTACATAGGGGAAAGAAAGGTATGTCGACGTTTCGGTCCTACTTGGACTATTAACTAGTCATTCAGTTTGACTAGTAAATGGTCCAAGATAGAAACGTCGTCATAAGTTTCTTTCTCCTATATGCGGGTTATTTGTATATAGTTTTACTCCAATTTGTAGCGATGAAAATATATTTTCTGGTCTAATAGCTTTTGCTTTGTAAAGTCCTTTTCTAGCTTCATAATTTGTAATGTTTTGTACCTTCTGTTGATCTGTCCAGAATTCACTGCCTTCTGGCAGCTCTGTTTCCCTTAAGTAGACGTTATGTCATCTGCTAAGTTCATCACATTCTTCTCTGTACTTCCTTATTAACTTTATCGCTTGTTATTTTGCAGTTATGTTTCATGTGTGGTTCTGGAGGAATTTTGGTTGAGTTTTAGCGTTTAATGCTATAGTATATAATTTTCAATTAGTTCTGTAATGTTCAGTCTTGCCCTTGAAAATTCCTTCGTAGTTCTCCTAGTTGTTTACAAAATATTTTTCTGTTTTATGTAGTATTTATACCCAGTCTTCCTGCCCCTACCCTCCAATTTTCTGCATGATAGGTTGAATCTTCCCTCTCCAACACCTCTTCCTCCTTCCCTCCCTCCGTTTCCAACATCTATCTCTCCCTCCCTCCTCCAGCACCTCTACCTCTCTTCCCCAAATTCTTTCTTCTTCCACCAACGACTTTCCACTTCATCTTTCCTTTACTTGAAGCCTCTTTCTCTCCTCATCAATACTTCTTCCTCCCAAAACACCCCTCCTTTCCCCAACACCAACACTCCTCCTTCCCCCAACACTAACTCTCCCCGTTTCCCCAAAACTGACTCTCCTCCTTTCCCTAACACTCCTCCCTTCCTCAATACCTGTTCCTTCCTCCAAAACACTTATTCCCCTTCTCACCAAGCCCCTTTCTCTTCTCTTAATACCTTTTCCTCTTCTTTTAATACCTCTTCCTCTCTCTTTTAAACTTCCTTCTTTCTAACACCTGTTTACTCCCCATCAACTCTCTCCTCTTCTTATACTCTATTCTTCTATATCTCCCTTCTAACATCTTATCCCTCATTCCTCCTCTATTCCTACTCTTCTCCAATCCTCTTCCTCCACATATTTTCACAAACTCCATCTTCACACTTCCACTTTTTACACTTCAAACTCCCCCCCAACTCTTCACTAGCTTTCATGTACTAACCTTTCCCTTCTCCATCTTCCTCACCACCTCCACCTCCACCTCCCCTCCTCTCCCCTCCTCCTCCTCCTCCCCCTCCTCCATCTCTTAACTCTCTCTTCCTCATTCTTGGTTCTTATCACGTATCTCATCTCTAGCTTGGGCTTTATCCCTCTCCCTACATCCAATTGTCTCTCTCCCTCCATCTCCTCTCTATCTTTCCATCCTCCACTTCTACCCTCCTTCATCCCTCCCGGTCTCTCACCCCCATACATCCCATTTCAACTTCCCCATCCCTTTTATCTCTTCTCCTATTCCTTCTGTTATATCCCTTCCTTCCCTTCCGTCACCACATTCCCTTCTGTTCGTCCTCCATCAGCTATTTCTTCTATCCTCTCATCCCTCTCGTCTACCACTCATTTCCCTCTCAATCCCTCCCCTATCCCGTTCTACCCCCACCTTCTCAATTGCCCCTTTCCATTCCTTTTCTCCATCCCTCCCATTCTGCTCCACGATTCTTAATCCCTCCTCCTATCTCTCCTCCTTTCCTCCACCCTCTATCACCTCCTTCACCCCTGTCCCTTATTCTCTCTCTACCATTTTTCTTGTCCTTTCTCTTCCATTTTCCATTTTTATCTAATAGGTTTTATCCTTATATCCATCTTACAGATAATTTTTTTTCCTTTGCCCTTATTCTTTTATTCCTGAACCTCCATTCACTCTCACATTCCTATCTCCTTCCTCTTCCTTCCTGCCTATACAACCTTCTTACCTCCCCTCTACATTTCTTTCCTCCTTTCCGTTTCTCATCCTCATTCTCCTCCCTCTACTTGTCATCTTCATCTTTCTCCCCTCCTTTCCACCCCCATTTTCTTTCCCTTCGTCCATCTCCTTCCTTCCTTCTTCTCCCCTCCTCATCCTTCCCCTCCCCTCCCAGTGTTCTCCATCACACCAATCTTCACTCCCTCTCCCCCCTCCACCTCCCTATCTCTTATTACTCTCATAAGCTCCCTTATAGGCCTCTCCCTCTCACTTTTTCCCCTCTCTCCTGATAATTACACACCGACTTTCTATAATTTGATTGTATCTTCGGCTACATAGACATGTATCAAATGCATTATATATATATATATATATATATATATATATATATATATATATATATATATATATATATAATATATATATATATATATATATATATATATATGCAAAAAACCATTGTGAAAGAACAGATAAATTCCAAGCGCTTTCGTGACTACTCACATTATCAAGGAACAATGAAAGTAATGCATCAAAGGAAGGCATATAAAGGATCTAGCCCACACCTCACTATTACATCCCGCAACAAAGCAACACCTGACGAGCGACTCATAAGAAAGGGAACACTGCAGCAGGCCTGCTGGCCCAACTAGACAGGTCCTTCACACAACCCACCAACAAACTATTCTACCAAAGAATTAAGAATTTTAAAATTTTTTATTTGTCCGATGTTTTATTAAATTCTTCCCAAATTCTATTAATTATAAATGGATCTAATTTATATAAACCAAAGGAAATATTCATATTATTGTCAAAACTGCTTTTTATGAAACAAGATTCAATTATATTCCTGTCGACCATGGACTTGCTTGATACAACTTTCTCAACTTTTTGAAAATCAATTGGATGGTTAAAATCTCTCACATGAATAAATAGAGCATTGGAATCTTGTCCAGTTCTAATGCTATATTTATGTTGTTTTAATCTTAGTTCGAGATTTTTACCAGTTTGACCGTAATAAACTTTATCGCAAATTTTACAAGGAATCTTAGACACATCCGTCAGCATTTTGGGGGGAATTCTTTATCAAAAGATTTTTTTTACTGTATCAAGATTTTTAAATAAAACTTTAATATTAAAAGTCTTAAGAAGATAAGGCATATCAGCCAAGTTTTCATGGTAAGGGAGAACCAACATATTTTTAGTTGTATAAGGCAATTTTAAAAGATTTATCAATTACGTTTCTCGGGTATTTCAAATCATTACCTATTTCATAAATTTTGGATATTTCCTCATCTATGAACTCTGGACTACAAATACGTAGAATAGTTTGCTGGTGGATTGTGTAAAGGACCTGTCTAGTTGGGCCAGCGGGCCTGCTGCAGTGTTCCCTTTCTTATGAGTCGCGCGTCAGGTGTTGCTTTGTTGTGGGATGTGATAGTGAGGTGTGGGCTAAACCCTTTATATGCCTTTCTTTGATGCATTACTTTCATTGTTCCTTGATAATGTGAGTAGTCACGAAAGCGCTTGGAATTTCTCTATTCTTTCACAGTGGTTGTGTGATCGTATTGCATATAATATATATTATATATTATATATATATATTATATATATATATATATAAATATATATATATGTGCCGAATATGTAAAACTGGTCAATTAGTTAGAACTCATTTAAAATTAAGTTATTTCTAAAATTTTCTCTTATACGTTTAAAGATATATTTTTTTCATTAATGTTAATGTAAAAAATTTTAATTTTGCACCAAAAGAATCTTAGAAAACTTACTTAACCTTATTATAACAAGAACAATTTATTTTAGCCTAACCCAACTAAATATATTTTAGATTTATTTACAATAATTTAATACTAAACAAACACAATGAAATATATTTTTTTCGTTAGGTTCAGAATGATTTTGGCGAAATTATTGCATACACAAATTTTCGCTTGTCCTATATCATAAGATGAGCGTTGCTATTTAAGCCAAGATCGCAAGTTCTGCTTATTCGACACGTATATATATATATATATATTATATATATATATATATATATATATATATATATATATATATTTTATATATATATATATATATATATATAATGTACATATATCGATAATAACACTGCGACTTGCCGAGGATTCGAACCCATGTCGTTTTGGCCCTGCCTCGTGGTGAGTGAAAATCACATGACGCTCTAACCAAGTGGGTTAAAGCCGGCACTCTGAAGGACGGGTGTTAATGTTGCAGTTTTATAACTGTAATATAAGAGCGCCTCTGGCAAAACAGTGATGGAGTGAATGATGGCAAAAGTTTTTCTTTTTCGGGCCACCCGACCTTGGTGGGAAACGGCCGATGTGTTAATAATTAATATACATATTAAATCTCAAGTGGTTGTGGTTGAAGCACTCGCTGCCTTATCTTGTATTTAGTCTTCCATTCTGAAAAAAATTATGGTATTCCTTCAACTCTTCTTTTGTTTCCTCATTTTATAATTGCTGCTTCTTGTTATCCTCGTTGCACGTACCAAGAAGTCTTCTTTATTCTTTCATTTTCCTTTATAATCTTATATGTGGTAATCATGTTTCTTCTCTTCCTCCTGTCAGCCAACATGATCATCATTAATTTTTTCTGCCTCTCATTATATCTCTATTTTTTTTTTTTAGCTCTGGGTATTTCATAGTTCTTCAGGCTTTGTGTAATTTATCCACATGTTTTATTATTGAGTGTGGTCAGCACACAGCACCTGCATGTTCCCATTCTGGCCTAATGTAACTTATAAGTAACTTTCTTGGCATTTCTCCCTCCATGTTTTTATAAACTAATTTTTCATGGCTTGCTAGTGGAGCATGAGAATTTCTCACAATATAATTTATATGAATGTTCAATGAAAATCTATTTTTAATAATATCTAGGTCTCTCTGGCATATTCAAGATTTTGTCTCACTATGTTTTTCAGGTGGCTTGCTTCTCTCTCTCTCTCACTTACATTTCCATCATGTGCCATTTTGATTTATATTAAATATCTATCAATTTATCATTCCATTTGCGTAACATTGCCACAATAAAATGTCACATTAGTTGCACTTGTGTCCTTTTACCTAATATATTGTCGGTAATTTTACCAACATTATTACGTATTGTTTAATAGTAAATTTTACCCACTTCTCTCTAATGAGTTTTTCAATATTTTTAAAACATTTGTCATCTAAATAAGTATATAGTATGAATAGTCTTTCATATTACTTTTTCTTAAAATGTTGTCACAATTTTTTTTTCTATTTTACCTTCTTTTAGTGAATTCTAAAAAAAATCGAGATAATTTTATAATGCTTCTGCATACTGTCTTCAAACCCAAGGTGCTATACCGTCTGGTCCAACTGCTTTTCTCGTGTCAGCATTGATTAGTAATTTCTAGTTATTTTCTACAGTTTTTTCAATGTCTTCTAATTCAGCTGTCTGTCTGCGACTAAGATTAACTACAGTGAAAATATTTTCAGTGTTTAATATCTCACACATTTCATATTCAACTTTGGTGATTTTTGTAGTGCTCATGTATTCTTTGTATTTTCTCTTTAGTTTTAGCAAGTTTTGATATAAAATTTATTTCTACATTGTTTCTAAGATTTCCTTTTCAAAAGTTGATTTCTTCCTCCTCACATTTGTGTGTACATTTCTGGCCTCCTTGACCCTCTGTTTACATTGGTCATTGTTTTCACATTGGTTTCATTTTTTTTCCCTTTTCATGTCTCTCCCGCGCCTCTCATTCGACCGTTTTTATTCTTCTATAGTTTCTCATCTATTTTATTAAAGCCTTCCCTCTCACACATTAAATTTTGAGTTGTGTGCTTTAAATGAGACACTCATTCTTATTTTCAATTTTTACCATCAAAATTTATGAAAATTTATTTTTAGTTCTTGTAATTTCTGTTTCGGTTTACCAGCATTGCTCTTCCCAGTATTTATTTCCTCTTCTCTACTGTGTGTGTGTGTGTGTGTGATAGAGTAATATAGGTGACGAAAAATAAAATAGTTGGTTAATTATGATAGTCTAAACACCACAAAATAGTAACTGATTGCTTTAACGTTATCATGTATTCGAAATACACACAAAGCCGCTTAACCTCTTTAATAATCACACACACACGCACACACACACACACACACACAAACACACAGGGATGTAAGAAGTATTTTTTCTCAGTTATCAACAGAGTTGTCAAGAAATGGAATCGATGCTGGAGGAAGATGATGTAGGGGTGGGCAGGGCCATACATAGTTTAGAATAGACCTGATCAACTCATGGGAGCAGAAATACTATTAGCCACCAGGAAAGGGCGGAGCCAGAGCTTGAATCAAACCCCCTGCAATCACAACATGGGTGAATACACACACACACACATATATATATAATACACACACACAACACACAACACACACACCCATATAATACCACACACACACATACACACACACCACACACACACATACACACATACACACATACACACACACACACACACACACACACACACACACAACACACACACACACACACACACACAATAAACTACCACCCTCCCGGCTTCCCCTATCGCTTTGACAAGTCCCACCGAACACCACCTCTATAATTTGTGATTATAGGTTATAGCTGTAGGTGATTATCATAGATTATAGCCGTAGGTCATCATTACAGGCGATAATAATACTCTTTACCCCCACCCCAAAAAAATTTTCGCCTACCATTAGAAAAATTTGAATGACATCTCTGATCGTAATTGAAATCTTGTACACAAAAAATAATTCTTTTTAAAACCTCTTTGGGGGCGGCGCCCCCTGCTCTAGCGAGTCGCTATCCCGGTTAATTCGATTAACAATTTAACTGTCATGCATTAAGGTATTAAATTATAAAGTTGGGATCAAAACCTGCAGGCCAGGCAGTCTTCGCCTTCATTTCGTACCTATAAATATAGACTCAGAAATTGCCAGCAAGTTAAATAGGACTAATTGAATCGGCCGACCTGCCCTCTGAAATTAGATTACAACTTGCTATAACTCTTGACTTAATTAATTTGTATCTGACTTATTCAATCTGTGCATGATTTATTTAATACGGTTCAAACTTATTAAATGCAGAGTTTGCTAAGGTTTTTTCTCTCTTAGTTTTTGATTACTTTATCTCTCTCTCTCTCTCTCTCTCTCTCTCTCTCCTTCTCTCTCTCTTCTCTCTCTCTCTTCTCTCTCACTCTCTCTCCTCACGGTCTCTCACTCAAGAAGATAAAGAAGAACCCCACGATGGTTCATAAAGTTGATACATGTTAATACATGACAAGTGATACATGACATATATATATATATATATATATATATATAATATATATATATATATATATATATATATATATATATATATATATATATAACAAAAACTGCAACATTAACACCCCTCTGAAGGAGGGGTGTTAATGTTGCAGTTTAAAAACTGTAGTGTAAAGCACCCTTCTGGCAAGACAGTGATGGAGTGAATGATGGTGAAAAGTTTTTCTTTTTCGGGCCACCCTGCCTTGGTGGGAATCGGCCAGTGTGATAATAATAATAATATATATATATATATATATATATATATATATATATATATATATATATATATATAATATATATATATATATATTTCGTGCCGAATAGGTAAAACTTGCGATTTTGGCTTAAACAACAACGCTCTTGTTGCCGAATAAGGCAAGCGAAAGTTTGTGCATACAATAATTTAATAAAAATTATTCTGAACCTAATGAAAAAATATATTTCACCGTGTTTATTATGAAATTATTGTAAAGTTATCTAAAATATATTTAGTTGCATTAAGTTAAATTAAATTGCGCTTTTTTATAGTAAGGTTAGGTAAGTTTTCTAAGGCTCTTTTGGTACAAATTTATAATATTTTATATTAACATACATGAAAAAATATATATTTAAACGTATAAGATAATTTAAAAAAAAAAAGGAATTTTAAATGAGTTCTTGCTAATTGACCAGTTTTACATATTCGGCACGACATATATATATATATATATATATATATATATATATATATATATATATATATATATATATATATATATATATATACCAAAAACCTGGCTGTTAATCGTGGTTGTGGTTATAGATGTTTATGGTGGTTGGATGTGGTTTTTGGGGATGATTCATAGTGATTTTCGTACAGTATAAAATTTTATGTCCGTATGATCAGACAGCCTATTGTTGCCCGCCGTCTGTATAACTAGGTAACCCTGACAGGGAACTTGACCGTTTCTTCCTTGAAGAGTTTCATCCCTGCTGTGTAATCTTCTTTGGCACTACCATATTTTCCGGCATATAAGGCGCACAACAGAAGTATCACTAAATTATAATCATATTCAAGGGTGACCTTAAGGTTTCCCTTGACCCTGACCTTGAGCATATAAGGCGCAGGATGATTTTCCAAGATTTTGTTGTGGGATAAAAATCGCGCCTTATATACCGGAAAATACGGTATCTTCTGCGGTACTATCTCCTGCGGTACTATCTCCTGCGGTACTATCTCCTGGGGCACTATCTCCTGTGGCACTATCTTCCTGCTGTACTATTCCTGCGGCACTAACTCCTGTGGTACTATCTCCTGGGGTACTATCTCCTGGGGTACTATCTCCTGGGGTACTATCTCCTTGGGTACTATCTCCTGGGGTACTGTCTGGGTACTATCTCCTGCGGTACTATCTCCTGCGGTACTATCTCCTGCGGTACTATCTCCTGCGGTACTATCTCCTGCGGTACTATCTCCTGGGGTACTATCTCCTGGGGTACTATCTCCTGGCGGTACTATCTCCTGGGGTACTATCTCCTGGGGTACTATCTCCTGGGGTACTATCTCCTGGGGTACTATCTCCTGCGGTACTATCTCCTGCGGTACTGTCTCCTTCACTCAGTCTTGTGTGGAGGCCGAGACACGCCTCCTGGCAAGCCCTCACAAACTGACTTACTCGTTGTCACATATTTACATAACGTGGTATACGCTTGATACCTTCTCCTTGACACTGGCAAAAAAGTTTCTTGATCCAGTGAACTAGAGCTACTCTGCCCTTCCCCGGATCAAACCTCATTACCTCCGAATAATTTTGCACATGATCATAAGTATAATATGCGTATGGAACGTCTGTGAAAAATCGCTGTTTCTGTTGGGTTATTCTTGGATATATACCTCTGATATACCTGTGGCCGGTTTCGAGAGTTGTTCAGCACTTCGCGCCCAACCTGAGGCCAGGTAAACTAGGTTGTTGCTGCTGACAATCCGCAGACCTACTCGTAACAGGTACCACTTCATTGCCCTCATGAAATTCATAAACAGTGAAGCTTTCAGACGGCCTGAAGAAGATATTCAAATATTTTTCCTCGAAGCCTTTTATCTACTCCGAGTCTATGGTTCTCCATAAGAGGTTTTTAATAAGAAAGTTAAGACACATGTGCAACATCTGGATATCTTTATTGTAGACGTTTCGCCATCCAGTGGCTTTATCAATACAGATTCTAGGACATAATAGGAAGACAGTAGAACTATATACAAAAGATGAGGTAATCAGTCCCTCGGCCTTGGAGTTCACAGCATCGTGGTGGAGGAGAATCTCCTCCACCACGATGCTGTGAACACTAACTCCAAGGCCGAGGAACTGATTACCTCATCTTTTGTATATAGTTCTACTGTCTTCATATTATGTCCTAGAATTTGTACTGATAAAGCCACTGGATGGCGAAACGTCTACAATAAAGATATCCAGATGTTGCATATGTGTCTTAACTTTCATATTGTCGGTATTTTATACCTTTCTTGCACAAAGGTTTTTAATAATTTTGAGGATTAATGAAACCAGTGTAGAAATTTTCAGTCAGTTCCCTGCAATTTTTTTATATATATTTTACAAAATATGGTTTATCTTTGATGTATCGGGAACTGCACTGTTTATCTTTGACATGTGAGAAACACTGTGGTTTATCTTTGACGTGTGAGAAACATTGGTTTATCTTTGACTTGTGAGAAACATTGGTTTATCTTTGACTTGTGAGAAACACTGTGGTTTATCTTTGACGTGTGAGAAACATTGGTTTATCTTTGACGTGTGAGAAACATTGTTATCTTGACTGTGAGAAACATTGGTTTATCTTTGACTTGTGAGAAACACTGCGGTTTGTCTTTGACTTGTGAGAAACACTGTGGTTTATCTCTGACGTTTGAGAAACGCTGTGGTTTATCTCTCAAGTGCGAGGAACGAAAAATACCAAAACCGTGAGAAACATTTTCACTTATTTCCAAGCGCCTCTGAGTCTCAATGTTTGACAGTAAATGAAGATCCCAAGTGGAAAATCAATTGCTGTTGTTTATTTTCTGGTTATGTGGGTTGTGTTGGTGATGTCCTCTGTTTTCTATAACATTAAGACGTCACTTGGCTATATATATATATATATATATATATATGCAAATATATCATATATATAATATATAATATTTATTATATAATATAATGCAAACAACCACTTGAAAATATCCAAAATTTATGAAATAGGTAATGATTTAAAGTTGCTAGAAATACTTTTTACAATCCAAAAAGGGACAACCAGCCTTATTCAACTAAAAATAAGTTGGTTCTCCCTTACCATGAAAACTTGGTTGATATGCCTTCTCTTCTTAAGACTTTTAATATTAAAGTTGTATTCAAAAATCTTCATACAGTAAAAAAACTTTTGATAAAGAATTCCCCCCAAAATGCTGATGGATGTGTCTATAAGATTCCTTGTAAAATTTGCGATAAAGTTTATTACGGTCAAACTGGTAAAAATCTCGAACTAAGATTAAAACAACATAAATATAGCATTAGAACTGGACAAGATTCCAATGCTCTATTTATTCATGTAAGAGATTTTAACCATCCAATTGATTTTCAAAAAGTTGAGAAAGTAGTATCAAGCAAGTCCATGGTCGACAGGAATATAATTGAATCTTGTTTCATAAAAAGCAGTTTTGACAATAATATGAATATTTCCTTTGGTTTATATAAATTAGATCCATTTATAATTAATAGAATTTGGGAAGAATTTAATAATACACTGGACAAATAATAATTTTTAAATTTTCTTGGGTAGAATAGTTTGTTGGTGAGTTGTGCAAAGGACCTGTCCAGTTGGGCCGGCGCGCGTCAGGTGTTTAACCGTTGTGGGATCTGATAGTGAGGTGTTGGCCAGACCCCTTATATAGCTTCCTTGGATGCTTTACTTTCATAGTTCCTTGATAATGTGAGTAGTCACGAAAGCGCTAGGAATTTCTCTATTCTTTCAGAGTGGTTGTTTTGCATATTCTAAAATCACCTGTTTACTGTGATCTTATTGCATATATATATATATATATATATATATATATATATATATATATATATATATAATATATATATATATATATATATATATATATATACTTGTAATATAGGGGGTGGTAGGAGAAAATTCTCAAACAGCTTCAGGGAAAACCTTGAGTTTTCCCTGAAGCAAGTTTATTCTTTTCTCTGAGGATGAGGGTCCCCATGACAGTTCTAGAGGTAGTACCTCCCTATATTATATGTATGTATATATATATATATATATATATATATATATATATATATATATATATATATATATATATATATATATATATATATTACCCATGTCGTTTTTCTGTGCCATTTTCCACTTCTCTAATTCAGTTTGTGTGGTAAGAAGAGTTGCTCCACTGCCCTCATCCAGATCCTAGCTACACTCCATAACAAAGTCGTTTGAATTAGCTGTTGGATTAGCTATTGGATTCACTCTCGGATTAGCGCTTAGATTCTCACTTGGATTCACTTTTGGCCACTCTGGGATTGGATTTTAGGATAGTATAGGATCTGTGTTATGGTGGTAGAGATGGGGCCAGCAGGCGCTCCCAGTGACACCATCGAAGGGTCTAACGAGACCCAGAGAGGCTTCCTTCCCTTTCTGGGTTGTGTCCAGTGTCCTAATGGCTCCCTTTGGCACAATAGGACATTATTCCCTGCGGCCGTCTCTCGTCCATAGTGCTGCAATTACATACCGATGGACACTGTACGTTATTGATTTCCTTAATGCCCTAACCCGCCGACCACCCCAGCCTTCCTAAAATCACCTCTAAGGGTACTCGCTGCAAGACTGGTAATGACGGTGCCTGGCTGGGTGGAGGCAAGGGTCCATGTGAGAGAGCAAATGGACATGATATTAGTTAGCTGTACTATTGGTTCCATCCGGGCCCTGGGCGGCCATCATTTGGTGAGGCCGGCGCCAGTTGATGCCGAGTACCACTGATAATGGCTACTTATCCATGACCACTCTTCCGCCACCCTTGTTGTTGTAGTTTATAGAGAAACTGACAGCTTTCGCCGTATCTTCCAGCATACTTCTTCTTGTTGTGGTTTATAGGGCTACTGACAGCTTACTCCTTTTCTTACACCACCCTTAAGTCCCTGAAGCTTTATGGAAAAGTCACAAAGATGATGTGACGATGGGTATTAAGATGAAAAGGAAAAAATTATAAATGATGAGGTTATCAAGAAGAGTAGAGATAAGTTAGGGTAAATATTAATAATAATAATATATATCTTAATTTCTACAAGTATATGTACAAGGTATACAGGCCTAGCTGACATCAGTGACATACTACTACGTAGAAAGCCACTTGTTATGCAGAACATTTCGAGCAAATTAGGTCGGTTTTGTCCCAGGATGCGACCCACACTAGTCGACTAACTCCCAGGTACCCATTTTATTGATGGGGAACATAGACAACCGGTGTAAAGAAACACTCCCAATATTTACCATCGCCGGGAATCGAACCCGGACCTCGCCTAGTGAAGCGACACCTTTAGCCACCAGGCGACGGGGTACCGTGAAAAAGAGCATGGCAAAGAAATAAGCAGAGGAAAGGGTAAGAAAGACGTAAAATATAATGTAAAGAGGAGAGAAAGTGATCCTTTTGTTTGAAGTTCAGGATTTCTAAATTGGAGTGTGGCTTCTACAGTGGGTCGTACGTATAGTGCGTTGTGATAGACACTGTAATGGCGGGTGTGTTGAAGAAGGGACCCTGGCCACTGAAGCATGATCTTGACCTCCGGATTTAGGTCTTCCATGAAGGACTATGCTCCAATCCCCGGCACAAGGATTGAAGCAATGGGGCATGTTTCCTTACACCTGCTGCCCTTGCTCAGCTAGGAGTAAGTAGGTACCTGGGTGTCAGTTGACTGTTGTGGGTGGCATCTCGAGGGGATGGGGAGAAGGTAGTATACCATGGATAGGACTGGCCTTTGAAATGATCTGAGGCGCGATAAAAGCTCTTGTGTATCGTTCCAGTCACGGTATTGTGCCTTTTTTTTTTGTTATTTATTGTTACTGTGTAAAAAATGTGTTCGTGCACTTACCGAACTGTGCTTGTGGGAGAGCAGCTCAAGCTCCTGGTCTCGCCTCTTAACCATAATCTGATCAGCTTAGCTCTTCACTATTTCCACTTTTCATAGTATTTTACTCTTTTTACGTAGTCTCCCAAGAGTTTCCCTCCAGAATCTCACAAAAATCAGTGTCATCAGTAGAGAGCAACTGTGAAAACTTCCACTCCATTTCAAATTTCTTTTACTCTTACTCCCACACATCTCACCGACAATCTAGTATTCACTTCTTTTTAAACCCCATCTAAAAATATGTTCAACTCCATGCTAGTATAACATATCTATGTCTAAGGCTTACTTTTACTAGAAAATAATCTCCCCTGTCTCAGGCATAACCGAGATCATTCTCCTAACAATTTGTTACTGCCTTCAGTACCTACTGCATGGCACTCAAGAAATCGTAATGACACGATTGCAAATAAACCATACCAATCCCGGCCGGGGGTATGGTTTTTTCAGTACCTACTGCCTCTCCTAGGCACTTCATTATACCTTCTACACTGCTCATCTGTCTACTCTGTCATATGCCTTTAATAAATCTATTAATGCATTAAGCAGTTACTTAACCTACAAATAACCCGCACATAGGAGAAAGAAACTTATAATGACGTTTAAGTGCGACTTGGACCATTAACTAGTCACTAACACACGAAGGTAAGGGAGACTGTATATAAGACAAGAAGGCAGGAATGAACAAAGGAGGAAGAATGTAGTGGAGAAAGTGCTGGTTATTTATTTGTTGTTCCAGTCACTATAATGTGCCTTTTTGTTCTTTACTTACCCTTATTTAGGTATTGCTCATGATGAACAATCAGTCATGTACAACATGTGGGTATCTTTACTGTAGACATTTCGCCATCCAGTGCCTTTTTCAATACAAATTCAAGGGCATAACTGGAAGACAGTAAAACTCTAAAAGATGAGGTAATCGGTCCCTCAGCCTTGGAGTTGGTGTGAAGAGCACCGTAGTCGTGAAGATTCTGGAACACAGGCATAAAGATTGGCGCTTATATACTGGCGTCAGGTGAGGGACGTGTAGCAGACGAAGACAGTCACTGGTAGGCGGGATTTATATATATGCTTCAGTGTGAGCACTGCTGCCTACACATCGCCAGCCCTTCTAAAAATCCGTTAACAGAGGAGATCATTCCTTCATTAATAGACTAGGTCATTCATTTCTTAACAGACGAGGTCATTCCTCTGTTAACAGACTTTTATCAACAAGGGCCATTCATCCATTAACAGACAAGGTTATTCCGCTAACAAACAAGTCCAGTTTCCGGTCGGACACTTCCTAAGATATAATCGAATTTTATTGTCGTTATCAGACATTAGTGCATCGACTGTGTGGAGGGGAAGTGAGGGGGAAGGGAGAGAGGGGAAGATGGAGGAGAAGATGGGAGAGGGGAAGATGAAGGAGAAGGGGGAAGATGGGAGAGGGGAAGATGGAGGAGAGAGGACAGATGAAGGTGAAGGGGGGAAGATGAGAGAGGGGGAGATGAAGAGACGAGGGAAGTTGAAGGGAAGAGGGGAGATGGAAGAGACAAGAAAAATAAAGGAGGAGAGATGATGTAAGGGAGTTGTAGGCAAGAAGGAAGATGGAGGGAAGAAGGTAAATACAGGGAGAAGGAAGAAAGAAGGTAAAAAGAAGGAAGATGGAGGGAAGAAATGTGGTGGAGGGGAGAAGGAAATAGAGAGATACCTGAGAGAAGGAAGATGAAGGGAAGAGGGAAGATGAAAGGGGGAAAAGAGATGGAAGGGAAACAGGGGAAGGAGGAGAGAAGGGAGATCAAGGGAAAATGGAAGATGGAGGGAAGATGGAAAGTAGATGGAAAGATGATGAGAAATTGGAGAAAAAAGATGGAGGGAGGAAGGAAGGTAGAGGAGAGAATGAAGATGGTAGAAGAAGAGAGATGGAAAGGAAAAAGAAGATGAAAGTAAGAAAAGAAATAGGGGGAAATATTGAGGATGAGAGGAGATGGAAGATATTGAGGAGAACAAAGATGAATGAAGAAAAAGAAGATAAAGGGGGAAAAGGAAGGTAAATGGAGAGAAAGAACATGAGAGGAAATGGAGGGAAAAAGTGGGAAAATAAATCGGATAATGGGTAAACGCTTTAATGGTGACTCTTTTCTTCATGGGAGTTCCCATGAAGAAAAGTGTTTTCATGGGAATTCCCATGAAGACAAGCTTTATATCTGATTTGTTTCTAAGAACACAGAATCTGCAGCTCTTCCTCAACACCTAAATAACTTTGATGATTATAATCTTAACTCTGAAAGGGGTGGAGAGGTAAGCCAGTGGAAGGTCTCGGTCAGATGACTAAAAGCTTAAGTGGCGGGTCATCATAAGACTAAAACCCGCTTCAGGAAACATTTGTCCTGTGTCCTGACCAATCTGAGTGAAGGATGTAGCCAGGAAAGAGGAAAGGAGGTAATAAGGAATGAGGGAGCATGGAAGGAGGGAGAGAAGGAAGAAGTGTGGAGGGAGACAGTATGAGAGATGGAAAGGAGGGAATACGGAGTGAATGTAGAGGAAGGGAGGTAAGAAGGGAGATAATCATTGTAACATACTTCATGTATATACAAGGACTAGCGGAAGTCATTACTTGGTTACTATAGCTGTCATAGACTTCTCTTACAATGATGATTCCCAGTGTGTGCGTGTGTGTGTGTGTACACTCGCCTATTTATGGTTACAGATGTCGAGTTACAGCTCCTGGCCCCTCCTCTTCGCTTATCTCTACTAGGTCCACTCTCTCCCTTTGTGTGTTTGTGTACATTTTTTACCTAGATGAGTTTGTGGATCTTTCTCTTCATTGTTTATACCTGTCTCACTTTCTACTACTCAAGATGATACATGTCGATTGCATTTGTGTTTAATCCCAATAATGGTACTCGTCTCGACTAGCCAGTGACACATCCAGAACAGTAAACTAATAAATTCTCAACATCTCTGCCTCCACCTTGCCCCAGTAATGGTGAAGTCTCTCTCTGACCACTTTGTCCATGCCCTCAATTTATTTTAAATGTCGTGCTAATGTCTCATCGTGTTGTCTGCACTTTTAGAAATGAGAGAACAAGTGTTTTTAGTCTTTGTATATTTTGATCCTCATTTTAGATTGTAGTCTGAGATTAAGTACATTACTAGTAGCAGTTGTGATATTTACACAATGTTTTGACCGTGAAGGTCATTCAGTGCTCTTAGTAATATGGCATCACTTTTAACGCAAAATACAAAGACAAAATTAGCAAATAATAAGAACTACTGTGGCATGCAAAGAGTACGTAACCTTTATTCGGCGCATGTACACACCCTCATTTACAGGCTATCTCCCCCAACCAGCGAACCAGGTAACTAAGGGTTGACGATGGGGCCCCGTCGTTCAACCAGTAACCAGGTTCCAGCCAATACAGAAGATGGTTTTGGCAATCGCAGAGGTTATGTGGGTACCACTCTCCTGCCTGCCCTTGTCATTCCCATTCTAGAGCTGGTTGAAGCACGGTCTGCTCTCTAGTGGCTTCTATTCTGCCTTGCTTACCGTGGAGTGCACTAATACCTATCACTGTACATAGTACATTGTGAGGGAAAAGTTCAATAGATAGGAGTAGCGATATAGTAACAATAGTTTCATTGCCGGCTACTAGTTAAGGTAGGGTAAGTCAAGCTCCCGTTTTTCCCGCCTTTTTTTTTTCCCTCCCTGAAAGTGATAGTTTGACTGCCGGCTGCTTGTTAAGGTAGGGTCAGTCTAGCTCCCGCTATCCCTTCCCCTCCCTCTCCCCCCCCCGGAAAGGTGACGTGTGGGGCTCTGGTCAAACAGTAAATCACTCGACTCACAGCTCCCAACACTACTGTAAGTACATGCCTGCCTTGTATTCTAGTGGATTTATTGGTTAAAAGCTTCACTTTTGACCAATAATAAACTTAGTCCTTTCAATCTTGCTCTAGGTTGAAAGTTGTAATAATCACCACGTCTTTTGAGTATTGTACTTGCCATGGAGAGTGATTATTTAAGCAGTGGGTAACCTGTCTATCTTTTCAGCTTGGATGACAGTGAGGGTCACCTGTCAATCAACGAGAAGAACAGGAGACGGACTAACGTCCTGGAGACGTCCCATTTTGGATTTAATTACCTGTGCACCTGTATGAGATTGCAGGACGTAACCCCACATCATTGCAGCGGTAAAGAACCTGCTTTCCTGTCATCGGGATAATACTCACGGCGATACTCTGCGAAGAACTAGCCAGTGGTGGTCACCAACACCTGCGACCCCCCCCCCCCATCATCAGCAACGGCTACGATTTCAACAACAGTGTCACCAACACCAGACACTCCTAATATATTAGCGTTGAATTCAGTTATTTATATTTTTCATTTTTCATTTTCTTTAATGTAGGATTAATGTTTCATATTTAAGTGTTTTATATTTTATATTTTCTACATAATAAAGTGTTTATGTTTGTCTTATTATTTCTTTTTCTATTCACTAATTTTCCTGAGGAGGAGCCTAGCCTGGGTAATACTGTCTGAAGTTATTACAGAGCTGAGTAAGCCTTCACATACATATAGTGTACATACTGCTGTTCTAAATTGGTGAAGGATAATATAAGTCAAAACTTTTCTGCTGTGTTTATTTTGCTCCCTTTACACCCAGGATAACAGGCCATTTGGACTCCTGGGTTGTAATAACTACGAACACGAATAAAACGCCCAACACAGAAAAATACTGACTAATTAGTAAAAAATACAATAATTTAAAAACCCCATTCAATTCTTAATGTAAAAAAAGGCTTCCGTGGAAGGTGCCTGAGAACTCCACAGGTACACAGCCATTATGGAGTCAAAAAGGCCTAAACTGGGGGGCAAACTGTTGAAATGCATTCGGCAAACGGCTGCGCGCCACAAACTACACAGAGGGAAGCAAAAGCACCTGTGAACAAGGTGAAGGTAACTTATGGAGCATTGTCCGCCAGTCCGAGATTTCGAGTGTGATTCGCCGTAGTAGTCCCGGTCCATGAGGTGACCCGGTGTAGGGTCCCCGTCGAGGGTTCTGCTAATCCGTGTGAGATTATTTGAAAGACCCACATCAAGTGACGATCGAAGATCATTCCCAAAATGTCACCTGCTGCTTGTTGGGAAGGACCACACCGTGTAGTAGAACATGACTCCAGATAAATAAAAAGCCATAATGTTTTAAATGGATAATCAGTAGCAGTTAGAAGTAGCCCGCTCCATGATATTGTTCACTTCGAGACTGGATGCCGTGCAATACACTAAAAGATCGTCCACATACAAGGAGACCTTGACACCATCAGGGATAACACAGACCACGCAATTCAGGTATAACACAGACCACGCCATTCAGGGATAACACAGACCACGCCATTCAGGGAAACTCCCATGAGCAGCATGAACCAACTCACTTGGACGATACATTAGAACTTTTTAGAGAAATGATGACAAGCTTCACAATCTCAAGAGTCCATAGACAGCAAATATTGCCCAACCCCCACCAACTCAACAAGCAGTTCCGATTGTTTTGCGGAGCACAGCCCTTGGATAGCTCGCCTAGAATCAACAAAGAAAGGCTTATAATGAACAGCCTGTTTAGACTAGCAGTGCCAGAGGCATCAGTAGCATACGGCTAGTAACGGACAAGGGCAAATCATCAATCCCACCCTATGAATAGAAAGTGAGCTTAGCCACTGGAGAAGTCATCCACTGCTCCACCAGGTTGTCCTCCTGAACAATCGAACCCTTTTTGGGTGATGCAAACCACCTCAGCACTATAATTATGGGAGTACAAGATGAGCAACAGATGATTATCACCTTCTATAATCCTACGGTGCAATATTTAACGAACTGAGGAAAAATTTATATCTAAAAAATTAGAAAGGGTGCTGATATTTCATTCAGGTTAAGCCGCTCAAACCTCACCACCATAGTAAGGTGACCCAATAACAACAGGGTGTGAGGTCTTCACGGCTCCGCCGAGAGGACCCTATTGTGTACATAGAACTTTTATTTTTTAGATTAGCGAACCCCCAACAAATACAGATACCAAGGTATTGCATAGATGTCTTATTCATCAAGGGTTGAGTAAGGACAGTGGAGGGTGGAGTATTAATAGAGGAAAGAGGAGTAGTTATGATGATGGAGGATGGAGTGTGGAAAAAATAGTGATGATAGTGAAGGGTATAACAGTAATAATGGTGGAAGGTGGAGTAGTAATAATGGTAGTTTAGTTTAATATCGTTATTATGCATCCCATACCCATCCTGTGGTTGTGGGATGTATACGCGCCTAGATATTAACTTTAATCCTTGTTTAAGAGATTAAAATAGCCTTTACTGTTGTTGAACAGGTTATGTGCAGCCTCAGTGATCCTGATGTTGTCGACGGGCTTTAAACCCAGTTAACAAACAGTGTGGATCATTCTGCGTCAGGTATTGTGCAAGCTCGATACTCCGGTCGACAGTCGCTGCTTCGTGTTTGACCAGTTTAGCTAGATGGCTTGAGTATATGAAGATTGAAAGTGGAAGAGAAAGGTAGGTAATTCTGAAATTTGCAATGTGGGGGAAAAGTAGGGGAAATAGAAGGGATATGGAAGGGGAAGGAAAGAGTTATGGAGATGGGAAGGGGGAGACAGAGCAGGGAGGAAGGTATTAGCTTTGTACGTAATTTTCATATGATTTATCTAGGACATTATTTAGGTTTGGTTTATTAGATTATCATAGGGTGTGTATACCGTAAGCTTGTGTGTGTGTGTATCGTAAATTGTATGTGTGTATTTTTTGCGTATATGTGTTTTCGGGTGTCGAAACTCAGCTCTTGACTCTGCATCCAATACTGCTTTGATCAGCGTATAGGAAACATCAGTTAACTGCTTACCCTCGTCTAGGCATCCATATTTATATCTGGAGTCTGGCTGTATAGATAAAGTACTGCGTACTTTGATGCGGAGTGTGCAGGATCGCAGCCTGCTGTGGACCGAGAAAAAACGCATATATATATATATATATATATATATATATATATATATATATATATAATATATAATATATATATATATATATATATATCCAAGGACATAGGGTGGTGTGGGTTCCTCTGACCTAATTTCATTCTACTCCCCGTTTGATGTACTAGCCTCCACAAGCAGTATGTATATATATACTAGCACAATGGCCGATTCCCACCAAGGCAGGGTGGCCAGAAAAAGAAAAACTTTCACCATCATTCACTCCATCACTGTCTTGCCGGAAGGGTGCTTTACACTACAGTTTTTAAACTGCAACATTAACACCCCTCCTTCAGAGTGCAGGCACTGTACTTCCCATCTCCAGGACTCGAGTCCGGTCTGCCGGTTTCCCTGAATCCCTTCATAAATGTTACTTTGCTCACACTCCAACGGCACGTCAAGTATTAAAAACCATTTGTCTCCATTCACTCCTATCAAACACGCTCAACCATGCCCGCTGGAAGTCCAAGCCCCTCGCACACAAAACCTCCTTTACCCCCTCCCTCCAACCTTTCCTAGGCCGACCCCTACCCCGCCTTCCTTCCGCTACAGACTGATACACTCTTGAAGTCATTCGCTCCATTCTCTCTACATGTCCGAACCACCTCAACAACCCTTCCTCAGCCCTCTGGACAACAGTTTTGGCAATCCCACACCTCCTCCTCCTAACTTCCACACTACGAATTCTCTGCATTATATTCACACCACACATTGCCCTCAGATATGACATCTCCACTGCCTCCAGCCTTCTCCTCGCTGCAACATTCATCACCCATGCTTCACACCCAGATAAGAGCGTTGATAAAACTATACTCTCATACATCCCCTCTTTGCCTCCAAGGACAAAGTTCTTTGTCTCCACGGACTCCTAAGTGCACCGCTCACCCTTTTCCCTTCATCAATTCTATGATTCACCTTATCTTTCATAGACCCATCCGCTGACACGTCCACTCCCAAATATCTGAATACATTCACCTCCTCCATACTCTCTCCCTCCAATCTGATATCCAATCTTTCATCACCTAATCTTTTTGTTATCCTCATAACCTTACTCTTTCCTGTATTCACTTTTAATTTTCTTCTTTTATATACCCTACCAAATTCATCCACCAACCTCTGCAACTTCTCTTCAGAATCTCCCAAGAGCACAGTGTCATCAGCAAAGAGCAACTGTGACGACTCCCACTTTGTGTGTGATTCTTTATCTTTTAACTCCACGCCTCTTGCCAAGACCCTCGCATTTACTTCTCTTACAACCGCATCTATAAATATATTAAACAACCACGGTGACATCACACATCCTTGTCTAAGGCCTACTTTTACTGGGAAATAATCTCCCTCTTTCCTACATACTCTAACTTGAGCCTCACTATCCTCGTGAAAACTCTTCACTGCTTTCAGTAACCTACCTCCTACACCATACACCTGCAACATCTGCCACATTGCCCCCCTATCCACCCTGTCATACGCCTTTTCCAAATCCATAAACGCCACAAAAACCTCTTTAGCCTTATCTAAATACTGTTCACTTATATGTTTTACTGTGAACACCTGGTCCACACACCCCCTACCTTTCCTAAAGCCTCCTTGTTCATCTGCTATCCTATTCTCCGTCTTACTCTTAATTCTTTCAATAATGACTCTACCATACACTTTACCAGGCATACTCGACAGACTTATCCCCCTATAATTTTTGCGCTCTCTTTTGTCCCCTTTGCTTTTATACAAAGGAACTATGCATGCTCTCTGCCCATCCCTAGGTACCTTACCCTCTTCCATACATTTATTAAATAATAGCACCAACCACTCCAAAACTATATCCCCACCTGCTTTTAACATTTCTATCATTATCCCATCAATCCCGGCTGCCTTACCCCCTTTCATTTTACCTACTGCCTCACGAACTTCCCCCACACTCACAACTGGCTCTTCCACACTCCTACAAGATGCTATTCCTCCTTGCCCTATACACGAAATCACAGCTTCCCTATCTTCATCAACATTTAACAATTTCTCAAAATATTCCCTCCATCTTCCCAATACCTTTAACTCTCCATTTAATAACGCTCATCTCCTGTTTTTAACTGACAAATCCATTTGTTCTCTAGGCTTCCTTAACTTGTTAATCTCACTCCAAAACTTTTTCTTATTTTCAATAAAATTTGTTGATAACATCTCACCCACTCTCTCATTTGCTCTCTTTTTACATTGCTTCACCACTCTCTTAACCTCTCTCTTTTTCTACATATACTCTTCCCTCCTTGCATCACTTCTGCTTTGTAAAAACTTCTCATATGCTAACTTTTTCTCCCTTACTACTCTCTTTATATCATTCCACCAATCGCACCTCTTCCCTCCTGCACCCTTTTTCCTGTAACCACAAACTTCTGCTGAACACACTAACACTACATTTTTAAACCTACCCCATACCTCTTCGACCCCATTGCCTATGCTCTCATTAGCCCATCTATCCTCCAATAGCTGTTTATATCTTACCCTAACTGCCTCCTCTTTTAGTTTATAAACCTTCACCTCTCTCTTCCCTGATGCTTCTATTCTCCTTGTATCCCATCTACCTTTTACTCTCAGTGTAGCTACAACTGAAAAGTGATCTGATATATGTGTGGCCCCTCTATAAGCATGCACATCCTGAAGTCTACTCAACAGTCTTTTATCTACCAATACATAATCCAACAAACTACTGTCATTTCGCCCTACATCATATCTTGTATACTTATCCTCTTTTTCTTAAAATATGTTTTACCTATAACTAAACCCCTTTCTATACAAAGTTCAATCAAAGGGCTCCCATTATCATATACACCTGGCACCCCAAACTTACCTACGACACCCTCTCTAAAAGTTTCTCCTACTTTAGCATTCAGGTCCTCTACCACAATTACTCTCTCACTTGGTTCAAAGGTTTCTATACATTCACTTAACATCTCCCAAAATCTCTCTCTCTCCTCTACATTCCTCTCTTCTCCAGGTGCATACACGCTTATTATGACCCACTTTTCGCATCCAACCTTTACTTTAATCCACATAATTCTTGAATTTACACATTCATATTCTTTTTTTCTCCTTCCATAACTGATCCTTCAACATTATTGCTATCCCTTCCTTAGCTCTAACTCTCTCAGATACTCCAGATTTAATCCCATTTATTTCCCCCCACCGAAACTCCCCTACCCCCTTCAGCTTTGTTTTGCTTAGGGCCAGGACATCCAACTTCTTTTCATTCATAACATCAGCAATCATCTGTTTCTTGTCATCCGCACTACATCCACGCACATTCAAGCATCCCAGTTTTATAAAGTTTTTGTTCTTCTCTTTTTTAGAATATATATTATTGTAACCACGAACGAGTGGTATGTAATCACTAACACTGCAACTAGCCGAAGATTCTAACCCATGTCGTTTTGGCCCGCCTCAAGGTGAGTGAAATGACTTGACGCTCTAACCCATTGGACCACTCAGTCCTACAAGAATCACACACCCAGCAGAGCTAGGTGTTTTATTTTGATTCGAGGACATACGATGGTGTTTGTGCCTCTGAGCTAATTTCATTCTGCTCCTCGTTTGGTGTACTAGCCTCCACAAGCAGTATTTCTTGTAGGATTTGGTGGTCCTGTGAGTTAGAGCGTCATGTGATTTTCGCTGACCATGGGGCGGGCCAAAACGACACGGGTTCGAGTCATTGGCTAGTCGCAGTGTTTTTGTTGATTAAATGCCACTCGTTCTTGGTTATAATAATAAAATACTGCTTGTGGAGGCTAGTACAGCAAACAGGGAGTAGAATGAAATTAGCTCTTAGGCACACACGCCACCGTATTTCCATGGATCAAGGATATACGGTTGTGTGGACACCCACCAGTACCTCTCTCTGAATCAGAAGGTGCTGGTGGTGGGTGCCACTCACACTACCATACTCTGAAAAAAAAACTTCCCCTCTGTTCTCCTGTTGCTGCCTTTTCAACATTGCACAGCTTCTGATGATGCACTGAGAAGTTTGAAAGTACTTGAGAAAAGATTTCCACCTCCCGTGGTTTGTCTTGCATATATATATATATATATATATATATATATATATATATATATATATATATATATATATATATAATATAATAACACTGCGACTAGCCGAGGGCTCGAACCCATGTTGTTTTAGCCCGCCTCATGGTGAGCGAAAAATCATACGACTCTCTAACCCACAGGACCACCCAGTCCTACAAGGATCACGCACCCAGCCGAGCTAGATGTTGTACCGTGATCCGAGGACATACGATGGTGTGGTTGCCTCAGAGCTAATTTCATTCTACTCCCCGTTTGGTGTACTAGGCTCCACAAGCAGTATATATTGTATTGTAACCACGAACCTGTGGTATTAAATCAATAACAACACTGCAACTAGCTGAGGCTCGAACCCATGTTGTTTTGTCCCGCCTCATGGTGAGTGAAAATCACACAACGATCTAACCCACATGACCACCCAGTCCTACAAAGATCACGCACCCAGCAGAGCTAGGTGTTGTACTGCGATCCGAGGACATCCGATGTCCTTGATGCTGGTGAGGGCCTCTTGATCGAAGAACCTGGACTTATACTTCCTTTCCAAAAATCGAATCTGAATATTACCCATCCCAAAGTGCTGTGTGACCCCCTACTTGCTAAGTGGTTCCCCTGCTTAAAACAAATATGACTTCTCATGGGAAAATGTTGACTGCCACATTGATGTTTAGAAGCTTCTTTCATAGTCTTGTTGGTTCTTTTGAAACTGATGTTTTCTAGCACCTCTTAATCTGTTATAAGTACAGTGCCTTTCGTGAGCTCTCTGAATCTTTTGTTACTCTCTCCTCATACTTTCAGCTTTCTTCGCACCACTCTTCTATTCATATCACTTACTCGCTTACAGTCGTCTTCTTATGCGTCTGTGAGCAACTTAGGTTCTGTTTTGGCCTTTGATGCTACATACATATATGTATATCATTTTCAAACCGACTTTCAGCTTCACCATTTATACTTCCATATTCGTTTCTGGCTCTCCTTTTTATGTCTGTTTTCTGTTGTTTTTGAATAATAAGACTTGTGTTCAGTTCAGGACATTAAAGGTAATGTTTCGAAATGAGTGACTTTTCCAGTATTTATACTTAGTAAACTAAGAAAGTGACTCTTGCATAGTAGTGTGGGATAGGTGACAGACTGCAGTAAGATGGCAGCAGGTTAGTTTAGGTAAGATTCGTCAGGAAACAGGGCAATTGTTTTTTGAAGCGGGTCTTAGTTATATTACCCTCCACTGGAGCATTTGGTCATCTGACCGAGGCCTTCTACTAGCTGCTGATCTTAATATGATAATAATCTCTTTGCTAAGAGTTTGAAAACACTAAAACTCTTGGATTTTTTTTGTGGGATTTTCGGTAGGTGGTAATTAAGGCTGCTTCCACGCACTTCCACCTCCATTACTCACTTTTCACGGAAGACTAATCGGTCCCCATTCCATTTCATCAGCTCTGCATGACCATCCCTCTGTTGCACACAGGCGTTATGGTCATCCCATCTGTAGGAATATTTGTGTTTATGTACTTTTAATGTTCAATGATACACCAGATTTCCCTACATGCTTTTCTTCTTATCCCCCACATGATGGTATAATATACACTCTTGTGCTGGCAGTAAAGTTGGTTTTGTGTTTCTGCGCCAAGCTTTTGGTTGATAATAAAGACTTGGTAGTTATCATTGTTATATCTTGATTCTTGTATGACTCCTGTGGTTAGTGCTTCCCATGAACATAATTCAGTAAATATTATATCTCTTCCGAGAAGTAATAATTACTTTCCAGATGTAATAATTACTTTCCAGATGTAATAATCACCCTCTAGATGTAATAATCACATTCCAGGTGTAACAATCACCTTCCAAATGTAATAATCACCTTCCAGGTGTAATAATCACTTTCCTGATAAAATAATCACCTTCTGGATGCAAAAATTACATTCCAGATATAATAATCACCTTCCTAATTTAATAATCACTTTCCCGATGTAATAATCATCTTCCGGTGTAATAATCACCTTCCAGATATAATAATCACCTTCCAGATGTATTCACCTTACTGATGTAATAATCGCTGGATAATCCCACCCTCTACTTCTTTCAGCAAATATCTGTCATTCTGGATTTTCCTATATTAATCTCCTCTAAGACTATTTATTACCTCTCTGATTTATTAATGGTTCATCAGCATCATTAATCGCCTTATAGCATCATTTAGCCCATTTTTGGTGATCCTTATAATCGCCTGAACAGACGATAATCGCCACTCGTTAATCGTCATTAGTACCATTAATCGCCTCAACGTCTATTATCCTTTATATAACTACCAATTATCTCCCCTCAAGGAAGGTTCCTTGATGTTGGTGAGGGGCTCTTGATTTAGGGAATTGGATCTGTGCTCCAGTTCCCCGAATTAAGCCTCAATGCCTTCCACACCCCCCCCCCCCAGGCGCTGTATAATCCTCCGGGTTTAGCGCTTCCCCCTTGATTATAATAATAATACCAATTATCTTCCAGTATCATCTATCACTAACTATTAATCACCATCGTCTTACAATTATTAATTGCGATCAGTAATTGCTTTTATCGACCATTAATCGCCTTCCATGATCATTAATCGCCTCGCATGACCATTGAAGATTGCTTCCTACAAATATTAATCGCCTCACACGAGCAATATTCATCTTTCAAGACTGTTAATCGCCTCCCACGATTATTAATCAGCCCTTACGAACATTAATCGCCTTCCATGACGATTACTTACTACTCTTAATCGCCTGCCATGATCATTATTCTCGTCTCAAGATCATTAATTACCGTTGAATATTAATCGTTTCGTATGCCAATTATACGCTTCTATGCACCCATTAATTATCACCAAACTCCGATTAATTGACTTGAATTAAAAATTAATTACCTCAACACCGATTAATCACCTCCGAATCCCCACTAACTGCGTCTCAACAACCCATAATCGCCTCCCAAACACAGTCGTGTTTCAATACCCATAAGTCGCTCTTCAAATTCATTAATCGCCTCCCTGTAGTTATTAATCGCCTCAGACGCAATATTAAATTTCTTCATATACCAATCTCCTTTCACCACCCATTATTTGCCTCTTAACAACTATTAACCACCTTAACTCCCATTGCTCGACTCTCAAAACCTATTAATTAACTTAAATCCCATTAATCGCCTGTCGACACCTATTAATCACCTATCAACACCTATTAATCTTCGCACAACACCCATTAATCGCTTCTCAGCACTCATTAATCTCTTGCCATGCTGAATATTCGCCACCTAACCCATGTTAATCGCCTCTCGATCCCTATTAATCGCCTGGCATTTGTATTTAATCGCTTCTCACTTAATATTAGCGATTTTATGGTTAATCATGTTTCAATATCCGTCAATCACCATCATTACTCACATCTCTCTGCACCGTAACTACCATCTGGGCCCAGTACTCTCCTCATAGCTTCCATTAACCTCCTCATAGTTTCCATTAATCGTCTGTGTTTCTTAAACCCCTCTGAACCCCTATTCAACACCCATTAATCACCTCTCAACCCATTAATTGGCGATCAAACTCAATATTCGCTTCATAGCCTCCGTTAATCGCCTCCCTGCCCCCCTTAATCGCTATTTAGAACTCATTAATCGCCTCTCAATACGCATTAATTACTATCCAGATTCTATATTTGCCTCCTTATCCTCATTAATCACCGCTAATCATCTCTCGACTTGCATTATTTGCCTCAAATGTCGATAAATCTCCCATTATCTTATAGCTTCGCAACACGCTTAATCGCTCTCTCCCGTAAGTCATATTTCAATAAATAATTTCATCAACACCCATTAATCGGCTCTTTAAACCCATTAATCGCGTCTTAAACCCCTTAATCGCTTCTCAACACGCATTAATAGTCTTTGAATGGTTTACAACATTTGCCACTTAACCCCATTAATCGCATTTGAACACGGATTAATCGCCTATCAACAGACATTGACTCTCATCACCCATTAATCACTTCTCAACACCCATTAACGACTCTCAATACTCATTAGTCGCATCTCATACTCAATATTCGCCACAAAGCACCCATTAATCGCCTAACGAAGCCCATTAATCGCCTCCCAGACTCATTAATCGCCTGGTAATCCCGGTGTCTGGTATCCTTGCTACCTCGCCTCTGTTCACACACAAGTGCCTGCAGGGGGTATTCCCTCATGTCGAATATTGCAAAACTTTGTCCAACTTGCAAGAAAAATGCAATATTGATTAATAGCTCCAGGTCAGGGTTTTGATAATGAGTTTTTGGGAGTTTTCTGCAAGAAGGACATATTAGGAGACTGTCGTCAGGGGGAAGTTGTTCAGGGATTAGTAATGCCCCTTTGAAATTAAGGTCTCGTAAATATTAAACTTTGGCGTTCACCACTATTGTTGTGGTTGTGGTGGGGTGTTGGGGGGGTGTTGGGAGCGCTGGGGGTGTTGGGAGTGCCGGAGGTGTTGCAATGGTGGTAGAGGGTTGGTGCTGGTGGTGTAGTTGTGGTGGAGTGTTGCAGTGATGGTAGGGAGAATTAGTGCTGTTGATGTGGCCTTGGTGCTGGGAGTTGCAGTGTGATGGTGGGGGCGTTGGAGTTGTGGTTGAGGAATATCGTGGGGTAGTGGTGGTTCGTAGGTGGTGTGGCTGTGATGGGGGGGGGTGTTGGACGTGAAATGAGGTGATGGTAGGTGGGGATGATGCTGGTGATGTGTTGTAGATGTAAAAAGGTGGCGGTGATGTGAACTGAGGTGGTAGAGAGAGAGAGATTGATGATTTAAAGGAAAGGTTTGATGGTGGTGATGGTGGTAGTAGTAGTAGTAGTATAGTAGTAGTAGTAGTAGTAGTAGGACTGTAAAATGGAAGATATGGAGAAGAAGGGATGGTGAGAAGGGAATGGTGGTGAAGTGGTAAGGAAGGGAAAGAGGGAGGCCTGAGGAAAAGAATCCTTTATTGACAACGTTTCGCCCAGGCAGTGGACGAAACATTGTCAGGAAAGGATCTCATTACTCTGCTTTGGTCTGGTATTTTATACCATTTTTCGCCATCTTGTAGAATTTTATTCCGGAGACAGATACAAATGAGGTTAACAGTCGCTCATCCTAAAGCAGGTGTTTATTACCTCGATCTTAAGGAATTTGATGTACCTAAATCATTAACTTCTCTTATTGAATGTTAGGTAAAAAGACACAGGTGCAACTAATGTGACATTTTATTGTGGCAACGTTTCGCCCTTCAGGAGCTTTGTCAAGCGGTATTGTATGCCACAGATATACTGATGAAGCCACACCCTGGCGTTGGTTTCCTGTGTTATCTGTTTCTAGCAGCTACGAGATCCTTAATAGCTTTCCTCAGTTCTTTTGTTTATATGAGTTAAAAACAAAACGTGTTTGCCTAGTATCCAGATACAAGTTATATACGTACTTACTGTATCATATGTAGGACTTTCAACATAGACCAAATTATGCAAAAATCGCGAACGAGCGATAAAGGATGTAAAATAACCCCGAGGGGAGTTGAATGATAGGTATCATTCAACTTCCCTTGTGGTTATTCTATATAGTGCAAATGTTATACTCCGTTGTATTCCCCCCAGTAGACCAGTCCTCCCCGTAGTCATATCCTCCAGAAGTTAAATCCCACATCTCCCAGAAACTTTACCACAAAACATCATCATCAGTGGAAACATTTGTAATCACAAGCTACACATCACTGATGCTGCGGTATACATCGCCAAGATATTTGTGCGAGAGTCTTGTTTGCCCGCACTTAATTGGGGGGCATTGTAAGTGTGTATTACTCTGGGTGTGTTGTTTGTCTTGTATAAACAGCCGCGTGATGATACTCATGTACTCTGTAACGAGATTGAAAATGGGGATAAAATGCTGCACAGTCTTATTTGTAGACATAGGTATTGTACTTAATTAGGGGAGTTCTGTGCCTTTTGTGCGTAGCTGATGAATCGCTGTTGGCTTTCTTGCTATTTATAATTAATATTACGATGTGGAATTGTTAATTTTAATAAAGCATATATATATATATATATATATATATATATATATATATATATATATATATATTATATATATATATATATATATCGTGCCGAATAGATAAAATTGGTCAGTTAGCAAGAACTCATTTAAAATTAAGTCCTTTCTAAAAATTTTCTCTTATACGTTTAAAGATATAATGGGGTCCATCTCTGGTGCAATTTGTGGGACCCGTAACCTCGGAGAAGTGGATAAAAGGACTGAAATGAAGAATATTTGGATTTCTTCCTGAAGCCGTTTGAATATTCCACTTCCCCTACCACCCCATCTTTTCATTCTTTTTTTACCAATAGGTATATTTTATTACATAATATGGTACGAAAGATTTAAGAGATACATTGTTGATGTATAGATGGCATATACAGAACATGAGGTGTGAGAGATACATGTCTAGTACATATTGTTACGTGTTTGTCACTGATTATAATGCGAAAATCAAATCTCATCCAGCTCCTCAGAGTTGGGGCGCGTGCCCAAAATACAGCAGGCATTACCCCTCTGAACAACAGCGCTGAGTCGCTGGAACAGAAAACTAGCTGCCCTGGGATCCCTGGTTACTCTGATGAGTCTTTTGCCTAGCTCCTTAAGGAACTTAAATGCACTCTTTCCCCATGAGCCAAGGATCTCCGAGCCTATGGGAACAAACATATAATGATGGGAAAGTTCTCAGTATTTTCTAGACTTCTGGGGCTCCCTGATGTATTGGAGATAGGTATCAGGCAAGGTAGATACACATGTGTAGTAACACACCACCTGCTAGCCGTCTGTACAGGCTTGATGGGCGATACCATCTGAATGCTTTTGGCTGCCATCAGAACTGAATAGTTGGGGTGGCTCCCTTACTTCTGGGCATTCGGCTGTTTTGAGGCTCCTCTTGATAATGTTATTAACCTCCTTATGTCTTGCAATCTTTCCCTCGGATTTACGGCACACAAGACCGTGGTACCCGAATCGGTCTGCTGCTTCACTGCCACAAATACACCTGTGATCGACGAGAATAGGGGCGGCAAGTCGAAGGGCAACACCAATGCAGATGGTCTGTGTGTCAAGGCGTGTGCCAAGGCTGGAGTTGGGAACCAACAGAAAATTCCCTGCATGAGGAGCTCTCACTGCCAGGAGGTGGGCTCTATCCTTCCCTGACACACTGAAGCATTGTTGAGACTATATTCTCCACTATTGGGTCATCCCAGTGCGACTGTTTGTAGTTGATAGGGGGAGCAGGTCTGGTTTCACAGCCCGGAACAATTTTAACAGACCATCTTACAGCCTGGCCCACATGTCTCCTTAGAAATATTATTTGCGACCACTTTCAGCCTCAGATTTATCTCCGAGTTATCAGACCCTGCCACGTGGAGGCCAGTGGTTTATCTTTAAGGTATATATATTTTTTAAGATATATTTAAGGTATATTTTTTAAAATACATTTTTTCGTTTATGTTAATGTAAAAAATAATAATTTGTACCGAAAGAAAATTACAAAACTTACCTAATCATATTATAACAATTTAAGTTAGCCTAATCCAGCTAAATATATCTTAGATAAGTTTACAATAATTTAATAATAAACAAGCACAACGAAATGTATTTTTTTTGTTAGGTTCAGAATAATTTTTGCGAAATTATTGCATACACAAATTTTCGCTTGCCTTATTCGGCAAGAAGAGCATTGCTATTTAAGCCAAAATCGCAAGTTTTACCTACTCGGAAAGACACACACACACACATATATATATATATATATATATATATATATATAATATATATATATATATATATATATATATATATATATATATATATATATTTATTTATTTATTATCACACTGGCCTATTCCCACCAAGGCAGGGTGGCCCGAAAAAGAACTTTCACCATCATTCACTCCATCACTGTCTTGCCAGAAGGGTGCTTTACACTACAGTTTTTAAACTGCAACATTAACACCCCTCCTTCAGAGTGCAGGCACTGTACTTCCCATCTCCAGGACTCAAGTCCGGCCTGCCGGTTTCCCTGAACCCCTTCATAAATGTTACTTTGCTCACACTCCAACAGCACGTCAAGTATTAAAAACCATTTGTCTCCATTCACTCCTATCAAACACGCTCACGCATGCCTGCTGGAAGTCCAAGCCCCTCGCACACAAAACCTCCTTTACCCCCTCCCTCCAACCTTTCCTAGGCCGACCCCTAACCCGCCTTCCTTCCACTACAGACTGATACACTCTTGAAGTCACTCTGTTTCGCTCCATTCTCTCTACATGTCCGAACCACCTCAACAACCCTTCCTCAGCCCTCTGGACAACTGTTTTGGTAATCCCGCACCTCCTCCTAACTTCCAAACTACGAATTCTCTGCATTATATTCACACCACACATTGCCCTCAGACATGACATCTCCACTGCCTCAAGCCTTCTCCTCGCTGCAACATTCAACAGATCGCTATTGGGCCGTGCGGACGTGATGCGCAGTAGCTCCTGATTGAGTTGGCTTTTGCGCAGTGTTGACGTGTACTTGGCTCTGTGAAGACCTGTTTGCGCGCTCTCTAGAATTGAAGCAAGATGCCCTCCATCGAGCAACTTTACCAACAGCTTAAGGAAGAATTGAGGTTGGCGAATATGGAAATTCGGCGACTGACCGAGGAAAACAAAAAGATTCGAAGTAGTCCTGTTTTGAGTCCTCAGGTCAAGAAGGGAAACTGGTCAGTGGCTGGACAGCAGGGAAAGAAGTTGACGATCAAGAAGACGAATGGAATGATGAAGAAAGAGACTGCCGTGGAAACTGTTGTGGAAACATCCAATACATTCTCAGTGCTACCCGACGAATGTGAGTCGACTACTGGGAACGTCACGACGAAAGACATTAAGGAAGGTACGAATATTGTTGTTGTTGGGGATAGCCAAGTTAGGTATATGGATAGGGCGTTCTGCTTGAAGGACAGGAGTAGGAGACAGAGAGTTTGCTTTCTTGGGGCTGGGATGGAGGATATTGTTAGCCGTCTGGATGACATCATGAGAGGTAATGGGAGCAATCCTATTATCTGTCTCAGTGCTGGAGGCAACGATGTTGGCAGACGTAGGAGTGAGGACCTGATTAGCAGGTATAGGTCAGCAATAGAAATAATTAGAAGGGTGGGAACCCTCTCATATGTGGTATTTTGCCAAGGAGGGGAGTTGGAAATGAATGGTTGTCCAGGGCAATTGGTGTCAATTGCTGGCTGGATAAATACTGTAAGGAAAATGCGGTAACATTCATTGACAACTGGGACCTCTTCTATGGCAGAAATGACATGTATGCTAGGGATGGGGTTCACTTATCTAGGTGTGGGGTGGGAGCACTGGCAACTGCAGTGGAGGGAGCAGTTAGGACTTGAAAGTAGGAATAGTTAGTGGTATGGGTTTTGGCAGGAAAACAGTGAAGTCCCAGTGTAGTAATATTACGAGTTCTAGGGAAACTAGTAATAATAAGAACGAGATAGATATTGAAAAGCCAGGGACCTTGGGTGATAAGGACAGTAATAGGTTTAGTAGAAAAATAGAAATGAGCAGGAAGGGTAAAGAGAAAGGAGAGTCTTTCAATGTTTATTATGCTAATTGCCGTAGTGCTAGGAATAAGATGGACGAGTTGAGATTAGTTGGTAGTGTAGGTAACATTGATGTATTTGCCTTAACTGAGACGTGGTTTAATTCAAAAAGTCGGGACATGCCTGCGGAATGTCATATTCAGGGTTTTAAATTGTTCCAAGAAGATAGAAGTATTGGGAGGGGGGGGTGGGGTGGCATTGTATGTCCGAGATCGCTTGAACTGTTGCATAAAAACGGGTATTAAGTCTGAAGTAACACATACAGAGTCTGTTTGGATAGAATTTTCAGAGGGGCATGAAAAACTGATTTTAGGACTGATATACCGTCCCCCAAACTTAGATAGGGACCAAGGGAAACTACTATGGGAGGAAATTGTTAAGGCCACAAGGCACGATAATGTAGTAATTCTAGGAGACTTTAACTTTAGTCATGTTGATTGGAATTTCTTGACTGGGAATTTAGAATCATACGACTTCTTAGAAGTATTTCAGGATTGTTTTTTGAAGCAGTTTGTGACAGAACCTACAAGGTGAAATAACCTGCTTGACTTAGTTATGGCAAACAATGAATCCCTTGTTAATAATTTAAAAATTTCAGAGGAACTGGGTGCTAGCGACCACAAATCAATTACATTTAGCATTGAATGGAAGTACGATAGTAGCGATAACTCAGTAACAGTCCCAGATTTTCGCTTAGCAGATTACGATGGGCTTAGAGAACACTTATCATCTGTTGACTGGCGTAACGAAGAGAGCTATCAATATGACAGTTTTCTGAACACTATACATGCTGCTCAAAGAGCGTTTATCCCATATAAAGAAATTAGATCAAATAGAAATGACCCAAAATGGTTATGGACACTCCCGAGCTTCAGAACCTTGCATTTATCTACATTGAACTGCATCTGCCACTTTTCTGACCAAGAATAGAGTTTGTTTAAATCATCCTGAAGCTCCCTAACATCTATGTTTGAATCAATAATCCTACCTATCTTTGTGTCATCGGCGAATTTTCTCATATCACTAGTAATTCCCTCATCAAGATCATTGATATATATTATAAACAAGAAAGGGCCCAAGACTGATCCCTGCGGAACGCCACTTGTTACAGATCCCCACTCGGATTTAACCCCATTTATGGACACACTCTGCTTTCTGTCTGTGAGCCATGACTCGATCCACGAGAGCACTTTTCCCCCAATGCCATGAGCTGCCACTTTCTTTAACAGTCTTTGGTGCGGAACTCTATCAAATGCCTTACTAAAATCTAAGTAAATAATATCAAATTCTTTATCGTGGTCAACAGCCTCAAAAGTTTTACTGAAGAAAGTTCATAAATTAGTTAGACAAGACCGGTCTCTTGTGAATCCATGCTGAGTATCATTAATCAAGCTATGCTTATCGAGATGGCTTCTTATAATCTCAGCTATAATTGACTCTAGTAATTTGCCTACAATTGAGGTCAGGCTTATTGGGCGGTAATTTGACGGTAACGACTTGTCCCCTGTTTTAAAAATAGGAATTACATTAGCCATCTTCCACATATCAGACACTACACCTGTTTGAAGATATAAATTAAAAATATTAGTTAATGGTTCACAGAGTTCCATTTTGCATTCCTTAAGAACCCTTGAAAAAAGCTCATCAGGACCCGGTGACTTATTTTGCTTCAGTCGGTCTATCTGCTTCACAACCATAAAAATTAATTACTGGGATATTGTTAGTGTCTTCCTGTGTAAAAACTGAGAGAAAATAATTATTTAAAATCGAGCACATTTCAATCTCCTTGTCAGTAAGATGCCCATAGTTATTTTTAAGGGGACCTATCTTATTTCTAACTTTTGTTCTATAGACCTGGAAAAAACTTTTTGGGTTAGTTTTCGAATCCTTAGCAACTTTAATTTCATAGTCCCTTTTAGCTTTTCTTATCCCCTTTTTAACGTCCCTCTTAATGTCAATATACTGATTCATAAGATGACCCTCACCTCTTTTGATACGCCTGTAAATTCCTATCTTATGCCATAGTAGATATTTCAGCCTATTATTCATCCATTTTGGGTCATTTCTATTTGATCTAATTTCTTTATACGGGATAAACGTTCTTTGAGCAGCATGTATAGTGTTCAGAAAACTGTCATATTGATAGCTCTCTTCGTTACCCCAGTCAACAGATGGTAAGTGTTCTCTAAGCCCATCGTAATCTGCTAAGCGAAAATCTGGGACTGTTACTGAGTTATCCCTACTATCATACTTCCATTTAATGCTAAATGTAATTGATTTGTGGTCGCTAGCACCCAGTTCCTCTGAAATTTCTAAATTATTAACAAGGGATTCATTGTTTGCCAGAACTTAGTCAAGCAGGTTATTTCCCCTTGTAGGTTCTGTTGCAAACTGCTTCAAAAAACACTCCTTAACTACTTCTAAGAAGTCGTATATTCAAACCCCCATTTCAAAAAAATTCCAAAATTGACTAAAGTTAAAGTTCCTAAATTTACACTTATCGGCCTTTGGGCCTTAACAATTTCCCCCATAGTAGTCCCCCGGGTCCCTATCCAATTTTGGGGGACGGTAAAACACCCTAAAATATTTTCATGCCCCTCTGAAAATTTCTTCCAAACAGACTTGTATGGTTACTTCAGATTTAAATTTACCCTTTTTTATGAAACGTTAAAGGATCTCGCACATTCAATGCCACCCCCACCCCCCTTCCCCGTATTTACCCTTTTTTGGAAAAATTTTTAAAAAAAAAGTGATTTCCGCGGGCTGCCCCTTTTTTTTTGATTAAAACCCACGTCTCAGTTAGGCAAATACATCAATGTTACCTTCACTAGCAACTAATCTCAACTCGTCCATCTTATTCCTAGCACTACGGCAATTAGCATAATAAACATTGAAAGACTCTCCTTTCTCTTTACACTTCTTTCTCATTTCTGTTTTTCTACTAAACCTATTACTGTCCTTATCACCTAGTGTCACTGGCTTTTCAATATCTACCTCGTTCTGCTTATTACTAGTTCCCCTAGAACTCATAATATTACTACACTGGGACTTCACTGTTTTCCTGCCAAAACCCATACCACTAACTTTTGCTAGTTTAAAGTCCTAACAGCTTTCTCCACTGCAGTTGCCAGTGCCCCCACCCCAGACCTAGATAAGTGAACCCCATCCCTGGCATACATGTCATTTCTGCCATAGAAAAGGTCCCAGTTTTCAATGAATGTTACCGCATTTTCCTTACAGTATTTGTCCAGCCAGCAATTGACACCAATTGCCCTGGACAACCATTCATTTCCAACTCCTCTCCTTGGCAAAATACCACATATGACAGGGTTCCCACCCTTCCTCCTAATTATTTCTATTGCTGACCTATACCTGCTAATCAGGTCTTCACTCCTACGTCTGCCAACATCGTTGCCTCCAGCACTGAGACAGATAATAGGATTGCTCCCATTACCTCTCATGATGTTATCCAGACGGCTAACAATTTCCTCCATCCCAGCCCCAGGAAAGCAAACCCTCTGTCTCCTACTCCTGTCCTTCAAGCAGAACGCCCTATCCATATACCTAACTTGGCTATCCCCAAGAACAACAATATTCTTACCTTCCTTGGTGTCGTTCCGTGACGTTACCAGTAGTCGACTCACATTCGTCGGGTAGCACTGAGGATGTATTAGATGTTTCCACAACAGTTTCCACAGCAGTCTCTTTCTTCTTCATCGTTTCTACCTTTCCATTCGTCTTCTTGATCGTCAACTTCGTTCCCTGCTGTCCAGCCACTGACCAGTTTCCCTTCTTGACCTGAGGACTCAAAACAGGAGGACTACTACGAATCTTCTTGTTTTCCTCGGTCAGTCGCCGAATCTCCATCTTCGCCATCCTCAATTCTTCCTTAAGCTGTTGGTAAAGTTGCTCGATGCAGGGCATCTTGGTTCAGTCCGTAGAGAGCACACTCGACACGTCACCACTGAGCTAAGTACACGTCACCACTGAGCTAAGTACACGTCACCACTGAACTCTGGACTACAAATTCGTAAAGCCCTCAAAAACTCTTATCTTGATGGGAAGAATAATAACTGTTCCTATGTCCACTATTATTCTTCCCATCAAGATAGAGTTAAACTGTCTGTTTTTTCATCAATGTTTTTGAGAGCTTTACGAATTTGTAGTCCAGAGTTCATAGATGAGGAAATATCCAAAATTTATGAAATAGGTAATGATTTGAAATTCCCAAGAAGTGTAATTGATAAATCTTTTAAAGTTGCTAGAAATACTTTTTACAATCCTAAAAGGGACAACCAGCCTTATTCAACTAATAATATGTTGGTTCTCCCTTACCATGAAAACTTGGTTGATATGCCTACTCTTCTTAAGACTTTTAATATTAAAGTTGTATTCAAAAATCTTGATACAGTAAAAAAACTTTTGATAAAGAATTCCCCCCAAAATGCTGATGGATGTGTCTATAAGATTCCTTGTAAAATTTGCGATAAAGTTTATTACGGCCAAACTGGTAAAAATCTCGAACTAAGATTAAAACATCATAAATATAACATTAGAGCTGGACAAGATTCCAATGCTCTATTTATTCATGTGAGAGATTTTAACCATCCAATTGATTTTCAAAAAGTTGAGAAGGTAGTATCAAGCAAGTCCATGGTCGACAGGAATATTATTGAATCTTGTTTCATAAAAAGCAGTTTTGACAATAATATGAATATTTCCTTTGGTTTATATAAATTAGATCTATTTATAATTAATAGAATTTGGGAAGAATTTAATAATACATTGGACAAATAATATTTTTTTAAATTTCTTATTTCTTGGGTAGAATAATTTGTTGGTGGGTTGTATGAAGGACCTGTCTATGTCTAGTTCGGCCGGTGGGCCTGCTGTCTCGCGTCAGGTGTTAAGTAGTTGTGGGATCTGATAGTGAGGTTTGGGCTACCCCTTTATATATCTACCTTTGATGCTTTACTTTCATTGTCCCTTGATAGTGTGAAAAGTCACGAAAGCGCTTGGAACTTCTCTATTCTTTCACAGTGGTTGTTTTGCATATATATATATATATATTATATATATATATATATATATATATATATATATATATATATATATAATATATATATATATATAACCATGACCACGAATGTCCTTGCACTAGAATAACACACTCAGTACAGCTGGGTGATTGGTGGTTAAGGATGGTTTTCCAATGGAGAGAGTGATGCGTACTTCGTTCAGTTCACTCAGGGCTTGGCATAGGAACGCAGGATTGAATCCCGGCCAAGCCGCAGTTCTGTTAATCATTCAAAATCACTTGTTTCGTGATTTCACACACACACACACACACACACACACACACACACACACACACACACACACACACACACACACACACACATATATATATATATATAATATATATAATATATATATATATATATATATATATAATTGCTGATCATACTATTTGATGAAGGGCATTTTAATAAAGTAATTGGAGCTCTGTTTACTTTAACTCTCACTGCCTCCCAGTTTCCCTGATATGTAAAACTCATTCGAGTTTAGTGCTTTCCTATGATAATAATAATAATAGTAATAATAATAATGGCCTTGTACCCTCACATACACAAGCTAGAGAGAGCAAGAGAGTTGCGTTGTGGAGAAGGAGGCTCGCAGGCCCGGGTGGGAACAGTTTGTAAAGCCTTCGCTGTGGAGGAGAAGTCTTTCAATCCTGGCCTGGCCCATCCATCATTGACTCTATAATTAAAACACAATACCTCTTACCCGCTGCCCTCTGCTTTTGCTGCTGCTGTTCCCTGATACTGCTGTTGCTGCTGTTCCTTGCTGCTGCTGTTGCTGCTGTTCCTTGTTGCTGCTGCTGTTGCTGCTGTTCCTTGCTGCTGCTGTTGCTGCTGTTCCTTGCTGCTGATGCTGCTGTTCCTTGCTGCTGCTGTTGCTGCTGTTCCTTGCTGCTGATGCTGCTGTTCTTTGCTGCTGCTGCTGCTTTTGCTGTCTGCTTTTACTGATATTCGCTGCTGCTGCTCTCCTCTGCTCCTGCCCTCTGCTGCTGCTCCTTTTGATGTTGCTGCTGCTATCTTTTGCTATTGCTGTTGGCCTCTTTTGCTGTTTCTGCTGCACTCTTTTGCTGTTGTCCTCTTTTGCTCCCTGCTGCCTTTTTTTGCTGTTTCTGCTGCCATCTTTTACTGTTGCTGCTTCCATCTTTTTCTGTTGCCTACTTCTTACTGTTGCTGCTGTACTTTTTTTTCGCTGTTGCAACTGCACTATGGCTCATTTATTATGTTTTATCCAGCCTACATCCTGCCACTCACTTTAATAAAGTTATAATGAAGAAAACTTCAGTAAATTTATTAAACTCCATACCAGTCATTGTTGAAGTTGTAAATATCTGCGAGGGAATGATGCAGTTTTTTCTCCTGCGTGATAGATGCCTTAGACGAGGCATCTCGTCTAAGGCATCTCGTCTTAAGGTCGGGATGATCGTGCATCTCCTAGTGGGGGAAACGTCTCTCAGAGATTCAAAGATGTTCCACTACCTTTGGCAAATCCTTTTTTAATAGATTTAATTTTTGTTGACAGCAAGTGTATCCTATTACGGGTCGACTTACTAGAGTGTATTGTTTGTATGGACGAAACGTTGTGTGGCGAAACGTTTCCTCAATAAAGACACCCAACTGTTGCAGATATGTCTAATTTATCAACTTGTCGGTTCTCTGAACCATTTATCTACACAAAGATTCCTATATGTTGCACAAGTATATTTATCATTCTTCATATGGGAATGTCTGTCTCAGGGTCGAGATTAATCTTAGTGCTTAAGCTAAAGCTGCTCTTCTGTCATTAAAAATGATAGTTTTCTTGATTTATCCTAAAACACAGTACCTCATTGGTGCTTTCAACATGGGATGAGGGATGGGACTCAGAGACGCCTTCTCTTCAAAAATTTAAGCCTCAGCGCAGCAAAGCTTAGAAACCAGCGACTGAGAGAACCAACGACTGAGATCATCAGCGATTGAGAGCACCAGCGACTGAGAGCATCAGCGACTGACATCACCAGCCACTAAGATCACCTGCCACTGAAATCACCAGCATCATGCAGTGCCTTACAAAATCTTTTCAAAATGTGAAACTCATAATCCTAGAAATATCAGAAAAAAAAAAATATCCACCTCCCACACCAAAGGCTTATCTTGGGCATACTTTCTGCTGTCGTGAGAAGACTGAAAAGAAAGAGAAGGGAAAAAAACCACAGAATAAAGACGGGGCTCATTGCCTTTAAATTAAGATTGCATTCTGGAGTGAGGTGATCCATCTTTTAAGTTGTAATTAAACTCCGATACCTCTTTCAGTGGCTGCTCGCCTCCCACGCCCACAAGACCAGCTGATGACTCTATTTCCTAAGGCAGCGCCGCCAACCCCACGGCAAGACGGACCCAAGTACTTCCTTGACCACCCCTGAAGGGGCTTCACCCGAGGAGGTCTTCCCATGAGGCGTTCCTGATTGTCTTAGGAGGAATGAAAGGCTTTGAAATTACTTGTATTCTAGGGAGAGTCTGTGGCGGGAGTTCCTGTTTGCATAATGGGGAGGATGGGTTTTTTGACATAATAATAATAATAACAATAATAATAATAACAATAATAATAATAACAATAATAATAATAGAAGAAGAAGAATTTTAAGAATAATAGTAATATTTATTTCTACAAGTACATGATACACCTATACAGACCATAGCTTACATCAGCGACATACTATACACAGCTTCTAGTTATGCAGAGCATTTTGAGCAACTTAGGTTAATTTTGTCCCTATGATGCTACCCACACCAGTTTGCCCAATCTTCTCACCCGTACCGGGGATCGAACCATGGATACTCAATATGTGTGAGCTGAGTGCCCTACCAATCGAGCTACGAGAGGGTCTGTAGGGAAGGATTCCTGATTGTTTTAGAAGAGAAGTTTAGAGCTCCTGAGGGTCTAGAGCAAGCGTTACCAAACTAAGGTATATGAAGGGATATTCAGTTGTTCACGAATCACTTGTTATAATTTAAAGTGTTATTGTTTTCCCTGACTTTTTGTGTTTTAAAGACAAACTCAAACTTCCCCCAGAGTGAGGCAGTCATTTCTTAATAAAAGATAATTTTTTGTCAATTACGCTGAATGACTCTTACGGGTTTAGCTATCCATATGAATAAAACACGAACACTGTTGTAATTTATTATCTGCTGTGTGGTAGTGATATGAGGGTTGATGCTGAAAGGCTAGTCTTGGATTCTCCAAACACTCATTTGCTGAAGAAGTTATTCGATTTATGTGCACGTCATGTAATATGCTTGGTACTATGCTCACCCTGAGGTCCTGTTCTTTGATTGAGGCTTGCAGCATTTGTCTGTACTACTTGTCTAGTGATTATATGTCGTGACCATTGTGCATAACAGTGATGGACAGATACACCAACATAGTCTCTGTGGTGCGTGCCACCATGTGTAGTGCATACATAAGTTGTCCAAGCTCTCACCTCAAAGTCTGGAGAGTGCTTGTTTGAAAATGACACTCGAGAAAGATCTGTACGGCGGACTGACGTACTTTTGTATCAATGAAAGATGAAGGATGCAGCAGCGGTTTGTTTCAACAACTCGCCAAGATGATCCCATGAGCTTCCTTCAGGCTGCCATTACAAGTGATGGTAGCGGTGGAATCTTGTTGTAGGTGCTCAGATAAACATCTGTGAGGTCCTAGGTCTTCTGTTAAGTAGGAAAATACGTGAGCCCGTAACCCAGATCCGGCATTCACTAGTGCCCATGGATCAGGGGAGTGGTTGAGGCTTATGAAGAGGAATTTGGTTGGGGTACAAGTGTGGTTGTAGGGATGATTTTTGCACTGGAAAGGGGGTGGGACCATGGATGTTAGTGACGAAGGATGGGGAGGGAGGGAAGTAGTGGGCAGTAGGGGGTTGGATAATCGAATGAGGGATAATTGTGAGAGAGGTTTCTACACTGGAAGGGGTTAGGGTTGTGGTGTATGTGTGTGAGGCTAGAAGGAAAATTTTTTTTTTTTTAGTTATTGTGTTTGAGAGTGAAGGACGGCTGGAGCTTGAGTAGGAATTGTGTGGTCTGAGCATGATGTACCTATGGGAGCAGAACGTCCACACCTGTTTTACGTTCCATGTTTTCTCATTTCAGTCTATCTGTTTGTTATTCTCTCTCTCACCAGTTCTCTCTCGATTTCTATACTCTCTCGACAGAGGTACACATGATATCTTCCAGTTTAATGAACACTGGTTTTTCATTTCAAGATCCAGTCTCTTGTGATATATGTTGCAGAGGTCATATAAGCAGTCGTATTTTGCAACTTGCATGCTTAAAATTCATTTGAAAATCTGCCACCTGGTGCACCTCAGTCTCGCCATCTTTCTGTTTATGATCGACCATATCTCATCACCAAACCTTCCTTCAGTCTCCTGAAGGCCATGAATAATCCATGACCCCCTTTCCTCCTCCCATTTTATGTTCCTCCTGAGTTCGTTGTCTACTGTTATCATTCCTTTTGCTGCTCCCAGCTGAGAGCATTTTGACTAACGTTCTTTCTTCTCTCTCTGCCCTTGCCTTTTGACTTTCCACCTGTTGTATTTATTTCTGTTTCTGCCCCATACCTCATCTTTCCATTCATCTCCTCTAGTTTCACCCTCAACTTGGGATCTTTTCCTTAAACTATGTACCTTTTCTTCAACAGTAATTGACCTTCTCTCTCATTTCTTGCATACTTCCAGTTCTTCCTTCTCCTTTTCGTCCATTATATGCGAAGATCAGTGAGATTTTCCATAATTTGTTTAAATCTAGGTACACACATTCCTTCTCCGTCTACCCATATCATGACGTCCTCATTATTCCATCATGTTGTGTGTGTGTGTGTGTGTGTGTGTGTGTGTGTGAGAGAGAGAAGAGAGAGAGAGAGAGAGATGAGAGGAGAGAGAGAGAGAGAGAGAATGTATGTATGTGCATAGGTGCGCGTGTGTATGAGTGTGAATAATTAAATTGTTATAAACAAAATCGATATATTCGATGTCTTTCGTCTCAACGGGTCACTTCGTCATATAAACTAGTCTATATTCCGGAGTTGTAGCATTTACTACCTCCGTTTGACAGTTCCTCCAATAGTCTACCATTCAATATAAAATCTACTTTCCTTTTGGCATTTTCTTCAGTATACAATTACAGCCTCTTATTCTCAGTGCTGGTGATACTATATATATATATATATATATATATATATTATATATATATATATATATATTATATATATATATATATATATATATATATATATATATATATAATATGCAAAACAACCACTCTGAAAGAATAGAGAAATTCCAAGCGCTTTCGTGACTACTCACATTATCAAGGAACTATGAAAGTGAAGCATCCAAGGAAGCTATATAAGGGGTCGGCCAGCACCTCACTATCAGATCCCACAAACGGTTAAACACGTGACGCGCGGCGAGCCAACTTGGACAGGTCCTTTGCAAAACTCACCCCCAAGCTATTTATTTGTCCAGTGTATTATTAAATTCTACCCAAATTCTATTAATTATAAATGGATCTAATTTATATAAACCAAAGGAAATATTCATATTATTGTCAAAACTGCTTTTTATGAAACAAGATTCAATTATATTCCTGTCGACCATGGACTTGCTTGATACTACTTTCTCAACTTTTTGAAAATCAATTGGATGGTTAAAATCTCTTACATGAATAAATAGAGCATTGGAATCTTGTCCAGTTCTAATGCTATATTTTTACCAGTTTGACCGTAATAAACTTTATCGCAATTTTACAAGGAATCTTATAGACACATCCATCAGCATTTTGGGGGGAATTCTTAATCAAAAGTTTTTTTACTGTATCAAGATTTTTGAATACAACTTTAATATTAAAAGTCTTAAGAAGAGAAGGCATATCAACCAAGTTTTCATGGTAAGGGAGAACCAACATATTTTTAGTTGAATAAGGCTGGTTGCCCTTTTTTGGATTATAAAAAGTGTTCCTAGCAACTTTAAAAGATTTATCAATTACATTTCTTGGGTATTTTAAATCATTACCTATTTCATAAATTTTGGATATTTCCTCATCTATGAACTCAGGACTACAAATTCGTAAAGCTCTCAAAAACATTGATGAGAAAACAGACAGTTTGACTCTATCTTGATGCGAGGAATAATAGTGGACATAGGAACAGTTATTTGTAGGTTTTCTGTAAATTTTAAATTTGAATTCATTATTACCCTTAATAATGAATTCAATATTTTGAAATCACCTGTTTACTGTGATCTTATTGCATATATATATATATATATATATATATATATATATATATATATATAATATATATATATATATATATATATATTTTTATATTCAATATATATTATATTATATATTTCCTTTCTCAATAATTTGATATGTACTTATCTTGCTCCATAATTAGACTTAGTTTTAATGGAGGACCGTAAACCAGGAAAGGCCTCGGTCAGATGACCAAAAACTCCAGCGGCTGGTAATCATATGACCAAGACCGCGTCAGGAAACACTTGTCCTGTTTGGCGACAAACCTTACCTGACCTAATCCTCTTTTCCTGTCAGCCATCGTTGGTATTTGGAATGCGTATTTAGACTCTTCGTATCAGCCTTCGTGGAAATTTAGAACCTATATATCATCATCTCGTATTAGCCATCGTGGGCACTTTATACGAGTATCTTGTTTCATCTTAACCTTCTCTCGTCGTGTATTTTGAATATTTCCAGTCTTCTTAAATTGGTACTTTTTTTTGTTTCGAGAGCTATTTCTTATCTCTGTGCTTTTTCTATTTTTGCTTGGAGTTGAGAAAGACCTGCCCAGTACCGGTCAATACGACTGTTGGAGTGTTTCTCCTTTCTTATGCTCTTATGTCTATACAATATTTTTGGGTGTCTGGATTTACATTAACTCTTATGGGAAATATTACTTCAGTTTTCGTACAAATCGGTTTTCGGCCGACCTTCTGGAACGGATTAAAGACGAAAACCGGGGTCACACCACACCACACTGTTGCAGACACCAGTATCCGGCTGGTGTGTGTTATAAACAGCTTTTATTTGTAATTTCGTCCTTCATATTCCTGAGTTATACGTACGTTGTTTTTGATAACTTAGGTCTCTTGCATTTTGCAAGTACGGTGCTTGGCATTTTGTCAATTATTAAATAAAAAATATCTGTAAGAAGTATAAAATAGAAGTTACAGTGAGATTACAGTTCATTTGGTTACAGTTGTGACACAATTATGATACAAATATAATTCGATGCGTATGTATGCTTAGAGGAACAAAATTAATATGTTATGGATTTCTGGAAAACTCTTAATAACTATATCCTGTCTCATAATTACTCCCGTCCCTCTCTCTTTGTCTCTGTCTGTCTGTCTCTGTCCTCATAATTACTCTGTCCCTCTATCTTCATAATTACACCCAATCTCTCTCTCTCTCCGTCTTCATAATAACTCTATCCTGTCTCATAATTACTCCCAGTCTGTCTGTCTGTCAGTCTCTCTCCATCCTCATTATTGCTCTGTTCCTCCCCCTATCCTCATAATTATTGTCCCTCTATCTTCGTAATTATTCCCAATCTTTTCTTTTTCTCTCTCTCTCTCTCTCTTTTTACACAGGGTTTGACAAGGTTAAGGATCCCTAGCTTTATTGACAAGCTATTTACAGATTAAGGATTCCTAACTTTATTGGCAAGCTAAGAGCTGTTACCTACATCAGCTCATTTGAAAGCATTTTTATTGTTATGAGACATACAAGTAGGGAACAGGATGAAGTTGGAGCCATCTGTGGGCCAGCATTTTCATTTGATCAACTGACTTTATCTCGTTGACATCATTATGCTGTACGAATGTGTTCCATACTCGAGTCATCCTGGGTATATATGATCTCAAATGGAGTGATGTTCTGGAGAAGGGTACAGCTAGAGTGAAGTTGCTGCTTTCTGCCCGTCTTGTGGCATAAAAGCTTGTTTCACGCTGTCCTCGAAGTGGATCCAAGTGTGATACTTTGTCAATATTGGCCTTGTACATAACAGTAAGGCCACTCACATCCCTCCTGTGTTGAAGGCTCTGCTGAAATGACAGATCTATCCAGGATGGGTCCAGGCGAGAGATGAGACGTCTTGCTCTGTCAAGCATTCGCAGATGAGAGGGGGGGGAGGCAAACCAAGAAAGTGGAGCATACTCAAGGTGTGAGCGTACTTGTGCCTCGTACAGAATCTTGCAACCCCTACTGTCGAGCAGATGCGAGATACGGCGAAGTGCTGTAAGCTTCCTGGCTGCCTTGTTTGCAAGATTTACATCATGGTTCTTCATGGTTAGTTTGGAGTCAAATTTCACCCCAAGGATATCAACTTCTCCAGGTGCCAACACCCTCCCATTAATCCTTACTACTGCACCAGCATTACCATCATGGTGCCTAGAGACGATCATCACTTGCATTTTCTCAGGTGCAAATGTTACTTGCCATCTATTTCCCCAAGCTGATATAGCTCTCAGCTGGTGATTGATGTAGCTTAGAGTAGCTGGCATTTCTTCTCTTGGATAAGTGAATGTCAGTGTACAGTCGTCTGCATATGCATGTGATTCTGGGATGATATGAAGAAGGTCGTTGAAGTAGACATTCCATAACAATGGTCCCAGCACGCTTCCTTGTGGAACGCTTCCCCGAATAGGATGTCTTGCTGTTTCCATTCCATTGACAACTACACTTAGAGATCTACCATGAAGGTAATCACTGAGGAGACATAGCGTAGAGCCTGCAATTCCCAGTGCTTGAAGTTTTGCTAAGAGGCCCTGGTGTCACACCCGGTCGAAAGCACCAGCAATGTCCAATGCTACCACACAACTGACTTTCGATTCATCCAGTGACTGGTGCCACTTATTGGAGAGGTTTAACAACAGATCAGCAGCA
>NC_069472.1:14132771-14219967 GCF_026875155.1 Cherax quadricarinatus
GGGGTAAGGCAGCCGGGATTGATGGGATAAAGATAGAAATGTTAAAAGCAGGTGGGGATATAGTTTTGGAGTGGTTGGTGATATTATTTAATAAATGTATGGAAGAGTGTAAGGTACCTAGGGATTGGCAGAGAGCATGCATAGTTGCTTTGTATAAAGGCAAAGGGGACAAAAGAGAGCGCAAAAATTACAGGGGGATAAGTCTGTTGAGTATACCTGGTAAAGTGTATGGTAGAGTCATTATTGAAAGAATTAAGAGTAAGACGGAGAATAGGATAGCAGATGAACAAGGAGGCTTTAGGAAAGGTAGGGGGTGTGTGGACCAGGTGTTTACAGTGAAACATATAAGTGAACGGTATTTAGATAAGGCTAAAGAGGTTTTTGTGGCATTTATGGATTTGGAAAAGGCGTATGACAGGGTGGATAGGGGGGCAATGTGGCAGATGTTGCAGGTATATGGTGTAGGAGGTAGGTTACTGAAAGCAGTGAAGAGTTTTTACGAGGATAGTGAGGCTCAAGTTAGAGTATGTAGGAAAGAGGGAGATTATTTCCCAGTAAAAGTAGGCCTTAGACAAGGATGTGTGATGTCACCGTGGTTGTTTAATATATTTATAGATAGGGGTTGTAAGAGAAGCAAATGCGAGGGTCTTGGCAAGAGGCGTGGAGTTAAAAGATAAAGAATCACACATAAAGTGGGAGTTGTCACAGTTGCTCTTTGCTGATGACACTGTACTCTTGGGAGATTCTGAAGAGAAGTTGCAGAGGTTGGTGGATGAAATTGTTAGGGTATGCAAACGAAGAAAATTGAAAGTGAATACAGGAAAGAGGAAGGTTATGAGAATAAAAAGATTAGGTGATGAAAGATTGAATATCAGATTGGAGGGAGAGAGTATGGAGGAGGTGAATGTATTCAGATATTTGGGAGTGGACGTGTCAGCTGATGGGTCTATGAAAGATGAGGAGAATCATAGAATTGATGAGGGGAAAAGGGTGAGCGGTGCACTTAGGAGTCTGTGGAGACAAAGAACTTTGTCCTTGGAGGCAAAGAGGGGAATGTATGAGAGTATAGTTTTACCAACGCTCTTATATGGGTGTGAAGCATGGGTGATGAATGTTGCAGCAAGGAGAAGGCTGGAGGCAGTGGAGATGTCATGTCTGAGGGCAATGTGTGGTGTGAATATAATGCAGAGAATTCGCAGTTTGGAAGTTAGGAGGAGGTGCGGGATTACCAAAACTGTTGTCCAGAGGGCTGAGGAAGGGTTGTTGAGGTGGTTCGGACATGTAGAGAGAATGGAGCGAAACATAATGACTTCAAGAGTGTATCAGTCTAGTGGAAAGAAGGCGGGGTAGGGGGTCGGCCTAGGAAAGGTTGGAGGGAGGGGGTAAAGGAGGTTTTGTGTGCGAGGGGCTTGGACTTCCAGCGGGCATGCGTGAGCGTGTTTGATAGGAGTGAATGGAGACAAATGGTTTTTAATACTTGACGTGCTGTTGGAGTGTGAGCAAAGTAGCATTTATGAAGGGATTCAAGGAAACCGGGCAGGCCGGACTTGAGTCCTGGAGAGGGGAAGTACAGTGCCTGCACTCTGAAGGAGGGGTGTTAATGTTGCAGTTTAAAAACTGTAGTGTAAAGCACCCTCTGGCAAGCCCGTGATGGAGTGAATGATGGTGAAAGTTTTTCTTTTTCGGGCCACCCTGCCTTGGTGGGAATCGGCCATGTGATAAAAAAAAAAAAATTATATATATATATATATATATATATATATATATATATATATATAATATATATATATATATATATATATATATTTAAATTCCCACAGAGATAGTATGTGCACATTGGGGCAATAATAATGCTTTATTTTGGTACAAAAACACTGAAAATTTTTAAAATTCATTTCAGAGATGCTTAAGTATTGACTGGAGACATTATAACGTTCAGCAGAGGAGGATGAGGGACGCGGTTATCCCACCTTCATATCTCTAAAAAAAAAAAGAATAGTCGAACCTCTATTGAAGACGTTTCTTCTTAAATATAAGAGACTTTTGTGGAAGTTTAATGACCAGTAAAAAAAAAAAAGTAGGTCTGAATAGTTAATGTGTATATTTCAGTGTCCGTCTGATATCCTGACGAGGAAGTAACGTGGGTGATACAAGAAAAGTGATATCTGTCTCTTAATGTACTCACCTCAAAAACATAAAAGGTATAATTGATAGTTCGTATATTATTCTTTTGTTGTTCAGTGTTGTCCATTAATAATATTGACATTTTTCTTTCGCCTTTGTTATGGTAATGGCGGGTTGTAAGTATTTACAATTTCCTGCATTTATTTCAGAGTTTAATTATCGCTGTTAATAAAAATACGATTTTAACTGTTGCAACTTTAATTTCTTTTGCAACTCTTCTTAAAAATAGTGCTGCTCAACCTCTCATTTTCCAGTTCTGTTCTTGTCAATATCAACTCGATTCCTTGGTTTCCTCATTTAGCCTCTGTGCCTTTAATCTGTGTGAAAGATTACCTATTTTAACCTGTTTATTTCTACAGGAACAGAGAAATGCGCAAGGTATCCTGTCTTTCGGTTTCTTAATCTATCACATATTTTTTTTTTTTTTGTAATTGTGTGTGAGGGGGAGGGGAGGAGGGTTGCAGAAACAGCCTTGGTGATGAGGATGATGTCCATCTGGAGGAGTTGTATAATTAAGCAACAAGGCGTCCCAGCACACCCCTGGCTGATGGATTAACGCCGAAGTGACGCATGAATCGGATCATGATGGATGGGAGGTGAACGTTTTAGTAAGTTGGGCACGTCACTGACCCGCGTCTCACCCCGGCTCTGGCTTCACCTCGATGTCTTGTTTGCGTTCACCAGATGAGGTGCGAATTCAAAATGAATAGAGAGAAATTACATGTGTGTTTAGTGTGTGTATCTGTTTAGTGTAAGTTACTGTTTGTATAGGGGCTAAGTATTTATCAAGAAATATAATTTGAAATGCTAAATCATTATTCTCCGTGTATTTAATTAGACTAGAATCAATGTGATAACCCGAGAAGATTAGACCTATTTTCTTTCGTGGAGATTTTTTTTTATTTTAAATCGCTATATATTCACCTACTGCGTATATGGCTGCAGGGGTCGATTCACAGCTCCTATCCCCTGTAAGTATGTATGTATGGTATACGTGTGCATATGTATTTAAATGTGTAATCCGTGCCTGGAAGAACATTTAGCGCGATACCTAACTCCAAAATTATTTTCAGAACCAGTATAATAAATCTTGGCTAACATTGAAGCCTGGGACAGCAACTGTAATGCTTGGTACAGGAATGATAAGCTTGATGTACACAGTACTGACAAAGCCTGGTGTGCTCAGCACTCCACAGCACCAGAAACTCCATCACAATGCATTTGCAAGGAGAGCCAAATAGTTAGGTCTCAAAATCGTCTCTTGTTGCAATGCCGACAGCTTCCTGACTCGCCCATTCACGCTCGTGAAACATTAACTCGCAAATGGTGTATTCAGAAGACTGAAAAAAAACTACCCTCCAACTCTCCCCGAAAAAAAATAAAATAGGTCGTGCGCGTATTATCCTACAAGCTTATGAAGCTGGAGGAAGTCGGCCTCGGTATATTAAATGAGGCGCTGGTGTAGTTTTTGGCCGGCAGCATTAACACGGGTTGTAGCGGGTTTTCAAATATCCATGACCTCTCTAGTCTGGTTTATTCACAGTCTGGATAATGGTGAGTGTGGCTGGCAATGTGTGTGTGCGTTCATTCCCCTGCTCTCCCCACCCTCGCCCACACCAAGCCCACACCAAGCCCACACCACACCCACATTTTACTCACACCACACCCACCAAAAACACTCCCTGTTGCTCACACTACACCCATCCCTCTCACCCACGATACGCCCACCCACAACACACTCGCCGTCTCACCCACAACACTCGCCTTCTCACCCACAACACTCGCCGTCTCACCCACAGCAATCTGGCTGTCTCGCCCACAACACAACTCGCCGTCATGTTACTGTCACACGTGTTCATTATATTCTACTGTTGTGTTTTTGATGTTCTGGTGTTGCTTGTCATACCTGGGGTGCAACACAAGCTTCACCTCCGGACAGAGAACCTTGCAACACTTACACCCCACTTATTCACCACTTTATATAACTGGAAAATTATATACCGGGAATTAATTTACAAATACTTAAGGAATTTTTATTTATTACACTAATAATGGATATATGGGTAATATATAATTGCTAAGAAAGTACTACGTAGTAAAGGTCACTGGGAAGGGGAATAATATAGCACTGTATGAGTGTGATTATTAAAGTGATATATTATGGAACCATGAGAAATGAGAATAGAAACTATATTGGTGAAAATTACACTTACTGGTAGCTTGTCCACTCCAACAAGAGAAACAACGGACTCTTTGTACTGCAACAACATTACCTCCCATTCCTAAGTTATCTCCAGCCTTTGTTATAATCAAACAGAGCGATGAGAAATGAGCACAGCTGACGATAACGCTGTAACAAATTTTAAAAATCTTAATTTCCAAAATTTCTAGTATAAAAAATAGATTTCATTATAAGCTATTATCAAAGACTAAAGTGATACCACCGTATTTTCACTGTTTTCATTTACAACACAAAGCGTTACTTAAGGAAATTAAAAAAATTCTTTCTACAATAAGCCGACTTATCTGTGCCTTACTAAACAGCAGGTGTTTCCTGAGTGTCGAGTGGCACAGATACCTCCCTCAGGCTGGGTGTCAGATGGATGAGCTGTGGGTGACTTATAGATTATCACTGGACTGGGTTACATCACACACTAAGTACCTGTTGACATAATTTTACCAGATAAATTATCCCCAGCTCTCACACGAGCCAACAGACCATTGTCCTTCCAAAACCGTATTAAAGAGTTAACCTTATAAGATCAAATTTTAAATGACTGCAAAATTACTTTAGGCTTTTGCAAGAGGATGGTAAAGAAAACACAGGCTGTTGTTACAACGCAAGCTTATCTGAGCGGCCTGTCAGCCTCTTCACCCTCCCTTGACTACATCCCGGAAACTTTCACACTCAAGGGAAGAACTCACAATGATACCTTCCCAAACATAAAAATACGCTGAACAACTAAAGTGTTATGAACACTTGTCAGTCCTCAATAATAACCCAGATGGAGACAGAAACTCAGAAGACTGATCTGTATATTTCGATTCTGTTCTGCTGAACAGGATCCTAGAAGGGGTTCGAAATATACATATCAATCAATCTTCTGAGTTTCTCTCTCCATCTGGGTTGTTATTGAGCATAAAAATACATTGATTTTTAAGGTTGGCCACTCAGTGAAGCAACATAAATCTCAAGAAATTACAACTTCCCAGTTGAGTGAGGCATATTTACAACAGTTAGGTAAGTTTATTGTGATAATGTGATGTTATTGGCTCAGAAACCCGATAAGTTGAAGAAAGAGGCACTCGTGCGATATTTGGGAATCTTTAATGAGGAACGTTTTTGCCAGCCAGTGGCTTCTTTAGTTCAATACAGACAACGAAGGAAGATGAGGAGGAGTTTGAGGTAATCAGTCCCTCAGCCTGGAGTCGGTATCTTCAGCCCAAGTGTCTCTTTCTTCAAATTGTAGAAATGTTTTGCCTGTTCAACAGGTTTCTTCAGTCGAATACTGAAGAAGTCTGCAGAGCAGGCGAAAAGTTTCGACAAGATACCCCAACTGTCTCTCACATGTTCTACTTCTCTACAACTTCCCAAATCATTTCAAATACTTAACCTATGATAGCTTAGATTTAGAAAGGATATAGGAAACTGTTGACCGGGAAATAGAGTAGTCGATGAGTGGAACAGCCTGCCTAGCAGGGTCCCTGAAGCTAAAACCTTGGGTTGCTTCAAATTTAGGTTAGATATATACATGAGTAAGAGGGGTTGAATTTGAGTCGGACTTTCACATAGGTTGGGCAAATATTTTTGTAAGTGGATTTGGGTTTGAGATGGGCCTGGCTAGTATGGGCCAGTAGGTCTGCAGCACTGTTCCTCCTTTCTTATATTCTGATAACCTTGCAAATTTTAATTATGTAAATATGATTGTACAATCAAATTTTTCTCAAAAAGTAAGTCACCGTAATAACCTCCCGTCTATACAGTGTAACATTATTACCCTCCCAGTACCGTGTACACTTGGTACTTTATTGTTCATGTTGGTTTCTTCATTCTTTTATTATGAGTGAAATAAAGGGTTGCATTCCTCGTATATTTGTATAGAATTTTTCCAGCGATATAATTTCAGTGAAATATAAAGTGATGATTAATCAGCTTCAAGTGGCGTAAAGTGTTAAATCAGGAGGTGAATGAGGTGAGGTTAGGTTAGGTGAGGTTAGGTTAGGTTACGTTAGGTGAGGCTAGGTTAGGTGAGGTTAGGTTAAGTTAGGTTAGGTTAGACGAGGTTAAGTTAGGTAAGGTAAGGTTGGTTTAGGTGAGGTTAGGTTAAGTTAGGTTAGGATAGGTAAGGTTAGATTAGGTAGTATTCGTCAAGAAACAGGGCAAGTGTCATAAGATGACCCGCACCTGGAGCTTTCGGGTGAAGGCCTGGTCACAGACCGGGCCTCGGGGGCGTTGACCCCGAAATCCTCTCCAGATCTCCAGATCTCCAGACCAACCCAAACAACCCACCCACCCAACCTACCCACCCACCCAACCTACCCAACCTACCCAGCCTACCCCACCATCCCAAACAATCCACCCACCCAACCTATCCAGCCTTCCCCACCAACCCAAATAACCCACCCACCCAACCTACCCAGTCGACCCCAACAACCCCACCCACCCTTCCGGTATGATAACGTTCTTCTATGTTCTTGATATTATACTTGGTGTTGGTCCATCTTTCTTTTCACTGTTCCATCAGTGTTCTCTGTGGTTCATTAGTGTTCTCCCTTGTCCATCAGTGTTTTCACTTTTTTATCAGTGTTTTCACTAGTCCATCAATGTTCTCTCTGGTCCATCAGTGTTCTCTCTAGTTCATCGGTATTACCTCTAGTTCATCAGTGTTTTCATTGGTCCATCTATGTTCTCACAGATCCAACAGTGTTCTCACCGTTCCATCAGTGTTCTCACTGGTGCATCGGTGTTCTCACTGATCCAACAATGTTCTTACTGTTTCATCAATGTTCTCAGTGGTCCATTAATATTCTCTCTGGTTCATCAGTCTTCTCTCTAATCCAACAGTGTTGTCAGTGGTCCAGCAGTATCATTCCTAGTCCATCAGTGTTCTTTCTGGTCCATTAATGTTCTTCAGCATCACGAAGAACCGACAAATTTAATGCAATACTTCCTGGACCATTATCAAGTCCAGTAATGACCAGGACGTCAAAAGTTTCCTATCCAGAGTTAGCTTAACATTGTTCTTGCAGAGTCAATACAACCCTAATTTTCTTGCAATGTTGAAGGGTATGATACGCTTGCAACAGTTTATCTCTATTTTCCAAAAGTTTTGCCTCACAGTAGGCCTCCTCAGTCGAATACAGAGGTGACCAAATGTAGAGACAGTAGAAGCAGTAGCGAGGTTATGTGACGTGGTCACTTCCTGGAGAGCGAAACGTTGCCACAATAAAATGTCACATTAGAGGCATCTGTGTTCATTTACCTAACATTTTGTCGTGATTCTGCTAGTATTACTAATCTTGAAGTAGAAGCTGTGAGTTAGACATACAAAGATATCTCTAATGTGTTACGGTTACTCCACAAGACATTACTCATAGTTTATATCTTTTTTGATGATCATTTTGGGTATAAAGACAAAATATACAGAAGAATCTTTACTGTGTCAGTGTTTTCCTATGTGTGGTGCTTTATCAAGTCATATTTCCCTTTGCGTGGAGCGCCATAGAGTCAAATAACGCTTTGTGCAGAGCTTTATAAAGTCGTGTTTGTGTGTAGAGCTTTACCAAGTTCTGCATCGCTTTCCGTAAAGCTTTACCAAGTCATGTTTTTATGTGTTTAGAGATCTGTCATGAATCTGTCATGAATATTCAATATAAATACCAGAACCAAGACTGCTACAAACACCTTTTGTTTTAAATGGAGATTCAATTTATTTATTGACGTTTCGGATATTTCTTCATCCATCATCAGAATCTAAAACATATTACAATTATAGTAAGGCACAAAAAAATATTTGATGTTCTATCTACATCATGAATTGAGTAACATAAACAAAAATCCATTAGTACAATTTACAACAAACAAATCTGTTGTAAATCGTATTGACAAAATATTAATATTTTTTTTTTAAATCGTGCATTACTTTTATTAAAATATATTTTAGATTCTAAAGAAATTGGATATTCATTAAAAATGGTGTCTGTTGCAAGGTTGGTTCTGATTCTGTACTGAGGATCAGTTTCCTCAAGTGGAATCTGAATCGCTAAAGTATTTAATTAATGCTCAGTAACCCACATGGAGACAGAATCTCAGTGAGATTAATTGATCTATATATTTCGACCCCCTTTCTGGGATCCTCTCTATACGGAGCTAAGCATTGTCCCAGTACAATCTCGTTATGTTTCCAGATCATTACCTGAAGCCGTTCCACCTGTACATCCACGCTATAACCACTTTTTTCTGACAGCATTAATTTACGATTTTTGGGGATATATTTTTATCCATTTTAATGCCTAAATATGATTATGCCAAGACCCTTTTGGTCAAAATACGAATATTGGATTCCGAACTTAGCTTTTTTAATGCGGTTTGAGGAATGCAGCTGACAGCTATTCCCAGTATTCCACCGCCGGGCAAATTCCATTTATTTCCGCGTGAAGATTTTTTTTATTAATATTTTCCCGAATATATGTTAGATATACTGTAAATTACAAATGGTAAATTGTTTTCGTATTTTTTGTCGAGTTTTATTAATTGATTTTGTTCGGCGTTGACTCCTGCGAATACAAAGATAATAATAGTTGCTTTTATTGAGTATGTATTGGTATATTGGTGTACAGTTGAATGTTCCTTCTCATCACCCATTATTCTTCTAAATATATTTCAGAAACTATAGGCTTTAGAAATTTACTGAAAAATTTCACGACACTGGAACTAGGAGAACGTTTCGCCCTCCGTAGACCTTTATAATGTGTTACACTTCTTGAAGAACTTTGTAGAGTTGTTTAACTGTGTAAAGATTTTTCACGTTGTGTGTGTGTCTGTGTAAAGGTTTATCAAGTCGTGTATCGCTTTGTTTTGAGATTTAGAAAAGTTGTGTTTCTCTCTGTGTAAAGAGTGATCAACCCACGTTGCTCTCTGGGTACAACGTCGGCATGGTACCTCGCCCTCCTACATTTAGATCTGTCGAGGATCGAAATATCCAAGATATTTTGGTAGTGAGGATCACCAGCTCGGGTTTATTTATTCCATGTGTCTAGTAAGTTGTACACAGGCCTCGAACACGATGATCTGATCCGGCTCCAGATATCCCTAATTTAAAAGCAATAACAACTAGGGCATCCCAGTAGAGCATAACCCTAATTCTCTGTATGCAGAGGGAGGCATATGTCTCTAATGCAGTTAAATATTAGCATTGAAGATTTGAAGGGAAACAGGAGAGGCATTCACAAGTTATCACATGGAAATTAATATCCCACTTTCTTCAATAAAAACGGAAAATTAGGACATAGACAGCCCAAAAGTAATTCATCCTTGCATTGAGAAACATAAACTTTGATACCAAACTGAAGAGGCATTGCCTTGTTATCTCAGAGAGACCAGTATCCCAAAACACACCAGCACATTAAGTTTGAAGCCCTTTAGATGTTGCATTATGAAGTTATTAGCTTTGAAGTCGTAAAGAAAATCAGATAAAGCTTTCAGAAATGTCAACATGAAAAACAGCACTTCAATTTAGCCAATTTTTTCCATAAAAAAAGGCAAACCTGGACCTTCACATGCTAAAATCAATCCAAACTCTTCTCTGGGTAATACTGATCAGTGTTTATAGAATAAGTTAGCAAACACGTAAATATTATTTACGTTTATTGTACATATTAAGTTTGGGTATATAGAAAATAAATTAGAATTAGCATAAGAAGAGTTAGTAAAGTCGGATACTGTGAATAAGTTTCGATAAAAATAAATATTCTTAAGTTATAATACATAAACCAGTTTATTTAATAAAACTGGCACATTAAACTTACACAAAACAAGAGAAAGATTCCTTTGAGGAAAATAAATTAGCACTAAAAGTTTGAAAGCGACCAGATGATGCATTCTCCAGGTAATTACAGAATCAAAAATATGGACCTAAACCCAAAACTGTTTCATTAATTTCTTAGAGGCGTCAGACTGTACAGACTGATGCTGTTTACAACACTTTATCTTAATCAAGGAGATGCGCTAAATCTGTAGGAATCCTATAGCGGATGTGGAATGTGAGGCATTTAGAGTAGATCAAAGGAAGGGGGAGGATAAGTTCAATTCCCTGGATCAAGAACCCCTCACCAGCATCAATGAATATAATCCGTGATGGTGGGAAGTGTGAAAATGTGTGGGAGTTGGGACTCGCAACAGTCACCTCAACTGCAAAACAGCTTTGGAAATATGATAATATTATTCATGGGAAGCGCTAAACCCACAAGGGTCAGACAGCGCCTAGCAAATGGGAGATAACACGAATTGATCTAAGAAAAGGCTCTTTATTCTTCGTATCAAGAACCATTTACCGGCATCATGGGACATCAACCCCTTTGAATGGAAGTTTAAATAAAGAAATCAGAACGGCTGATTACACTCTGGCTGTGCCCCGCTGCACAGTGAGAAACAGAGAATACACATTTTTATTAGAATTAGATTATCAGCGTTGGATACTTCGCAATGTTGCATCGTTAGTAACATCTCTGACAAGCTTCACTTTCCTCCGCACTTCCTCTGGTACTGCACACACAAGACCCAGAAAATATTTTCCTCTCTCAAAGAGATTGACGGCTGCAACAGACGTCTCATTTTTTTCCCAAAGGTAACACCGCAGATACTGTCACACAGGCATTAAAAAAAAAAGTCCAGCGGACATCGCAGGAACCACATCCCAAACCATTAAAGATTTTACAAGAACAGGACACAGCAGCCATGCCCATCAGGTGGATGACATGTACTACTGTACACTGACCAAAATTCAAGTAACATGAATATCAAAATTCATGGACACTATTATGCTTATGGTACTCGCAACACAAACACATGTGTATTTCACTGGGATCAAGATTCACACCTTAGGGTATGGCAAGATTCAAACTTATCTAAAAAAAACAGACTAGGCCATGAAATACCATTCAACAGAATGCGTGTACATTGTGCACGCATCACAGCACAATACAGGTCTTGGCAATAGAGTTGTACAGGACCGGGTCTAATGTCAGGGAGAGAAACAAGACATTTCAGCAAAACTGACCATTGCTCCTCCTTCTTAGCTCCACACACCCACCATCATCACACTCCATTGGTTGTGCTCACTTTACCTACACAGGAACCTCACATGATTTTACCTCACTTTCCTTGAGTATATGTACGTGTGTACTCATCTATAAGTGGTCGCAGGGGTCGAGTCACGGCTCCTGGGTTTTGTGTGTGTGTGTGTGTGTGTGTGTGTGTGTGATAAAATTGCAGCATTAACCCCCCAGCTTCAGAATGCCGGCACTGTACTTCCCATCTCCAGGAATCAGGCCGGCCTGCCAGTTCCCCTGAATCCCTTCATAAATGTTACCTTGCTTACACTCCAACAGCACGTCAAGTCCTAAAAACCATTTGTCTCCATTCGCTCCCATCTAACACGCTCACGCACGCTTGCTGGAAGTCCAAGCCCCTCGCACACAAAACCTCCTACGCTTACCTCTACCCCGCCATCCCTCCATTACAGATTTATGCACTCTCCAAGTCATTCTATTTCGTTCCATCCTCTACATGTCTCAACCACCTCAACCTCTGGAACTCACTGAGGACTTTCATCCGCAGAGAGGAGAATAAACTCGTTTCAGGGATAAATTTACAGAGGACTGCAGTGTGTAAGTCACTTCTTTCAGCATATGCTGTATTTTTCTCAAGATTGATGGACTGAACACATCAACTCCAGGCTGAAGGACTGATTACCTCATTCTACTCCTCATCGTTCACCGTTTTTATCTGTACTGGACTGAAGACGACACTGGCTGGAGAAACGTTTCCTCAAACGTTCCACATGCATCTCATCAAAGTGATACAAATAGTTTCGAATACCGATAAGTCACATAAGTTACTCTCAGTGTTCGAGCAGTTTCAACTCACGAACACGCATGCTCGTGCGTTTATTTCGTAAGTTCTTTACGATTTAATAAACTTCCACCCGAAGGGAAATTTCTCCCAATAAAAACTTTATCCTGCAAGGAAACTTTTTACTTTACAAGAATAAGTGACTAACGCTCGTTCCTAACGTTTCTTACGCACCCATCTTCCTCACACGCCCTTCCTACGCATTCACTATATGCACATCGGCGGCTTACGCAGAGCTAATGTATTCAGCACAATATTTGCGCAGTTAACGCTCAAATAACGCGAAAAACTCATTATATGCAGCACACACACACATTAATTATGATGTGAGAATGTTCGTCAGTGTACCGGAAAGAGTTACACTGGGAGTCTCTCACTTCTTCACTAACACTGAGCGTTCACTTATGTTCACCCGGTTAATACACTTTTCACACTCTGTATGATTATGTTTCTTGTAAGTATACATGTACTTTGTTTCTGACACCTGTTGTATGTATATACTTCCTCTTTGCTTCCTATGTTATGTATACCCTCCCACTGTATCTTACTCACGCTGTATGTATACACGACCGCTGTGTTGTATATATATAATATATTATATATATATATATATATATTATATATATATATATATATATATATATATATTATATTATATATATATAATGTATATATAATGTATATATATAGGTAGTAGGTTGGTAGACAGCAACCACCCAGGGAAGTACTACCGTCCTGCCAGATGACTGTGAAACAGAAACCTGTAACTGTTTTGCATAATGGTAGGATTGCTGGTTTCTTTTTCTGTCTCATAAACACGCTAGATAACAGGGATATCTTGCTACTCCTACTTACACTTTGGCCGCACTTCACAGACACGCACATGCATATATATATATATATATATATATATATATATATATATATTTTATATATATATATATATTATATATATACATACATCTAGGTTTTTCTCCTTTTTCTAAATAGCTCTTGTTCTTCTTATTTCTTCTATTGTCCATGGGGAAGTGGAAAAGAATCTTTCCTCCGTAAGCCATGCGTGTCGTATGAGGCGACTAAAATGCCGGGAGCGATGGGCTAGTAACGCCTTCTCCTGTAGACATTTACTAAAAAAGAGAAGAAGAAAAACTTTATAAAACTGGGATGCTTGAATGTGCGTGGATGTAGTGCGGATGACAAGAAACAGATGATTGCTGATGTTATGAATGAAAAGAAGTTGGATGTCCTGGCCCTAAGCGAAACAAAGCTGAAGGGGGTAGGGGAGTTTCGGTGGGGGGAAATAAATGGGATTAAATCTGAAGTATCTGAGAGAGTTAGAGCTAAGGAAGGGGTAGCAGTAATGTTGAAGGATCAGTTATGGAAGGAGAAAAAAGAATATGAATGGGTAAATTCAAGAATTATGTGGATTAAAGTAAAGGTTGGATGCGAAAAGTGGGTCATAATAAGCGTGTATGCACCTGGAGAAGAGAGGAATGTAGAGGAGAGAGAGAGATTTTGGGAGATGTTAAGTGAATGTATAGGAGCCTTTGAACCAAGTGAGAGAGTAATTGTGGTAGGGGACCTGAATGCTAAAGTAGGAGAAACTTTTAGAGAGTGTGGTAGGTAAGTTTGGGGTGCCAGGTGTAAATGATAATGGGAGCCCTTTGATTGAACTTTGTATAGAAAGGGGTTTAGTTATAGGTAATACATATTTTAAGAAAAAGAGGATAAATAAGTATACAAGATATGATGTAGGGCGAAATGACAGTAGTTTGTTGGATTATGTATTGGTAGATAAAAGACTGTTGAGTAGACTTCAGGATGTACATGTTTATGGAGGGGCCACAAATATATCAGATCACTTTCTAGTTGTAGCTACACTGAGAGTAAAAGGTAGATGGGATACAAGGAGAATAGAAGCATCAGGGAAGAGAGAGGTGAAGGTTTATAAACTAAAAGAGGAGGCAGTTAGAGTAAGATATAAACAGCTATTGGAGGATAGATGGGCTAATGAGAGCATAGGCAATTGGGTCGAAGAGGTATGGGGTAGGTTTAAAAATGTAGTGTTAGTGTTCAGCAGAAGTTTGTGGTTACAGGAAAGTGGGTGCGGGAGGGAAGAGGAGCGATTGGTGGAATGATGTAAAGAGAGTAGTAAGGGAGAAAAAGTTAGCATATGAGAAGTTTTTACAAAGTAGAAGTGATGCAAGGAGGGAAGAGTATATGGAGAAAGAGAGAGGTAAAGAGAGTGGTGCAGCAATGTAAAAAGAGAGCAAATGAGAGAGTGGGTGAGATGTTATCAACAAATTTTGTTGAAAATAAGAAAAAGTTTTAGAGTGAGATTAACAAGTTAAGGAAGCATAGAGAACAAATGGATTTGTCAGTTAAAAATAGGAGAGGAGAGTTATTAAATGGAGAGTTAGAGGTATTGGGAAGATGGAGGGAATATTTTGAGGAATTGTTAAATGTTGATGAAGATAGGGAAGCTGTGATTTCGTGTATAGGGCAAGGAGGAATAACATCTTGTAGGAGTGAGGAAGAGCCAGTTGTGAGTGTGGGGGAAGTTCGTGAGGCAGTAGGTAAAATGAAAGGGGGTAAGGCAGCTGGGATTGATGGGATAAAGATAGAAATGTTAAAAGCAGGTGGGGATATAGTTTTGGAGTGGTTGGTGCAATTATTTAATAAATGTGTGGAAGAGTGTAAGGTACCTAGGGATTGGCAGAGAGCATGCATAGTTCCTTTGTATAAAGGCAAAGGGGACAAAAGAGAGTGCAAAAATTACAGGGGGATAAGTCTGTTGAGTATACCTGGTAAAGTGTATGGTAGAGTTATTATTGAAAGAATTAAGAGTAAGACGGAGAATAGGATAGCAGATGAACAAGAAGGCTTTAGGAAAGGTAGGGGGTGTGTGGACCAGGTGTTTACAGTGAAACATGTAAGTGAACAGTATTTAGATAAGGCTAAAGAGGTCTTTGTGGCATTTATGGATTTGGAAAAGGCGCATGACAGGGTGGATAGGGGGGCAATGTGGCAGATGTTGCAGGTGTATGGTGTAGGAGGCAGGTTACTGAAAGCAGTGAAGAGTTTTTACGAGGATAGTGAGGCTCAAGTTAGAGTATGTAGGAAAGAGGGAAATTATTTCCCAGTAAAAGTAGGCCTTAGACAAGGATGTGTGATGACACCGTGGTTGTTTAATATATTTATAGATGGGGGTTGTAAGAGAAGTAAATGCGAGGGTCTTGGCAAGAGGCGTGGAGTTAAAAGATAAAGAATCACACATAAAGTGGGAGTTGTCACAGTTACTCTTTGCTGATGACACTGTGCTCTTGGGAGATTCTGAAGAGAAGTTGCAGAGATTGGTGGATGAATTTGGTAGGGTGTGTAAAAGAAGAAAATTAAAAGTGAATACAGGAAAGAGTAAGGTAATGAGGATAACAAAAAGATTAGGTGATGAAAGATTGGATATCAGATTGGAGGGAGAGAGTATGGAGGAGGTGAATGTATACAGATATTTGGGAGTGGACGTGTCAGCGGATGGGTCTATGAAAGATGAGGTGAATCATAGAATTGATGAGGGAAAAGGGTGATTGGTGCACTTAGGAGTCTGTGGAGACAAAGAACTTTGTCCTTGGAGGCAAAGAGGGGAATGTATGAGAGTATAGTTTTACCAACGCTCTTATATGGGTGTGAAGCATGGGTGATGAATGTAGCAGCAAGGAGAAGGCTGGAGGCAGTGGAGATGTCATGTCTGAGGGCAATGTGTGGTGTGAATATAATGCAGAGAATTCGTAGTTTGGAAGTTAGGAGGAGGTGCGGGATTACCAAAACTGCTGTCCAGAGGGCTAAGGAAGGGTTGTTGAGGTGGTTCGGACATGTAGAGAGAATGGAGCGAAACAGAGTGACTTCAAGAGTGTATCAGTCTGTAGTGGAAGGAAGGCGGGGTAGGGGTCGGCCTAGGAAAGGTTGGAGGGAGGGGGTAAAGGAGGTTTTGTGTGCGAGGGCTTGGACTTCCAGCAGGCATGCGTGAGCGTGTTTGATAGGAGTGAATGGAGACAAATGGTTTTTAATACTTGACGTGCTGTTGGAGTGTGAGCAAAGTAACATTTATGAAGGGGTTCAGGGAAACCGGCAGGCCGGACTTGAGTCCTGGAGATGGGAAGTACAGTGCCTGCACTCTGAAGGAGGGGTGTTAATGTTGCAGTTTAAAAACTGTAGTGTAAAGTACCCTTCTGGCAAGACAGTGATGGAGTGAATGATGGTGAAAGTTTTTCTTTTTCGGGCCACCCTGCCTTGGTGGGAATCGGCCAGTGTGATAATAAATAATAATAATAATAATATATATATATATAATATATATATATATATATATATATATATATATATATATATATATATATATATATATATATATATATATATATATAATATATATACAGCGGTCGTGTATACATACAGCGTGAGTAAGATACAGTGGGGGTAAGATATATACTGTGGGAGGGTAAATATATATACTTCTGTATGATTACACGTCTGCTGCATGTATACACATCTGCTAAATGTATTCAAGCCTTTGTATATACATATTCTACCAAGTCTGCATGTGTATTTCGTCCGCTGTCTGTTGTACCTGATATATGCATTTATGCTCATTTCTGTATGTATACCCATCCACTGCTTTGATTCGTATGTATATTGCGCTCTTTGTACGTAACACGTCAGCCGCTGTGTCGGTCCTAATCCGCTGCTGTATGAATGCACGACCAACATGTATACATGCTAGATGCAGTGTGTATCCACACTCTGTGATGTATACGCTGCAAGTGGTACCTCCACACCCTACGGTGTGTATTCATACTAGGTGCTGTATGCATCTATACTAGATGTATGTATCCATACTAGGTGCTGTATGTATCCATGCTAGGTGCTGTATGTATCTATACTAGATGCTGTATGTATCCATGCTGGGTGCTGTATATCCTGCTAGGTGCTGTATGTATCTATGCTAGGTGCCGTATGTATCCATCCTAGGTGCTGTATGTACTCATACGAGGTAATCTAAGCATCCTCACTAAGTGCTATAGCTATATAATTAGAGTATAGCACCAAATCGGGAATTACATTATTTATTATCTATCTAAGTGTTCAAAGACGCTGACTTGAAACTGACAATTAGCTTTACCAATATGGACATTACCTGCCGGGAGTCTACCTGGAGAGTGTTCCTGGGGTCACTGCCCCGTCGGTCCAGTCACTGACCACACGGTGGATCAGGACCTGATCAACCAGGCTGTTACTGCTGGTCGCACGTCGTCCAACGTACGACTATAACAGTTACATGTGTAGACTACAGAGATCCTCAACAGATATAACTTCTTTGAACTTAAAAAGTTATACAGATAATCTGAACTAATATAATTCTATCATCTGGGATAAAAGTCGAATTATAGCTTAGCTTTCTTATCTATTTTCAGAAAAGTTACTTTTGTTGCTGAAAGTTACTGGAAAATAAAGAACAGTTCTCCTGATAGTAATTCTTGGCTCTGGTGGATTTGCATATTTACCTATGTAAGAATTTTTTAAATTTGAATAAAATCATCCAAAAAAATCATAGTATAAGACAGATGGAATTAGAAGAGTAGAAACTGTGGCTGTTAAGATTGTTTAATAATAATAATAATAATAATAATAATAATAATAACAATAATAATAATAAATAATAATTACAAGGTATACAGGTCTAGCTGACAACAATGACATACTACTATAAAGAAAGCCGCTTGTTATGCAGAGCATTTCGGGCAAATTAGGTCAGTTTGTCCCAGGATGCGACCCACACCAGTCAACTAACACACAGGTACCCATTTTTCTGATGGGTGAACATAGAGAACCGGTGTAAGGAAACACGTCCGATGTTTCCACCCGTTCGCCGGGAATCGAACCCGTTCCCCGGGAATCGAACCCGTTCCCTCGCTGTGTGAAGCGATAGCTTTTGCCACCAGGCCCGGGGGCACCTGTACTTGTGACAGGTTGGTGTAGCAACTGCAAGAGTACAGAAGCAGTGTGTGTGTGTGTGTGTGTGTGTGTGTGTGTGTGTGTGTGTGTGTGTGTGTGTGTGTGTGTGTGTGTGTGTGTGTGTGTCCGCGTGCGCATTGCTAGGGTAATGTATCAAAGCCTGGTCCACAAAATTCGTGCGTGGTGTAGCGTACCATAGCTAGGTGTAGCTAGGTCCTGAAGATGCATATATGGGTAGCATGCAAAGCAATAACAGGGGGAGTTGAAAGATAGCTCTAGGTCTTTCGTGTTGCAATCAACACATCAGCAGCAGTTTGAAATATTGCATGCGTGAGGCAGCAAATCAGCGCCAGGTCTTCAAGACAGCATGCATGAGGCACCATATCAGAGCCAGGTCTTCAAGACAGCATGCATGAGGCACCATATCAGAGCCAGGTCTTCAAGACAGCATGCATGAGGCACCATATCAGAGCCAGGTCTTCAAGACAGCATGCATGAGGCACCATATCAGAGCCAGGTCTTCTAGACAGCATGCATGAGGCACCATATCAGAGCCAGGTCTTCTAGGCAGCATGCATGAGGCACCATATCAGAGCCAGGTCTTCAAGACAGCATGCATGAGGCACCATATCAGAGCCAGGTCTTCTAGACAGCATGCATGAGGCACCATATCAGAGCCAGGTCTTCTAGACAGCATGCACGAGGCACCATATCAGAGCCAGGTCTTCAAGACAGCATGCATGAGACACCATATCAGAGCCAGGTCTTCAAGATAGCATGCGTGAGGCACTATATCAGAGCCAGGTCTTCAAGATAGCATGCATGAGGCAGCAGATCAGAGCCAGGTCTTCAAGATAGCATGTGTGAGAAACCATATCAGAGTCAGGTCTTCAAGATAGCATGCATGAGGCAGTACATCAGAGCCAGGTCTTCAAGATAGCATGCATGAGGCAGCATATCAGAGCCAGGTCTTCAAGATAGCATGCGTGAGGCACCATATCAGAGCCAGGTCTTCAAGATAGCATGCGTGAGGCAGCATATCAGAGCCAGGTCTGCAAGATAGCATGCATGAGGCAGCATATCAGAGCCAGGTCTTCAAGATAGCATGCGTGAGGCACCATATCAGAGCCAGGTCTTCAAGATAGCATGTATGAGGCAGTACATCAGAGCCAGGTCTTCAAGATAGCATGCATGAGGTAGCATATCAGAGCCAGGTCTTCAAGATAGCATGCATGAGGCACCATATCAGAGCCAGGTCTTCAAGATAGCATGCGTAAGGCACCATATCAGAGCCAGGTCTTCAAGATAGCATGTATGAGGCAGCATATCAGAGCCAGGTCTTCAAGATAGCATGCATGAGGCAGCGTATCAGAGCCAGGTCTTCAAGATAGCATGCGTGAGGCACCATATCAGAGCCAGGTCTTCAAGATAGCATGCGTGAGGCACCATATCAGAGCCAGGTCTTCAAGATAGCATGCGTGAGGCAGCATATCAGAGCCAGGTCTTCAAGATAGCATGTATGAGGCAGTACATCAGAGCCAGGTCTTCAAGATAGCATGCATGAGGCAGCATATCAGAGCCAGGTCTTCAAGATAGCATGCATGAGGCACCATATCAGAGCCAGGTCTTCAAGATAGCATGCGTAAGGCACCATATCAGAGCCAGGTCTTCAAGATAGCATGTATGAGGCAGCATATCAGAGCCAGGTCTTCAAGATAGCATGCATGAGGCAGCATATCAGAGCCAGGTCTTCAAGATAGCATGCATGAGGCACCATATCAGAGCCAGGTCTTCAAGATAGCATGCATGAGGCACCATATCAGAGCCAGGTCTTCAAGATAGCATGCGTGGGGTCATATGAAGGCCAGGTGCTGGAGATGCTTGCGTGGAACAGTGCACTATGCGCCGCAAAGCAGTGCGCTCATTCGTCTCAATTATTCAGGAAGTGAAGGGAATGCCAGTGCCAATTCATCTCATCCTTCTTACACTCTATCAAGACTTAGCACTATTCTTTTTTAACCCCGCCCTAAAATAACCTCTCCACTTCCGGTTTTACCTTCAGAGGGAAGGGTTCTCGATCGGAGAGATTGAAGCTACCTTTCTTTTTCTGGAATCAAACTCTATTACCTTCTATTTCCCAGGCGGTTTTGGCGTTTCCCCTTGAAAATGATGATTATCCACTTGAATCTGATGATAATCCCCTTGGATATGATGATAATCCGCTTGAATATGATGATAATCCCCTTGGATATGATGATAATCCCCTTGGATATGATGATAATCCAATTGAATCTGATGATAATCCCCTTGGATATGATGATAATCCCCTTGGATATGATGATAATCCCCTTGGATATGATGATAATCCCCTTGGATATGATGATAATCCAATTGAATCTGATGATAATCCCCTTGGATATGATAATCCGCTTGAATATGATTCACTTGAATATCATGATTATCTACTTGAATATGATAATCCACTTGTGAACAACTTGATTATAATTAATTTTCGTTCGTTAGGATTTAACAAAATTCTAAATCTCTTAGTTTACGAATACAAACGGAAGACTTCTTTAAAGAATATATAATTTCTTTCTCTGTCTTGACTACATTTTCGGAACACGGAGGTTGGATAGCAACATTCACTGCAGTGGATGACAGCTCATTGCATCAGGGGCTTGTTGCAGGTTGCTGAGCCTGCATCAGGGGCAGGCTGGGGACCCAGGCAGCCACTCTGAGGAACACTGCGAAATCCTTTTCTTTCTCCACATGTTGGTTCGCAGCTACACCTCGTTGTCAACTCAGTGTCTACCTCACTTCTTCCTCTTAAGTCTCTCCCGGTCTCATCAGTTGCTCTTTTATTCTCTCTCATCTCTTTTAATCCACCTTTTATCTGTTATTCCGTCCTCCGTCTCTCTTCTTCCTTCGCCACTTCATCCCTTTACTTCTTTTCCTCCTTCTTCCATCCCTCCTCTGCATATTTGATCTCCCTCTTCTACTTTCTTGTTCTCCTTCCCTCTCTCCTCTGCCGTCTTGCTATTCTCCTTCCCTCCTTCCTCAGCCTTCTTACTCTCCCTCCCTCCCTCTCTCCCTCCTGGGAGCGTGAGTACATATCACCAGAAGAAGACATGAGAGGCGAGGAGCTCATCGCTGGCCTGATCTGCCCTAGCGGACTGCCGCAACAATAAGACCAAGACACAAGATTACCATGACTGCAAAGAAAGGGACAAAGAGGATATTGGATAATGAGAGTGGGTCGTAGGTGAGGTGGGTGTGGCTTACGCCCGGGTCGTCCAGCTCAGACGCTCACACGCGAACTGCCCATCCATCGAGGGCGAGGCTTTACCTCCGCCAATCCCTCAATTACCTTCGCTTCTGTCCGGGGGAGGAGCCGGGGGAGGGAGCCACCTTGTTAGTTACCCTTTATTTTTCTCAAGTTCCTGTATCCCCTCTGAGTTTTTTCCTCTAGTTATTCTGCGGTTGTCTTTGCGTCTGGGATCGGGTCGCGGGGGCGATGACTCCAAGAACTATCGACAGGTATATTTACTGATAAAAGATCTGCTTGGGAGGGACAGGGATGAGACAAGAATTATTGACAAAGCTGATTTTGTCAAACATATTTTTGTCTAAGTCTCTTAATTCCTTCAGCTACGTGGTCTAAATAGTCTGTCTGAATGGTGTTCCGGTGGTCAGCGATCCCACGACTGGTCCACGACCAGGCCTCGAGGAGGATCAGAGCCTGATCAACCAGGCTGTTACTGCTGGCCGCACGCAATCCAGCCTACGAACAATAGCCCTCTGGTCAGGTACTTACTTTAGGTATCTCTCCAGCTCACTCTTAAACAGGAGGAAGTTGAACGTTCTTGGGCCCCTGAGACTCTGTTTTCTTTAATGTGCTCAAGGTACCCTTGCTTTTCATTGGGGAGATGTTGCACCACCTGCCGAGTCTTTTGCTTTCGTAGGGAGTGATTTCTGTGTGCAGATTTGGACGTAGTCTTAAGAAGTGTTAGTTTGGGTATGTGGTCTTAGTAGATGTGAAACTTTTTTTCCCTGGAGCCATCGTATAACTTTTCAAATAAATTATAATGTTTTAAGTGGGGTGAAAACAGGACACCAGCCAGCGGACACTTCACCACTTAAGTCACTATTACCTACATCAAGAGACACATTTCTGACTCTTGATAAAGCACCTCCACTTCCCAGCTCTCAAGTGTACTGCCCGCTTTGTATCTATCCACTCACCTTACTGGAGTGGGCCCCCGTGTGGTCAGAACCAACCCACGAACCCACGAACCCACCCACTTTGAAAAGAGGGAGGGGCAGGGTAGTCGTAGATGACACTGAGCCCAGTTGAACAAGTGAGAGGAGCTTCAAACTCAGTAGGTTATTCGCCCTTCAAGGGAGGTCCCTTGATGCTGGTGATGGGTTCTTGTTCTAGAGAAATGGATATATGCTCCAGATCCATGAATTAACCTTGAATGCCTTCCGCCCCCACCCCACAGGCGCTGTATAATCTCAATCGTCGCCCGAGCTTGTCGTAGCAGTGGCCTGGATGGCTGGCTAGCTGCTGCTGATTTCCGGCAGCACAGCATGCATTGCTTCTGATGCTGCTGCATACGCCCATCTTAAGTCCCTATTTGGTTGAAACAAAAATCTGCGGTCTAAGACCAGTAACCCTAACTTTTCACATCATAAAAATCTTCGGAAGAGTGATGAGACCGCAGATTACAAATTTCATGGACCAGCACAACCACCATAAACCCGAACCAGCATGGTTTTAGAGCAGGACGATCATGTCTGTCACAGCTGCTGAACCATTATGACAGAATTACGGAGGCACTGGAAGACGACCAAAACGCAGATGTGATTTACACAGATTTTGCAGAGGCGTTTGACAAATGCGATCATGGAGTGATACGCACAAAATGAAGGCCTTGGGCATTGCGGGGAAGGTAGGCAGATGGATTTTCGGGTTCCTAATACAAAGAACACAAAAAGTAGTTGTAAGCAGAGCAAGATCCAGCATCAGCGAGGTCAAAAGTTCAGTGCCCAAAGGCACTGTCTTGGCACCCCTGTTGTTTCTTATCCTCACAGCATAGATAAAAACACCCGGCACACTTTTATATCATCATTTGCAGATGACACTAAAATAAGCATGAAAGTCACTACAGTAGGAGAAATATCAGAGCTGGAACAAATACGGAGATCGTTTACGGCTATCATTGAGCCAGTAAAGCACCTAAATTACTGGGAACGTCTTCAAGTCTTCAACATGTACTCAGTGGAGCAGAGAAGAGAGAGATACATGATAATATATACCTGGAAAGTACTCGAGGGTCTGGTCCCAAATCTGCACACTGCCATAGCAACATACTGGAGTGAGAGATCTGGGAGGAAGTGTAAAATAAACTCATTGAGGAGCAGGGTGCTGTGGGGACAATAAGGGAACACTGTATTAACATCCGGGTCCAAGACTATTCAACATCTTACCAGAAGATATCAGAAACCCGGCTGGAACAAGTCAGGAAACATTCAAGAGGAAACTAAATGAGTATCTTCACCACGTGCCAGATTAACCACCTTGTGATGGATATGTGGGGCAGCTGGCCCTCAGGAGCAATAGCCTGGTTGACCAGGCAAACACCAGACGAGCCTGGCCCATGGCCGGGCTCCAAGAGTAGTGAAACTCTCGAAACTCTTCAAAGGTATATCAAAAGTAAGAAGTGTAGCTCTCATGCAGTGCTCCTCTATTCTTTTTTATTGATTACCTACACTGTTCCTACTGCTATTGTTTCTATGCCAATACTACACACACTACTATTATTTTTATACTGTTACTATTACTACCTTCTTATTTGCCGCTTTACTACTGCTGCTGCGCTACCTCTTCAGCTACCACCACAACTGCTACTGCTGCTGTTACTATTTCTAATACTACTATTATTACTGTTGCTAATATTACTACTACAACTACCACCACCACTACTACTATTATTACTAATACTACTACTACTCCCTCCCATTCGACCACTCCCTTCCCCCTCCACCTCCCCCCTTTCTTATATATTCTAGCCTTCCGTTGTAGTTTTAATGTGACTTGTTAACAGCCCAAGTCGGTCAGAAACTTTATAAGTTTTAGTCTCCTCAATGAAGGTTATATTGCACTGTTTGCTAAGAGGTAAAAACTGTAGATTTACAAGAGACTGAGAGACAGTTAACTACTGAAGGTTCTAAAGAAACAGATGAGAGCAGATTAAACCATACCACGGGCGGGATTTGAACCCGCGGTCAGAGAGTCTCAAAACTCCAGACCGTCGCGGGTTCAAATCCCGCCCGTGGTATGGTTTGCAATCGTGTCATTACGATTTCGTGAGTCATGAAAGCAGATTACATTACCTTACAGTGAAATAAATTCTAGCAGCTAAAAATGCAATCACTAGAATATTAAAAATAAAACTTAATTATAGTATCCAAAATAAAATAGTTTAGGCTTCCAGGAGACAACTGGAGGTGGAAGTGGGGCCTGATCCAAGACAAGATCGACAAGCGAAACAAAAAGAAGGAATTCCTTCACGTCACCAACCGTATCAGGTAGAGCGTTCTTTTCAAGTTTTATTGTTTGTCTATAACTCGAGAATGCTTCATCCGCTAGGCTCCAGATTTTCATAGCTGCTGAAGTATAACGAAGGGAAAGTTCCAGGAGCTATCATGTGCAGGTGTCCTCTGGTCAGTTTTATGTAGGCCGTTCCCTATTTTGATTGCCATGCATTAGCTTCTAACTCTCAACAATGGCACATCATACTTAAAAAAAAAATTGAGAATCTTATTAGAGAGTGTACGTGCTAATTTTCTCTTTTTATTTCTAAAATTGTATGGTATTTTTTTCCTGTACAATAGCCTAAGTATGAATAATCTGAACAGCTTCAATCTTTATGGCTAATGTAACTGAGGATACGTTTCTGTGTACTTGTATACTTTACAATTTACAATACTCCAAGTGGTCATAAGGTTCTCCCATGTGCTGGTTATTTGCGTATTGTTCCACTCACTGTATTATTCCTTTTTTTTCTGTATAGCCAATAAAGTTATATTTGGAATCTGTGCAATAACTTGAGAATGCATCTTCTGGTCGGCTTCAAACTTTAATCACTGGTTTGTTTTTCTCAAAGGAGATTCCCACTGATTTTGGGTTATGTAAGCTTTGGTTGAAGTTCTTCAGCCAGGCTTGGTTGAAGTTCACCAGCCATGTCTGGTTGAAGTGTTATTTTTTAAAATTTTTAAAAATTTTTTTTTTTAATTTTTTATTTTTTTTAAAAAATATTTTTTTTTTAAAAATTTTAAATTTGTTTTTTTTTTTATAGTTTTTTTAATTTTAAAGGTTTTTTTAAAATTTGAATTTTTTAATTTTTTTAAAGTACTTTTTTTTTAATTTTTTAAGTGTTTTTTTGTTTTGAGTACTTTTTAATTTTGAATTTTTTTTTAAAATTTGAACTTTTTTAAGTTTTTGTTTTTTTTTAAGTTTTTAGTAGCTTTTTTTTTAATTTTTTTTTTTTTTAAAAGTTTTTATAGTGTTGTTTTTTTTTGTTTTTTGGTTTTTTAATTTTTAGTACTTTGTTTAATTTTTTTTGGGTGTTGTTTTAATTTTTTAGAGTTGTTTTAAGTTTTAGTATGTTTTTTAAAAAATTTTTGTAGTAGTTTGTTTTAATTTTTAGATTTTTTAAAAAGGTTGGGTTTTTTAAATTTTTATAGTTCAGTTAAGTTTTTAATACTTTGTTTTTTTTAAAATTTGTTTTTTTTAAAATAGCAAATTTTTAAAAAATTTTAAAAAACCTTTTAAAAAAGAAACGATTTTTTACTGTTCTTTAAATTTTAAAATATCCGGGTTTAATTTTTCCCATGTTTTATTTGGTATTTTAATTGTATTTTTTTTTTTTTGTATAGAAAAAGTTTTTAATTGAAAATTAAATGCAACTTGGTCGTTTAAATAAACTGTTTGTTTCTCAAAGGAGATCATATTTGGTTATGTAAGCTTTGTTTAATTCTTAACCAGGTTTTAAAGTTCAACCCATTCGGTTAAATTCTTAGCCAGGCTTGGTTGAATTTAGCATGCTGTTGGGTTTTCAGCCGGGCTTGTTAAGTTCTCCAGCCATGTCGGTTGAAGTTCTTCACCAGGCTTGGTTAATTCTTCCAGCCCATGTCTGGTTAAAGTTCTTCAGCAATGTCTGTGAAGCTCTTCAGCCATGTCTGGTTGAAGTTCTTCAGGCATGTCTGGTTGAAGCTCTTCAGCTGTGGCAAGTTCTTCAGCCATTCTGGTTAAGTTCTTCACCAGTCTGGTTGAAGCCTTCACCTGTTGGTTGAAGTTCTTCACCATGTCTGGTTGAAGTTCTTCAGCCATGTCGGGTTTTGGGAAGTTCTTCACCATTCGGTGAAGCTTTTCCCACCATGTCTGGTTGAATTCTTCAGCCTGTCTGTTGAAGCTTTTCCAAGCCATGCCCTGGTTGAAGCCTTCACCATGTCTGTTGAATTTCCTTCAGCCATGTCTGGTTGAATTCTTAGCCATTCTGGGAAAGTTCTTCAGCCATGTCTGGTTGAGTTTTTTCAGCCATGTTGGTTGAAGCTCTTCAGCATGTCTGGTAAAGTTCCTCAGCCATGTCTGGTTGAAGTCTTCACCGGGTCTTGAAGTTCTTCACCATGTCGGGTTGAGTTCTTTCAGCCATGTTGTTGAATTTCTTCACCAGGGTCTGTTGAAGTCTTCACATGTCTGGTTGAAGCTCTTCAGCCATGTCTTTTGAGTTTAGCCATGTCTGGTTAAGTTCTTCACCATGTCGGTTAAGTTCTTCACCAATCTGGTTGGGAAGTTCTTCACCTTCCCTGGTAACTCTTCAGCCAATGTCTGGTTGAAGTTCTCACCCATGTCTGGTTAAGGGCCTTCAGCCATGTCCTGGTTGAAGTTCTTCACCAAATGTCGGGTGAAAGCTCTCAGCAGTCTGTGAAGTTCTTCAGCCATGTCTGGTTGAAGCTCTTCATTAGCTTGGTTGATTTCCAGCCAACTTGTTGAAGTTCTCACCATGTCTGTTGAAGCTCTTCAGCCATGTCTGGTTAAATTCTTCAGCCAATCTTTTTGAAGTTCTTCAGCCGGACTTGTTAAAAGCTCTTCAGCCATGCTGGTTGAAGTTCTTTCAGCCTTTCGTTGAAGTTCTCACCTGTCTGTTGAAGTTCTTCACCGGGTCTGGTTGAAGCTCTTCAGCCATGTCTGGTTAAAGTTTTCCAGCCATGTCTGGTTGAAGTTCTTCAGCCAGATCTGGTTGAAGTTCTTCAGCCATGTCGGGTTGAAGCTCTTCAGCCATGCCCTGGTTGAAGTTCTTAAAGCCATGTCGGGTTTTGAAGTTCTTCAGCCATGTCTGGGTTGAATTTCTTCAGCCATGTCTGGTTGAAGTTCTTCAGCCATGTCTGGTTGAAGTTCTTCAGCCATGTCTGGTTGAAGTTCTTCAGCCATGTCTGGTTGAAGTTCTTCAGCCATGTCTGGTTGAAGTTCTTCACCAGGTCTGGTTGAATTTTCTTCAGCCATGTCTGGTTGAAGTTCTTCAGCCAGGTCTGGTTGAGGTTCTTTACCAAAGTTTGGCTAAGGTTCTTCGTCAGTCTTACGTCAACACAGGTGATTCGTTACGTCTTTTTTAATTAGGCAGCGTCTTCATTACCTGCTGTTGATGCTCTCCTCCAATTATGGCGCGTCTAGGGAGGGACTGGTGGTGGTGCTGGCGGCGGGGGTGGTGGTGGTGGTGGTTGTTGCTGGCGGTGAGTGGAGGTGGTGGTGCTGGCGGCGCGTGGTGTGGTGTTCGGCGGGGGTGGTGGTGTGGTTGTGAGCGGGGGTTGGTGGTGTGGTGCGGCGGGGGTTGAGTGTGGTGTGGCGGCGGAAATGGTGGTGGTGGTGTGGCGGCAGGGTGTGGTGGTGGTGTGCAGTGGCGGCGGAGGATGTTGTGTTGGGGCGGCGGAGGGTAGAGGTGGTGCGCGGTGTGTGTTGTGGTATAGCTGGTGGCGATGTAGTGGTTTTGCGGGGTTGGTGGGTGGTGTTGGCGGGGGCTTGGTGTTTTATGTCGGGGGGTGTTGGTGGTCTGGCCGGTTGGTGGTTGCGGGGGGTATGGACCGTGGGTCGGTGGTGTGGTGTACGGCGGGGTGTGTGTGGTGTGATGCGACGGGGTTGGTGGTTTGCAGTGGTGGTGTAGAGTGCGGCGGAGTGATTGGTGGTGTGGTGCGGCATGGTGGGTGTTGTGTGGGGTAGTGTGACTTAATGGTTGAAATGTCAGTGGCATTGGTGGCTGCATGTGCGGTTTTGGTTGTAGCTTCATTTTCGGTGAGCTTAGGTGGTTGGAATGTGGGTGGGTTTTGTGGTTATTGGCAGTGGTGGTGGTGAAATTGGGCGGTGGTTTTAGTGGCTTGTGGTTGGTTTAGGTGTAGGTGGTGGTGGTTGGTCTGGTTGGTGTTGTGGTGAGTCGGGGGCGCGTCTGGTGATGTGAGTGGTGGTTGCAATCTTCGCCATGTGGTTGAGTTCGTGTGGCGGTGACACGCTTTACCTGTTGAGGTGAAGAAGTTGGTGGTGGTTGAAGTGCAGGTAGAAAGGTTGTGAATTTGTATAACCGAAGGGGTCAGTGATTTTGCTTAGTGAACAACTAGGGTTTGGTGGTGTTTGGGTAATGTGGTTGAGACACATAAAGAGGATTAATTAGTTGTTGATTTAGTGTTAGAGGTTACACAAGACTTGGGATGTTGTGTGATGTAAAACCAAGTTAATAGCTGATGTAATAGTAAGAAACTGTGGTATTAGGGAGTAACGTGGTATTATAACAGAATTTTTAGTAGTTACAGTAGTCGTAGTACACCACACATTGTAGTTACAGTAGGTAGTACACATCACACATTAGTAGTTACAGTAGCCGAGTACACACCACACATTAGTAGTTACAGTAGTCAAGAACACCTACAATTAGTAGTTACAGTAGTCGTAGTACACACCACACAGTAGTTACAGTAGTCGTAGTACCCGCCCATTGGGTATGTTACATTTAGCATAGTAACCAAACATTAGTAGTTACAGTAGTCGAAAGTACACACCACACATTAGTATGCTTTAGTATCGTTGTACACACACACACATTAGTACTTACAGTAGTCCGTGTACACACGACAGCAATATTACAGTAGTCGTTGTACACACCAACAATTAGTAGTTACATAGTCGTAGTACAACACCACACATTAGTAGTAGTGTCGTACTCACACCACACGTTACAGTAGTCTAGTACACACCACACACAAGTAGTTACAGTAGTCGTAGTACACACCACACAGGAGTTACAGTAGTCGTAGTACTCACCACACATTAGTAGTTACAGTAGTCGTAGTACACACCACACAGTAGTTACAGTAGTCGTAGTACACACCACACATTAGTAGTTACAGTAGTCGTAGTACACACCACACAGTAGTTACAGTAGTCGTAGTACACACCACACATTAGTAGTTACAGTAGTCGTAGTACACACCACACATTAGTAGTTACAGTAGTCGTAGTACACACCACACAAGTAGTTTACAGTAGCCCGTTGTACACATCACACATGAGTTACAGTAGTCGTAGTACACACCACACATTAGTAGTTACAGTAGTCGTAGTACACACCACACATTAGTAGTTACAGTAGTCGTAGTACACACCACACATTAGTAGTTACAGTAGTCGTAGTACACACCACACATTAGTAGTTACAGTAGTCGTAGTACATACCACACAGTAGTTACAGTAGTCGTAGTACACACACACATAGTTACAGTAGTCGTAGTACACACCACACATTAGTAGTTACAGTAGTCGTAGTACACACCACACAGTAGTTACAGTAGTCGTTGTACACACCACACATTTACAGTAGTCATAGTACACACCACACATTAGTAGTTACAACAACCACACATTTAGTTACAGTAGTCGTAGTACACACCACACAGTAGTTACAGTAGATCGTTGTACACAACCACACATTAGTAGTTACAGTAGTCGTTGTACACTCCACACAGTAGTTACAGTAGTCGTAGTACACACCACACAGTTACAGTAGTCGTAGCACACACCACACATTAGTTTCAGTAGTCATAGTACACACCACACATTAGTAGTAACAGTAGTCGTAGTACACACCACACAGTAGTTACAGTAGTCGTAGTACACACCACACAGTAGTTACAGTAGTCGTAGTACACACCACACATTAGTAGTTACAGTAGTCGTAGTACACACCACACATTAGTAGTTACAGTAGTCGTACTACACACCACACAGTAGTTACAGTAGTCGTAGTACACACCACACATTTGTAGTTACAGTAGTCGTAGTACACACCACACAGTAGTTACAGTAGTCGTAGTACACACCCCACAGTAGTTACAGTAGTCGTAGTACACACCACACATTAGTATTACAGTAGTCGTAGTACACACCGCACATTAGTAGTTACAGTTGTCGTAGTACACACCACACAGTAGTTACAGTAGTCATAGTACACACCACACAGTAGTTACAGTAGTCGTAGTACACACCACACATTAGTTACAGTAGTCGTAGTACACACCACACATTAGTACTTACAATAGTCGTAGTACACACCACACAGTAGTTACAGTAGTCGTAGTACACATCACGCATTAGTAGTTACAGTAGTCGTAGTACACACCACAAGTTATAGTTCGTAGTATACATACCACACAGTAGTTACAGTAGTCGTAGTACACACCACACATTAGTTACAGTAGTCGTAGTACACTACCACACATTAGTAGTTACAGTAGTCGTAGTACACCCCACAAGTAAGTTACAGTAGTCGTAGTAAAACACCACACATAGTTTACAGTAGTCGTAGTACACACCACACATTAGTAGTTACAGTAGTCGTAGTACATACCACACATTAGTATTTACAGTAATCGTAGTACACACCACACATTAGTAGCTACAGTAGTCGTAGTACACACCACACATTAGTAGTTACAGTAGTCGTAGTACACTCCACACAGTAGTTACAGTAGTCGTAGTACACACCACACAGTAGTTACAGTAGTCGTTGTACACTCCACACATTAGTAGTTACAGTAGTCGTAGTACACACCACACATTAGTAATTACAGTAGTCGTAGTACACACCACACATTAGTAGTTACAGTAGTCGTTGTACACTCCACACAGTTACAGTAGTCATAGTACACACCACTCGGTAGTTACTGTAGTCGTTTTACACACCACACATTAGTAGTTACAGTAGTCGTAGTACATACCACACAGTAGTTACAGTAGTCGTAGTACACACCACACAGTAGTTACAGTAGTCGTAGTACACATCACACAGTAGTTACAGTAGTCGTAGTACACATCACACATTAGTAGTTACAGTAGTCGTAGTACATACCACACCTTAGTAGTTACAGTAATCGTAGTGCACACCACACATTAGTAGTTACAGTAATCCTAGTACACACCACACATTAGTAGCTACAGTAGTCGTAGTACACACCACACATTCGTTACAGTAGTCGTAGTACACTCCACACAGTAGTTACAGTAGTCGTAATACACACCACACAGTTACAGTAGTCGTAGTACAACCACACATAGTTACAGTAGTCGTAGTACACACCACACATTAGTTTAAAAGTAGTCATAGAAACACACCACACAGTAGTTACAGTAGTCGTATTACACATCACACATTAGTAAGTTACAGTAGTCTTTAGTAACAACCACCACAAATTAGTACAGTAGTCGTAGTACATACCACACAAGTAGTTACAGAAAGTCGTAGTACACACCACACATTAGTAGTTACAGTAGTCTAGTAAAACCACCAATAAGTTACAGTATCGTAGTACACACCACTTAGTAGTTACAGTAGTCGTAGTACACACCACACAGTAGTTACAGTAGTCGTAGTACACACCACACATTAGTAGTTACAGTAATCGTAGTACACACCACACATTAGTAGCTACAGTAGTCGTAGTACACACCACACATTAGTAGTTACAGTAGTCGTAGTACATACCACACATTAGTAGTTACAGTAATCGTAGTACACACCACACATTAGTAGTTACAGTAGTCGTAGTACACACCACACATTAGTACTTACAGTAGTCGTAGTACACACCACACATTAGTATTTACAGAAAGTCGTAGTACACACCACACATTAGTAGCTACAGTAGTCGTAGTACACACCACACATTAGTAGTTACAGTAGTCGTAGTACACTCCACACAGTAGTTACAGTAGTCGTAGTACACACCACACAGTAGTTACAGTAGTCGTTGTACACTCCACACATTAGTAGCTACAGTAGTCGTAGTACACACCACACATTAGTAATTACAGTAGTCGTAGTACACACCACACATTAGTAGTTACAGTAGTCGTTGTACACACCACACAGTTTACAGTAGTCATAGTACAACACACCGTAGTTACGTATTTCTTTTACACACCACACATTAGTAGTTACAGTAGTCGTAGTACATACCACACAGTAGTTACAGTAGTCGTAGTACACACCACACAGTAGTTACAGTAGTAGTAGTACACACACACAGTAGTTACAGTAGTCGTAGACACATCACACATTAGGTTTACAGTATCGTAGTACATACCACACCTTAGTAGTTACAGTAATCGTAGTGCACACCACACATTAGTAGTTACAGTAGTCTAGTACACACCACACTAGTACACAGTAGTCGTAGTACACACCACACATTGTTACAGTAGTCTTTAGTAACACTCCACACAGTAGTTACAGTAGTCGTAATACACACCACACATAGTAGTTACAGTAGTCGTTAGTAACACACCACACAGTAGTTACAGTAGTCGTAGTGACACACCACACTTAGTATGACAGTAGTCGTGTACACACCACACATTAGTAATACAGTATCGTAGTACACACCACACATTAGTAGTTGCAGTAGTCGTTGTACACTCCACACATTAGTAGTTACAGTAGTCGTAGTACACACCACACAGTTACAGTAGTCGTAGTACACACCACACAGTTACAGTAGTCGTAGTACACACCACACAGTTACAGTAGTCGTAGTACACACCACACATTAGTAGTTACAGTAGTCGTAGTACACACCACACATTAGTAGTTACAGTAGTCGTAGTACACACCACACATTAGTAGTTACAGTAGTCGTAGTACACACCACACATTAGTAGTTACAGTAGTCGTAGTACACACCACACAGTAGTTACAGTAGTCATAGTACACACCACACATTAGTAGTTACAGAAATCGTAGTACACACCACACAGTAGTTACAATAGTCGTAGTACACACCACACATTAGTTACAGTAGTCATAGTTCATACCACAAAAGTAGTTACAGTAGACGTGTACACTCCACACATTAGTAGTTAAAAGTAGTCGTTGTACACTCCACACATTAGTATTTACAGTAGTCGTAGTACACACCACACAGTGACAGTAGTCGTACACACCACACATTAGTAGTTACAGTAGTCATAGTACACACCACACATTAGTAGCTACAGTAGTCGTAGTTACACAACCAACACAAAGTAGTTACAGTAGTCGTAGTACACACCACACATTAGTAGTTACAGTAGTCGTTGTACACACCACACATTAGTAATTACAGTAGTCGTAGTACACACCACACATTAGTAGTTACAGTAGTCGTAGTACATACCACACAGTTATTACAGTAGTCGTAGTACACACCACACAGTAGTTACAGTAGTCGTAGTACACACCACACGGTAGTTACAGTAGTCGTAGTACACACCACACATTAGTAGTTACAGTAGTCGTAGTACACACCACACATTAGTTACAGTAGTCGTAGTACATACCACACATTAGTAGTTACAGTAATCGTAGTACACACACATTAGTAGTTACAGTAGTCGTAGTACACACCACACAGATTACAGTAGTCGTAGTACACACCACACAGTAGTTACAGTAGTCGTAGTACACACACACATTAGTAGTTACAGTAGTCGTAGTACACACCACACAGTAGTTGCAGTAGTCGTAGTACATACCACACATTAGTTACAGTAGTCGTAGTACACACCACACAGTAGTTACAGTAGTCGTAGTACACACCACACAATAGTTACAGTAGTCGTTGTACACATCACACATTAGTAGTTACAGTAGTCATAGTACACACCACACAGTAGTTACAGTAGTCGTAGTACACACCACACAGGAGCTACAGTAGTCGTAGTACTCACCACACATTAGTTACAGTAGTCGTAGTACACACCACACATTAGTAGTTACAGTAGTCGTAGTACATACCACACATTAGTAGTTACAGTAGTCGTAGTACACACCACACAGTAGTTACAGTAGTCGTAGTACAGACCACACATTAGTAGTTACAGTAGTCGTAGTACACACCACACAGTAGTTACAGTAGTCGTTGTACACATCACAGTAGTTACAGTAGTCATAGTACACACCTCACATTAGTAGTTACAGTAGTCGTAATACCACACATTAGTAGTTACAGTAGTCGTAGTACACACCACACAGTAGTTACAGTAGTCGTTGTACACACCACACATTAGTAGTTATAGTAGTCGTTGTACACTCCACACAGTAGTTACAGTAGTCGTAGTACACACCACAGAGTTACAGTAGTCGTAGCACACACCACACTTAGTATTTACAGTAGTCTAGACACACCACACATTAGTAGTAACAGTAGTCGTAGTACACACCTCACAGTAGTTACAGTAGTCGTAGTACACACCACACAGTTACAGTAGCCGTAGTACACACCACACATTAGTATTTACAGTAGTCGTAGTACACACCACACTTAGTTAGTTACAGTAGTCGTTAGTACACATCACCGCACATTAGTAGTTACAGTAGTCGTAGTACACACCACACATTAGTAGTTACAGTAGTCGTAGTACACACCGCACATTAGTAGTTACAGTATGTCGTAGTACACACCACACAGTAGTTACAGTAGTCGTAGTACACACCACACAGTAGTTACAGTAGTCGTAGTACACACCACACATTAGTAGTTACAGTAGTCGTAGTACACACCACACATGTACTTACAAGTAGTCGTAGTACACACCACACATTAGTAGTTACATTTATTTCGTAGTACACACCCACACAGTAGTTACAGTAGTCGTAGTACACACCACAAATTAGTAGTTACAGTAGTCGTAGTAAAATCACACACATTAGTAGTTACAGTAGTCGTAGTACACACCACACAGTAGTTACAGTAGTCGTAGTACACACCACACATTAGTAGTTACAGTAGTCGTAGTACATACCACACATTAGTAGTTACAGTAATCGTAGTACGCACACATTAGTACTTACAGTAGTCGTAGTACACACCACACAGTAGTTACAGTAGTCGTAGTACATAACACACATTAGTATTTACAGTAATCGTAGTACACACCACACAGTAGATACAGTAGTCGTAATACACACCACACATTAGTAGTTACAGTAGTCGTAGTACACTCCACACAGTTACAGTAGTCGTAGTACACACCACACAGTTACAGTAGTCGTTGTACACTCCACACATTAGTAGTTACAGTAGTCGTAGTACACACCACACAGTAGTTACAGTAGTCGTAGTACACACCACACAGTAATTACAGTAGTCGTAGTACACACCACACATTAGTAATTACAGTAGTCGTAGTACACACCACACATTAGTAATTACAGTAGTCGTAGTACATACCACACAGTAGTTACAGTAGTCGTAGTACACACCACACAGTAGTTACAGTAGTCGTAGTACACATCACACAGTAGTTACAGTAGTCGTAGTACACATCACACATTAGTTACAGTAGTCGTAGTACACACCACACATTCGTTACAGTAGTCGTAGTACACTCCACACAGTAGTTACAGTAGTCGTAGTACACACCACACAGTAGTTACAGTAGTCGTTGTACACTCCACACAATAGTTACAGTAGTCGTAGTACACACCACACAGTAGTTACAGTAGTCGTAGTACACAACACACAGTAGTTACAGTAGTCGTAGTACACACCACACATTAGTAGTTACAGTAGTCGTAGTGCACACCACACATTAGTAATGACAGTAGTCGTAGTACACACCACACATTAGTAGTTACAGTAGTCGTTGTACACTACACACATTAGTAGTTACAGTAGTCGTAGTACACACAACACAGTTACAGTAGTCGTAGTACACACCACTCAGTTACAGTAGTCGTAGTACACACCACACAGTTACAGTAGTCGTAGTACACACCACACAGTTACAGTAGTCGTAGTACACACCACACATTAGTTACAGTAGTCGTAGTACACACAACACATTAGTAGTTACAGTAGTCGTAGTACACACCACACAGTAGTTACAGTAGTCGTAGTACACACCACACTAGTAGTACAAGCAGTCATAACACACCACACATGTAGTTACAGAAAGTCGTAGTACACACCACACAGTAGTTACAATAGTCGTAGTACACACCACACATTAGTTACAGTAGTCATAGTTCACACCACACAGTAGTTACAGTAGTCGTTGTACACTCCACACATTAGTAGTTACAGTAGTCGTTGTACACTCCACAGATTAGTAATTACAGTAGTCGTAGTACACACCACACAGTGACAGTAGTCGTTGTACACACCACACATTAGTAGTTACAGAAGTCATAGTACACACCACACATTAGTAGTTACAGTAGTCATAGTACACACCACACATTAGTAGTTACAGTAGTCGTTGTACACTCCACACATTAGTAGTTACAGTAGTCGTTGTACACTCCACACATTAGTAATTACAGTAGTCGTAGTACACACCACACAGTAGTTACAGTAGTCGTAGTACATACCACACAGTAGTATACAGTAGTCGTAGTACACACCACACAGTAGTTACAGTAGTCGTAGTACACACCACACATTAGTAGTTACAGTAGTCGTAGTACACACCACACATTAGTTACAGTAGTCGTAGTACATACCACACATTAGTAGTTACAGTAATCGTAGTACACACACATTAGTAGTTACAGTAGTCGTAGTACACACCACACAGTTTACAGTAGTCGTAGTACACACCACACATTAGTAGTTACAGTAGTCGTAGTACACACCACACATTAGTAGTTACAGTAGTCGTAGTACACACCACACATTAGTAGTTACAGTAGTCGTAGTACACACCACACAGTAGTTGCAGTAGTCGCAGTACATACCACACATTAGTAGTTACAGTAATCGTAGTACACACCACACATTAGTAGCTACAGTAGTCGTAGTACACACCACACAGTAGTTACAGGAGTATTAGTACTCTCCACACAGTAGTTAAAGTAGTCGTAGTACACACCACACAGTAGTTGCAGTAGTCGTCGTACACTCCACACATTAGTAGTTTCAGTAGTCGTAGTACACACCACACAGTAGTAACAGTAGTCGTAGTACACACCACACATTAGTAGTTACAGTAGTCGTAGAACACTCCACACATTAGTAGTTACAGTAATCGTAGTACACATCACACAGTAGTTACAGTAGTCGTAGTACACACCACACAGTTACAGTAGTCGTAGTACACACCACACATTAGTAGTTACAGTAGTCGTAGTACACACCATACATAAGTAATTACAGTAGTTACACACCACAGCAGTTACAGTAGTCGTAGTAACACACCACACATTTAGTTTACATAAGTCGTAGTACACACCACACAAGTTATTACAGAATCGTAGTACACACCATACATTAGTAATTACAGTAGTAGTACACACCACGCAGTTACAGTAGTCGTAGTACGCACCACACATTAGTTACAGTAGTCGTAGTACACACCACACATTAGTTACAGAAGTCGTAGTACACACCACACATTAGTAGTTACAGTAGTCATAGTACACACCACACATTAGTAGTTACAGTAATCGTAGTACACACCACACAAGTAGTTACAGTAGTCGTATTACACACCACACATTAGTAGTTACAGTAGTCGTAGTACACACCACATATTAGTAGTTACAGTAGTTATAGTACACACCACACATTAGTAGTTACAGTAGTCGTATTAACACCACACACTAAGTTCGTTCACACATATTAGTTACAGTAGTCGTTGTACACTCCACATATTAGTAGTTACAGTAGTCGTAGTACACACCACACAGCTACAGTAGTCGTAGTACACACCACACAGTAGTTACAGTAGTCGTTGTACACTCCACATATTAGTAGTTACAGCAGTCGTAGTACACACCACACATAGTAGTTACAGTAGTCGTTACACACACATTAGTAGTTACAGTAGTCGTAGAAACACACCACACATTAAGTAGTTCGTAGACTAATACCACACAAGTAGTTACAGTAGTCGTTACACACCACACAGTTTACAGTAGTCGTAGTACACACCACATATGTAGTTACAGTAGTTGTATACACACCACACTTTAAAGTTACAGTAGTCGTAGTACACACCACACAGAGTTACAGTAGTCATAGTACACACCACACATAATTAAGTAGTTACAGTAGTCATAGTACACACCACACATTAATAATTACAGTAGTCGTAGTACACACGACACAGTAGTTACAGTAGTCGTAGTACGCACCACACATTAGTTACAGTAGTCGTAGTACACACCACACATTAGTTACAGAAGTCGTAGTACACACCACACATTAGTAGTTACAGTAGTCATAGTACACACCACACATTAGTAGTTACAGTAATCGTAGTACACACCACACAGTAGTTACAGTAGTCGTAGTACACACCACACAGTAGTTACAGTAGTCGTAGTACACACCACACATTAGTAGTTACAGTAGTTATAGTACACACCACACATTAGTAGTTACAGTAGTCGTAGTACACACCACACATTTATTACGTAGTGTGTACACCCAAACACATTAGTTTACAGTAGTCGTAGTACAAAACCACACAAGTATACAGTAGTCGTAGTACACACCACAGAGTAGTTACAGTAGTCGTAGTACACACCACACATTAGTAGTTACAGTAGTCGTAGTACACACCACACAGTAGTTACAGTAGTCGTAGTACACACACAGTAGTTACAGTAGTCGTAGTACACACCACACAGTTACAGTAGTCGTAGTACACACCACACAGTTACAGTAGTCGTAGTACACACCACACATTAGTAGTTACAGTAGTCGTTCACACCACACATTAGTAGTTACAGTAGTCGTAGTACACACCACACATTAGTAGTTACAGTAGTCGTAGTACACACCACACAGTAGTTACAGTAGTCGTAGTACACACCACACAGTAGTTACAGTAGTCGTAGTACACACCACACATTAGTAGTTACAGTAATCGTAGTACACACCACATAGTAGTTACAGCAGTTTTAGTACACACCACACAGTTGTTACAGTAGTCGTAGTACACACCACACAGTAGTTACAGTAGTCATAGTACACACCACACAGTTTACAGTAGTCGTAGTACACACCACACAGTTACAGTAGTCGTAGTACACACCACACATTAGTAGTTACAGTAGTCGTAGTACACACCACACAGTTACAGTAGTCGTAGTACACACCACACATTAGTAGTTACAATAGTCGTAGTACACACCACACAGAGACAGTAGTCGTAGTACACACCACACAGTAGTTACAGTAGTCGTAGTACACACCACACATTAGTAGTTACAGTAGTCATAGTACACACCACACATTAATAGTTACAGTAGTCGTAGTACACACCACACAGTAGTTACAGTAGTCGTAGTACACACCACACATTAGTAGTACAGTAATCGTAGTTACAAAACCACACAGTAGTTACAGTAGTCATATACACACCACACAGTAGTTACAGTAGTCTTAGTACACACCACACAGTAGTTACAGTAGTCGTAGTACACACCACACAGTAGTTACAGTAGTCGTAGTACACACCACACAGTAGTTACAGTAGTCGTAGTACACACCACACATTAGTAGTTACAGTTGTCGTAGTACACACCACACAGTAGTTACAGTAGTCGTAGTACACACCACACATTACATATACCCACACATAAGAAAAAATCAAAATAATATGCATAATTCCTCTTGATTATACAATATATTTTAACGAAAAACTCTGAAAGGCCTGAAAATTGACATTGGTGTATTAGTAGCATGCAAGATTAAAAAAAAAGTGTACAAATGTACAAATTTTGATTTAAAGTTGTGAAAGAGTAACATTATGTTTGAGTCATAACATATTTCATTAATGTGTAGTATTGTGTCTTCTGATGTAACTTGCTAACCTTAACATTTTTCTAAACCCTTTGAAAACAGTAGTATTAGCTGTTGTTTTAAGTTTTATAGTAGCTGTTTTAAGTTTTGTAGTATCTGTTGTTTTAAGTTTTGTAATATCTGTTGTTTTAAGTTTTGTAGTAGCTGTTGTTTTAAGTTTTGTAGTAGCTGTTGTTTTATGTTTTGTAGTAGCTGTTGTTTTAAGTTTTGTAGTAGCTGTTGTTTAGTTTGTATACTGTTGTTTTAAGTTTTGTAGTGCTGTTGTTTTAAGTTTTGTAGTAGCTGTTGTTTTAAGTTTTGTAGTAGCTGTTGTTTTAAGTTTTGTAGTAGCTGTTGTTTTAAGTTTTGTAGTAGCTGTTGTTTTAAGTTTTGTAGTAGCGTTGTTTTAAGTTTTGTAGTAGCGTGTTTTAGTTTTTATACTGTTTTTAAGTTGTAGTTGCTGTTGTTTTAAGTTTTTAGTAGCTGTTGTTTTAAGTTTTTAGTAGCTGTTGTTTTAAGTTTTTAGTAGCTGTTGTTTTAAGTTTTTAGTAGCTGTTGTTTTAAGTTTTGTAGTAGCTGTTCTTTTAAGTTTTATAGTAGCTGTTGTTTTAAGTTTTGTAGTAGCTGTTCTTTTAAGTTTTGTAGTAGCTGTTTTAAGTTTTGTAGCAGCTGTTGTTTTAAGTTTTGTAGTAGCTTTTTTTAAGTTTTGTAGTAGCTGTTTTTTAAGTTTTGTAGTAGCTGTTTTTTAAGTTTTGTAGTACTGTTGTTTTAAGTTTTTAGTAGCTGTTGTTTTAAGTTTTGTAGTAGCTGTTGTTTTAAGTTTTATAGTAGCTGTTGTTTTAAGTTTTGTAGTAGCTGTTGTTTTAAATTTTGTAGTAGCTGTTGTTTTAAGTTTTGTAGTAGGTGTTGTTTTAAGTTTTGTAGTAGCTGTTGTTTTAAGTTTTATAGTAGCTGTTGTTTTAAGTTTTGTAGTAGCTGTTGTTTTAAATTTTGTAGTAGAAGTTATAACAAAAGTAGTAGTTATAACACTTTAGTAGTAGTTACAGTAGTAGTAGTTATAGTAGTTATGGCAGTAGTTGTCGTAGAAAATATAGTAGTAGTGTTAGTTGTAGCAGAAATTGTAGAAATGTTTCATTAATACAGCTCTAAACCCGAATGGATATCCTTGTCATGCTCCTATGGGAACATGACAAGGATATTAACACTGTAGTCCGCACCAGGGACCTAAACCAGGCCTCCTGGTTAACATCCTGATCAGTCAGTCTGTTGGTAATTACGACACGAAAGGAGACTGATAAGAAATGGTTTGAGATAGCACTCACCCTGTTTCCTGACGAACAAAACACCACCACGACCACCATTGTTACCAGAGCCAAATTATTGTGTCACTACAAAAAAATCTCTCAATTTGAATAAATTCGGATTTAAAAATAAATATAGGAAAACACCAGTTTGGCAATAATGTTATTGTTGTTGTAGGTATGTACTCACCTAGTTGTGGTTGCAGGGGTCGATCACAGTTCCTGGCCCCCGCCTCTTCGCTGGTCGGTATTAGGTCCACTCCCTTCCTGCTTCGTGAGTTTTATCATACCTCTTCTTAAAGCTTCCACTACACTACTCTCTAGACTCTTCCACTTCCTGACAGTACAATGACTGAAGAAATATTTCTTAACATCCCTGTGACTCATCTGAGTTTTCAACTTCCAGCTGTGGCCCCTTGTTGCTGTGTCCCATCTCTGAAGCATTCTGTCCGTATCCACTTTATCAATTCCTCTTAGTATTTTATATGTCGTTATCATGTCCACCTTATCCCTCCTGTCATCCAGTGTTGTTAAGACATACCCCTTAGCTCCGGGACTAGTCTTGTTGCAAACCTTCGCACTTTCTCTAATTTTATGAGGTGTTTGACCAGTGTGGGTCCCATATTGGTGCTGAAAACTCCAATATGGGCCTGACGTACACGGTGTACAATGTAGTGAATGACTCCTTACTTAGATTTCGAAACGCTGTTCTCAGGTTTGAAAGGCACCCATATGCTTCAGCCGATATTTGGTCGATATTCGCCTCAGGAGATGTGCTCGGCATGATGCTCACCCTACGATCCATTCCTTGAGTGAGTTTTGCGGTCTATGACCTTTAGACTGTGCTCCGTCTGCAGTCTTCTTTGTCCTTCCCCATGCTTCATAACGTTGCACTTGCTGGGGTTGAACTCCAAGAGCCATTCGTCGGACCAGGCTTGCAGCCTGTCCAGATCCCCTTATAGGCTTACCTGATCCTCGTCCGCTTGTATTCCCCTCATTAGCTTCACATCGTCTGCGAACAAGGACACCTCAGAATCTGAAAACATTCCTACTGCTTACGTCATTCTTTCCCTTTTTATCATTCCTACCACTTTCATCATTCCTACCACTTTCATCATTCCTACCACTTACATCATTCCTACCATTTACCTCATTCCTACCACTTACCTCATTTATACCACGTACATCATTCCTACCACTTGCACCATTCCCACTGCTTATGTCATTCTCTCCAGGTGTCTTACTCCTCACACTTATATTTTTCCTCAACACCTACATCATTCCTCAACACCTACATCATTCCTCAGTACCTATATCATTTGTCAATACGTTCATGATTCCTCAATACGTACATCATTCCTCAAGACCTGCATCATTCCTCAACATCTACATCATTCTTCAACATCATTCCTCAACACCATCATTCTAAACCCATCATTCCTAAACACCTACATCTTCTTCAACATAACATCATTCTCAACATAAACATTATTCCTCAACATCCACACCCATTCCTCAACACCTACATATTCTTCACATCAACATCATCCCTCAGCACCTACATCATTCTCAACATTACATCATTCCTCAACACCTACATCATTCTTCAACATTAAATCATTCCTCAACACTACATCATTTCAATCAACATCATCCCTCAGCACCTACATCATTCTTCACTGACATATTCCTCAACCCAATCATTCTTCAACATCACATCATTCCTCAACACCAACCCATTCTTCAACATTCATCCATTCCTAACCCTAATATTCTTCAACATCAACATCTTTCCTCAACACTACATCATTCTTCAACATCAACATCATTCCTCAACCCCTACATCTTTCTTCAACATCAACATCATTCCTCAACACCTAAAATCATTCTTCAACATCAACATCATTCCTCAACACCTACATCATTCTTCAACATCAAATCATTCCTCACACCTACATCATTCTTCAACTTTCAACATCATTCCTCAACCCCTACATCATTCTTCACACATCAACATCATCCCTCAGCACCTACATCTTATCAACATCAACATCATTCCTCAACCCTACATCATTCTTCAACATAACATCATCCCTCAGCACCTACTCATTCTCAACATGAACTCATTTCCTCAACACCTACTCATTCTCAACTTCACATCATTCCTCAACACCTACATCATTCTTCAACACTACATCATTCCTCAAACCTACATCATTTTCAACATCAAAATCATTCCTCAACACTACATCATTCTTCAACATCAAATCATTCCTCAACACCTACATCATTCTTCAACATCACATCATTCCTCAACACCTACATCATTCTTCAACATCACATCATTCCTCAACACCTACATCATTCTTCAACATCAACATCATTCCTCAACACCTACATCATTCTTCAACATCAACATCATTCCTCAACACCTACATCATTCTTCAACATCAACATCATCCCTCAGCACCTACATCATTCTTCAACATGAACATCATTCCTCAACACCTACATCATTCTTCAACATCAACATCATTCCTCAACACCTACATCATTCTTCAACATCAACATCATTCCTCAACACCTACATCATTCCCTCCACGTTTCAACAGCTTAAATTTCTTGGCTAGAGGAGAAGGCTTCACTTGGATGATTGCTAAACCAACATGCAGAATTAATCTGCCGCCCTGCAGAGTGTCCTCTTGCCTCTGACAATTGAATACTGGCGTCATAAAGGCTAGCTGTTGCAACACCTCTCTGTCCACCTACCTGCTGCTCCAAATTTTGGATTTGGTCTGTCAGTTTATTAATTTGAAATATATCGACTACGCTATGGGAACGCCGATGGAAATATATCACAATGTTTAACTTTGTTAAGTTACCATTTGCTAAATATGCTTAATGCATTATACACGTATATATGTGTGCAAATAATATCTGTGTGCCAATAGCATCTCTGTGTCAATAACAGCTGTGTCAATAATATGTGTGTTAATAACATAATTGTACCAATACATCTGTGTGCCAATAACACCATTGTGCCAATAACATCTGTGTGCCAATAACATCTATGTTCCATCAAGGTCACTGTAAAACATATGAAGAGAAAAAACTTGACATATCGTAATATTTTAATTTTTTCAACCTTTGTCAAGCCTTTTTTTCACTGAAATTAAGATATTTTTTTATTAAACAGATAATTTTTTTAAATTATTTACTCTATCACTTAAGTCTAATCTAATTCCAAAGAAAAATTAAACGCAATTTTAAAATCTTAACTTTTAATAGGTATTATATATTTTTACGTCAGATTTTTATGACTGCCTTTAAAACCAGTCAAGAATATATACCTACCTATACTCATTAGAGAAGGGTATATTCACGTCTCGGTGAATATACCCTTCTCTAAATTTTGGAATTGAGGTAATGGACATGAAGTGATAGGTATATAGAAAATATAGATGTGTCCCAGAGGGTTAAATTGGCGAGACGCTGCAGGTCGTATAATATTTTGGCGTTGGTGTGGCTATTGTGCGAGAGTTTGACCCGGCTGACAAGTCTTGTGTCCAATTTCACAGAATGTGGACCAGCAGCTCTCCAGCTTTCTGTGTTCTGGCTCTGTGTGTGTGTGTGTGTGTGTGTGTGTGTGTGTGTGTGTGTGTGTGTGTGTGTGTGCGTGTGTGCGTGCGTGCGCGCGCGCGCTCACCTCTCCTCTCTATACTGAATTATTTGTTATTGCAGAGGTCGAGTATCTGCTCCTGACTGCGCTGGCCGCTACTGAGTCCACTCCTAGCTGCGTAAGTCCAATCATACCTATCCTTAAAGCTATGTACGGATTATGCATGCACCACTTCGCTGTCTAGGTCGTTCCTCTTCTTGACCAGTCTAAGCCTAAAGAAGTGTTTCCTAATATTCCTGTCACTCACCTGTGTTTTAGCTCCTCTAGCTTTTATCACAGTCAGTTGCGACGCACTAGTATACCCAAAATCTTCATACAGTCGAAGAATATGCAGTCATCCATTTTCTCTCGTGTCTTACTATCGTTAGTGTGTCGAAGAATTCTAGAAGATTTGAGACAAAATTTACCATTTCGAAAGCCGTGCTGTTTGCTGTTTACGAATCTGTTCTTTTCCAGGTGCTCCACTGTTCTCCTGATGATCATCTCCTTAACTTAACATACTAATGTATATTAATGATACTGGTGTGCAGTCTGATGTTACCTGTTTGTCACTTTTTCTTAAATATCGGAATTACGTTCGCTGTTTTCCAGACCTCAGGCAGCTACTTTGATTCAAATGAACTGAAGCATGATTCTAGTTGTTGTTCACTCGGTTCTTCTGGTCCGTCTCTCAGAATCCACTCAGAGATGTCTAGTCCGTCTCCCATTGTCTTCGAGGTTTCTCACCCGTCCTCCTGTTGTGTGTATTGCGTGTAGCACTCGTTGGTGCACCTTCCTCTCTGAATTTGTCAGCGTTCCAGATTCCTCTAAGAACACCTCTCTAATTTTTTATCATCTTATCGCAAACTTCCTGGTCATTCCTAGTGAGGAACCTCCTCCCTTATTAAGCCTTATTACGTGATCCTTCACAGTCGTCTTTCTGATGTAACGCACGTGTGTGTGTGTGTGTGTGTGTGTGTGTGTACTCACCTATTTGTACTCACCTATTTGTGGTTGCAGGGGTCGAGTCCTAGCTCCTGGCCCCGCCTCTTCACCGGTTGCTACTAGGCCCTCTCTCTCCCAGCTCCATGAGCTTTATCAAACCTCGTCTTAAAACTGTGTATGGTTCCTGCCTCCACTACGTCATTTTCTAGGCTATTCCACTGCCTTACAATTCTATGACTGAAGAAATACTTCCTACTATCTCTCTGACTCATTTGTGTCTTCAACTTCCAATTGTGGCCTCTTGTTTTCTGTGTCCCCTCCCTGGAACATCCTGTCCTTGTCCACCTTGTCTATTCCACGCAGTATTTTATATGTCGTTATCATGTCTCCCCTGACCCTCCTGTCTCCAGTGTCGTCAGGCCGATTTCCCTTAATCTTTCTTCATAGGACATTCCCCTTAGCTCTGGAACTAACCTTGTTGCAAACCTTTGTACTTTCTCTAGTTTCTTGACGTGCTTTATCAAGTGCGGGTTCCAAACAGGTGCTGCATACTCCAGTATGGGCCTGACATACACGGTGTACAGTGTCTTGAATGATTCCTTACTAAGGTATCGGAATGCTGTTCTCAGGTTTGCCAGGCGCCCATATGCTGCAGCAGTTATCTGATTGATGTGTGCTTCCGGAGACATGCTCGGTGTTATACTCACCCCAAGATCTTTCTCCTTGAGTGAGGTTTGCAGTCTTTGGCCACCTAGCCTATACTCTGTCTGTGGTCTTCTGTGCCCTTCCCCTATCTTCATGACTTTGCATTTGGCAGGATTAAATTCGAGAAGCCATTTGCTAGACCAGGTGTCCAGTCTGTCCAGGTCTCTTTGAAGTTCTGCCTGGTCCTCATCAGATTTAATTCTCCTCATTAACTTCACATCATCTGCAAACAGGGACACTTCTGAGTCTAACCCTTCCGTCATGTCGTTCACATATACCAAAAATAGCACTGGTCCTAGGACCGACCCCTGTGGGACCCCGCTCCTCACAGGTGCCCACTGTGATACATCATTACGTACCATGACTCGTTGTTGCCTCCCTGTCAGGTATTCTCTGATCCATTGCAGTGCCCTTCCTGTTATATGCGCCTGATGCTCTAGCTTCTGCACTAATCTCTTGTGAGGAACTGTGTCAAAGGCCTTCTTGCAGTCCAAGAAGATGCAATCAACCCACCCCTCTCTCTCTTGTCTTACTTCCGTTATTTTATCATAAAACTCCAGAAGGTTTGTGACACAGGATTTGCCTTCCGTGAATCCGTGCTGGTTGGCATTTATACTCCTGTTCCGTTCCAGGTGCTCCACCACTCTCCTCCTGATAATCTTCTCCATAATTTTGCATACTATACACGTCAATGACACAGGTCTATAGTTTAGTGCCTCTTTTCTGTCTCCTTTTTTGAAAATGGGAACTACATTTGCCGTCTTCCATACCTCAGGTAGTTGCCCAGTTTCCAGGGATGTGTTGAAGATTGTGGTAAGTGGTACGCACAACATATCTGCTCCCTCTCTAAGGACCCACGGAGAGATGTCCGGTCCCATTGCCTTTGAGGTATCGATGTCCCTTAGCAGTTTCTTCACCTCCTCCTCATCTGTATGTATGTCGTCCAACACTTGGTGTATTCCTTGTTGGTGTCCCCATCTGGTCTGTCCCCCCAGAGTCCTTCCTGTCTCTACTGTAAATACTTCCTTAAATCTCGTGTTGAGCTCCTCACATACCTCTTGATCGTTTCTTGTGAGTTCTCCACCTTCTTTCCTCAGCCTTATCACCTGGTCCTTGACTGTTGTCTTCCTCCTAATGTGGCTATACAGCAGTTTCGGGTCAGATTTGACTTTCGATGCTATGTCGTTTTCATACTGTCGCTGGGCCTCCCTCCTTATCTGCGCATACTCGTTTCTGGCTCTTCTACTAATCTCCTTGTTTTCCTGGGTCCTATGCCTCCTGTACCTTTTCCATTCTCTGTTGCACTTAGTTTTTGCCTCCCTACACCTTCGGGTAAACCAAGGACTCGTTTTCGTCTTCCTATTATTTCTGTTTCCCTTGGAACAAAACTTTCCTCTGCCTCCTTGCACTTTGTTGCCACATGTGTGTGTGTGTGTGTGTGTGTGTGTGTATGTGTGTGTATGTGTGTGTGTGTGTGTGTGTGTGTGTGTGTGTGTGGGTGTGTGTGTGTTAGTTACCATTTCGTCCTAGGCACATGTCTATTAGACACTAGGCCTGTTGTATATACGTGCGTAGATGTGGATGTATGTATATGTTCTCGCCTAGTTTCTCACCTAGCTGTGGTAGCTCCTGGCCCCACCTCTTCACTGGCCACTACTAGGTCATTCCTCCTGCTCCATGAGCTTTGTGATACCTCCTCTTAAAGCTATGTATGGATCCTGCCTCCACTACATCAGTTCCCAGACTATTCCACTTCCTGACAACTCTGTGACTGAAGAAACACTTCCTAACATCCCTGTGATTCGTCTGAGTCTTCAACTTCCAACTGTGACCCCTTGTTGCTGTGTCCCATCTCTGGAACATCCTGTCTCTGTCCACCCTGTCGATTCCTCTCAGTATTTTATATGGCGTTATCATGTCCCCCTTCTCTCTCCTGTCTTCCAGTGTCGTCAGGTCGATTTCCCATAACTCTCCTCGTAGGACATACCACTTAGCTCCGGGACTAGTCTTGTTGCAAACCTTTACACTTTCTCTAGTTTCCTTACGTGCTTGGCTAGATATGGGTTCCAAACTGATGCTGCATACTCTAATATGGGCCTAACGTACACAGTGTACAGGGCCCTGAACGATTCCTTATAAAATGTCGGAATGCTGTTCTTAGGTTTGCTAGGCGCCTGTATGCTGCAGCAGTTATTTGGTTGATGTGCGCATCAGGAGATGTGCCCGATGTTATACTCACCCCATGATCCTTTTCCTTGAATAAGGTTTGTAGTCTATGGCTCCCTAGACTGTACTCCGTCTGCGGTCTTCTTTGCCCTTCCCCAATCTTTTTGACTTTGCACTTAGTGGGGCTGAACTCCAGGTGCCAGTTGCTGAACCAGGCCTACAGCCTGTCCAGATCCCTTTGTAGTTCTGCCTGGTCCTCATCCGATTGGATTCTTCTCATCAACTTTTCATCCGCAAACAGGGACATTTCAGAGTCTATTCCTTCCATCATGTCGTTCACAAATACCAGAAACAGCACCGGTCCTAGGACGGACCCCTGTGGAACCCCGCTCGTCACAGGCGCCCACTCTGACACCTCGAAATGTACCATTACTCGCTACTGTCTTCCAGACAGGTATTCCCTGATCCATTGCAGTGACATCCCTGTTATCCCTGCTTGGTCCTCCAGCTTTTGCACTAATATCTTGTGTGGAACTGTGTCAAACGCCTTTTTACAATCCAAGAAAATGCAATCTACCCACCCGTCTCCCTCTCTTGTCTTACTGCTGTCACCCTGTCATAGAATTCCAGTAGGTTTGTGACACAGGATTTCCCGTCCCTGAAACTGTGCTGGCTGTCGATGAGAAGCTCATTCCTTTCTAGGTGTTCCACCACTCTTCTCCTGATAATCTTCTCCATGACTTTGCATACTATACATGTCAGTGACACTGGTCTGTAGTTTAGTACTTCGTGTCTGTCTCCTTATGTGTGTGTGTATGTGTGTGTGGGTGTGGGTGTGTGTGTGTGTGGGTGTAAATTTTTTTATAATAATTTTCTGTAGTAATTGTACGAAGGTTAATGAAGTTGTTTGAGGAGTAAAAGTTAGAGAATCGTGGCTGTGATGGATTTGTTAACCAATGCACTGCGAGAAGTAACAGCCTTGTTGACCAGGTAAGTACCTGACAAACCTGGCTGCTAGTGTAGAAAACTCTCGATACCCATCAAAGATAACGATAAGAGCAGCAACTCCGCAAATTGAGATTAAAATCTGGATAAGGTTCTTATACAGTCTTCAGTTAGAGAAAATTCTTAAGTACACAGAAGAAGAAGAAGAAGAAGAAGAAGAGGAGGAGAAAATAGAAGAACAACAACAACTACTACTACTAGAACCACTACCACAAAAAAAAACAACAATAACTATCACCATCACAACAAACATAACAATTACAACCATAATCACAACCACAACAACATCCACTACCACCACAACAACCACAGAAACAACATCTACCACAACCCCTACAACAATCACCAAAAACAATATCATCACAACAACCCCAACCACTACCACTACAACACCCACAACAACCACCACTACCACCACCACCGCCACAACAACAACAACAACAACAACGGTATTGTCTTCCCTTCATTTTTTGAGTACATTTCTCCATGCTTGTTTGTGTGCCTGTGTGTGTGTGTGTGTGTGTGTGTGTGTGTGTGTGTGTGTGTGTGTGTGTGTGTGTGTGTGTGTGTGTGTGTGTGTGTGTGTGTGTGGGTTGGTGGGTACATGCGTCTTTGTGTGCGAATATATGTCTATGTACGTCCTTACATCCATCTTTGTGTGCGTACTTACATATTTGTGTGCTCATGTGCTTGTATGTGCAGTTGTATGCGCCTGTGTTGCGTGTGTATACGTGCATAATATTCATGTGTACGTACGTGCGCATCCGCATCTTGGCAGTCAAAGACGTGTGAATGTAGGTGTGTGCGCACAAGAAGGTATATTTTTGTCTTCTTAAATCAGCAACAGTAAGCTGATGCATATCACACACACACACACACACACACACACACACACACACACACACATACAGAGGTCCCACAGGGGTCGGTCCTAGGTCCAGTGCTATTTTTGATATATGTGAATGATATGATGGAAGGGATAGACTCAAAGAGACCTGGACAGGCTGGAAGCCTGGTCCAGCAACTGGCTCCTCGAATTTAACCCCGCCAAATGCAGTCATGAAGATTTATTAAGGGCAAAGAAGACCGCAGACAGAGTATAGTCTAGGTGGCCAAAGACTGCAAATTTAGCTCAGGAAAAGGATCTTGGGATGAGTATAATACCGAGCATATCTCTTGAGGCGCACATCAGTCAAATACCTGCTGCAGCATATGAGCTCCGGGCAAACCTAAGAATAGCATTCCGATACCTCAGTAAGGAATCGTTGAAGACTCTGTACACCGTGTACGTCAGGCTAATATTGGAGTATGCATCACCAGTTTGGAACCCACACCTGATCAAACACGTCAAGAAATTAGAAAGAGTGCAAAGGTTTGCGACAAGACTAGTCGCAGAGCTAAGGGAAATGTCCTAACAACACTGGAGGACAGGAGGGGTAGGCGAACATGATAACGACATATAAATACTGAGAGGAATTGACAAGGTGGACAGAAACAAGGGATCACTATTTGAAGCTGAAGATTCAGCTCAGTCAGAGGGATGGTAGGAAGTATTTCTTCAGTCACAGAGTTGTTAGTAAGTGGAACGGTCTTGAAAGTGACGTAGTGGAGGCAGGATACATACAAAGTTTTAAGACGAGGTTTGATAAAGCTCATGGAGCAGGGAGAGAGTGGACCTAGTAGCGATCAGTGAAGAGGCGGGGCTAGGAGCTATGACTCGACCCCTGTAACCACAAATAGGTGAGTACAAATAGGCGAGTACACACACACACATACACATACACGGATGAATTACAGAGTAACAAAAATGACAGTAACAAAGATAACACAGAAACAAAGATGACACAGTAACAACGATGACACAATAACAAAGATGACACAATAACAACAATAAATACCTAGAAAAACAGGTTTTATGGTATCACGGACTCAAGTACTTTTTCAAGGCTTTTTGTACTAGGTTATGAAAGATACTAGAATACGTGTAGACAGCAGAGCAACAAAAAAGAATGAGAAAGAATTTACACATCTGATGTTTTATTCCCACCGCCAAACTTGTATATTTTGTTCTTGCATTATGTAGAGTGGGTTCAACAAATATAGTTATTAAATTGTGACAAGGAAGAGATCGCATAGAAACTCATCAGGTAAAAAATTAAGATATACAGAGAACTGACTCTAATATAGTATTAACCAGCTCAAGGTTTGTTAGGAAGTGAAACAAGGTAGCCTACCCTGGGGCCACTCTCCTCATCATAGCTAGCATATCTCCAATACAAACTGGTAGTTACCTCCAATTTGAATGGTGCATTCATCCGAACAAGCGATGAACTACCATGCTTAAAGGTGGTTATTGATGACACTCTGGGCTGTGGTTATGTATGATGCACAACGAATATAATAATATCCTCGGTGTATGCCCCACATGGGACCTGAAAAGCTAGTCTTTTAGAGATGAGTGAGAGGGCCCTAGCTCCCCTTAATCCTCATCTCCCTTAACCCCATTATCTCCCCAATCCTTGCCTTTCTTAAGTCCCTTTTCCCTTGTCTCACTGAACCCCCCTACTTCTCACCCTCCCACTCAGCCACTCAACGAGAGAATACCAGCTGTTTGTTCACCAACATTTTTATGATGGATGCAAGGCTCACCTCACGAGAGGCAGGTGTTACCAGACCCTGACTCGCTACCACCCATGATATCCTTGCTTTTTATGCCGACTCTCACTCGTTACCATGGCATCGTGCCGTGTGAAAAATCTTCAGGTGCCTACCCTAGGTACTCATTGCCTTGAATTTGAGTGGTAGATGCCCATATAAAGTCCAGAAGTTGCTGGGATTGAGGAGAGAGTTGAGTGGCAGGCTACAGGAGGTGGCAACTGTGAGAGGAGAGGCGGGGAAGCCGTGACGTGGGTTTTAACATTTTTCTTGGAAGTCTGGCGTGATTCTTTCCCCGATTCCTCAGCTGATTCCTCCGCTGATCCCTCTGCCGATCCCTCTGCCGATTCCTCTGCCGATTCCTCCGCTGATTTCTACTCTAGACACAGGTGAAGATCAAGCTTTTATTGTGACACTTTTGTTGTGTGTGAGTAGCAGGTGAGTTGCCTGCAAAAACTTACCAGCTAGACCCATGAAGGAGGCTTATCTGCTAGGCCCATGAAGGAGGCTTATCTACTAGACCCAAGATGGAGGCTTATCTACTAGACCCATGAAGGAGGCTTATCTGCTAGGCCCATGAAGAAGGCTTATCTACTAGACCCAAGAAGGAGGCTTATCTACTAGACCCATGAAGGAGGCTTATCTGCTAGACCCATGAAGGAGGCTTATCTACTAGACCCATGAAGGAGGCTTATCTACTAGACCCAAGAAGGAGGCTTATCTACTAGACCCAAGAAGGAGGCTTATCTGCTAGACCCAAGAAGGAGGCTTATCTACTTGACCCATGAAGGAGGCTTATCCACTAGACCCAAGAAGGAGGCTTATCTGCTAGACCCATGAAGGAGGCTTATCTACTAGACCCAAGAAGGAGGCTTATCTGCTAGACCCTTGAAGGAAGCGTATCTGATAGATCTATGAAGGATTACCAGCTAGACCTGTGAAATAGGTTTACCAGCTAGACTTGTGAAGTAGGTTTACCAGCTAGACTTGTGAAGTAGGTTTACCAGCTAGACTTGTGAAGTAGGTTTACCAGCTAGACTTGTGAAGTAGGTTTACCAGCTAGACTTGTGAAGTAGGTTTACCAGCTAGACTTGTAAAGTAGGTTTACCAGCTAGACTTGTGAAGTAGGTTTACCAGCTAGACTTGTGAAGTAGGTTTACCAGCTAGACTTGTGAAGTAGGTTTACCAGCTATAACTGTGAAGGAGGTTTACCAGGTACGCCTATGCAGGAAGCTTACCAAGCAGACCCATGGAGGCTTACCGTCTAATACAGCATGGATATCAGCTAATTCTTTGTGCCTGATTGAAAACACCCTGGTTCTGCTCGATGGTGCCTTGGCTGCTGATTAATAACACCTCCAGACACTGGACTATATTCTCCTCGAGAATAAAATTGTCATTCTTCTGCTACATTAAGTTTACTTGTTTTTCTCTGTGAATAACAGAAGCTTGTAATATAAACCTGTACATTATCTTATGTTTGCTTAGTGTTAATGGTCACCGTCGAGGATTGTTATTGTAAGAAGTGATACCTTTAATTATCTATTGCTGAGAAAATGTCCAAGCCCTCTCTTCATACCAGTGTTATTTTCTCTATATTCACCATTTCTGTGATAGTGTGTAATAATTTTAATAAATTAGTTATGGTAATGAGTAAACAGGGATGGAGGTGCTTCGTACGGTCTTGCACTACTTCCATTATAAGTATTGGGTGTAACTACTGTTTGGTAAGTTGGTAGGTGCAGCATTGTACCGCCCACGCGTGCTCAGAGGTCAGTAGCTGACGATTTGCTGCTGAAAGGGAATTACATGAGCGGCTGCTGTGTCTCTATTAACATAGCCTCACACAAACGCCTTCCAGTACAGTTCTGAGCATTGCTTGGTATCTGCAGCCTACTTCAGTTGTGTAAACTATATTGTTTTAACTAGTGTGTTGGATATAGCTTCTAAAAAGAAGAGGTTGAGAATATCTATAAAAAACTGGTACTTTTTCATTACAGTAACACTGTACATTTCGCTTGTGTTACTTGTCATGTTCGAAGATAGTCTGACAGACGTGTCACCACCAGGACGTGTGTGAACTTAGTATTCTACTTTTCGAACGAAGCCGCTGTGAAGCAGTTTAGTACTTTTTCTTATGATGTATCTGTCCTGCTCAGGCAAACTATATTTTTGAGTACACTGTATGTCTTGTGACTTTAACTCGTTCGGGTAGTGTTGACCTTTACTTTGGTGTACTGAACTCTTATTTCTACATTGTCTGCTATGTCTTCAGTCAGTCTCAGGAAAAAATATTAACTCATCTTTGTCGACTCAGAGTATTCTTAGATTGAACTGAATTTGTCTCTGATTACTTGTTGGTATCAACACACACGATACAAAACACATTGCTTTTGATCAAAGGACAAATGGAGTGTATTTTGTAGACACACACACACACACACACAAACACACACACACACACACACACACACACACACACACACACACACACACACACACACACACACACACACACACACACACACACGCACACACTTTTGACTTGGGGTCGTCCGAAGATGAATTGTACACCTTGCCAGCTGTGGTGGCCTTAAGAGTTTTGCTTTGATATATATTGTGTGACTGGCTCGGTGCGAACTCTGATATTACAAGGACTCCAATGAAGATAATTCACTTCGACTTTTTTGGGTTATGCTACGTAAATATGTATGATAATTGTGTTTATGTATACCTGTACCTGAATAAACTTCCTAACTTCGATAATGTTCTAACCTGTGAATGATATTGTTCATGCAGACTGTCAGTATATTTGTACCGGATCTCTTCATTCTGTAAAGATTGTTGCATTATACTCTTCTTGTTTTATCAAGAACTTAAACGGGTAAGGAGAAGTAAAACTGACTGTTTAAAACCGTGAACTGATTTTCGTGCAAGACGTTCTGCCTGAAGTAGAAGTCAGCATGTCTCATAAGCTGGCCCATCCAGGAGCTAGATTCTAACTGTCCTAGAACAAGTTTCTAATGCCTTAATGCTATATTCAGCCTGTTAGTATTTGCAGTGTGAGAACAGTCGGCCAGGGATAGTTCTGTATGGGTGTAGTATGTTGTATTCCTTGTTACTTTGGAGTTTTCATGTATATGTATGAATTCGCGTCATGTTGCTATATCTGGTACAACCAGTGGTGGAATTCACCTCATATTACTGTATCCGGTTCAACCAGTGCTAGAATTCAATAAATGGAGTTCTGGAGAACTGAGGTTAACCTCACTTCAAATTAGCTTCACCATGTAAGGTCACAGACGATTGAAGACACGTCTTATGTTAATGAGATTCCTGAGTCAGGTCCAACACACAACATAACAAATGAGGATTCAGACGACGAAGTTCCTGCTGCTCAGATGTGTGTACGTGTTCCTTATCTTAGTTTATTGTTATTGACAGCATTTAAGAGTTTTAAGGGCCTCTGTTGCTGATGCTTCCGTTGCTGACGCCGCCGTTGCTGACGTCTGCCTCACTGACACAGTTATTTTTAGCCTCTGAAATGGATCGAAATCTGAATATAGTTTGAAAAGATTTTTTTCTCAAATAATATTTATCATTGTAATGTATGGATAGTTACGTCGCAATAACTGCAGTTTGCATTGTTGCTAGCTAGGTGTTCCGTTCGCTGCACTTCTCTGTTGTTGATACCAAACTGTTAATATTAGCAAATTTTCCTGTAAAAATGGCAGAGCGGTTTTTATTTTTGTATTATGGTTTTAGCTTATGTTAGTGTATATGGTTGTATTTTCACTATTATTTTATTTTGGTAGTGTGTTTAGTTGTATTTAATGATCTGATGGGTCAAAGTGGCTTGTAGATATTTCTGATTGGTACTCTGATTGTTTGTCTGAGCTTTTCTGTGATTCTTCTTGACTTTTTTCTATTTTTTCTTTGGCTGTCTTTCTGATTACTCTTCTGATTTATCCACAGAGTCCTTCTTATTTCTACTCTAATCTGAATCCTCCCTTATTAGTTCTCCCTCCAGATTCCTCTTGAGTTCTTCTCTTAATCCACATAATTCCCCTGAATTCTCCTGACTTATTTCCCAAATCCTGATAATGTAACTAAATTTTTATTTCTTTCTTGAATCCTAATAACCCCTGATTTCTGCTGATTTATTCCTCAAATCCTGATAATCTCTTTAAAGTCTCCTGATTTATTCATCGATTCCTGATAATTTCCCTTAATTCTCGTAATTTCTTTCCTGAATCCTAATAATTTCCATGAATTCTACTGATTTATTCTCTGAATCCTAATAATTCCCAGAAAATCCCCTGATTAATTCCCTAAATCATCTTGATTCACTCCCTGACTTCCCTGACGTCTTGATAGCTGCGGTACGTGAGGGAGAGTTTTCCCACAATGGAGGGAAAATGGTGAACACGGTTGCATTTAACTGACGTGTGTGTCTGGCCGCGTCCTGATGATGTATTGGGCGAGATTTGACGAGTTTCTCTAGAGTTAAGTTTAGCGTATGCACTTTACAAAATCCTGTTTTTTTTATTTTTGCGTATATGATGCAGGCTACATCGCTACGCCTGATTTTGGGTGTATATGATGCAGGCTACGTATGCAACGCCTGATTTATGCTCTTACGATGCTCGCCACGTCTGTTACTCCCGATTTTCAGCGTATGCAATGACGCTAAATCTGTTACGCCCCATTTTGAGCATATACAATGACGCTACATCTGCTATGCCTGATTTTGTGCGTATACAATGACGCTACATCTGCTACGCCCCATTTTGAGCATATACAATGACGCTACATCTGCTATGCCTGATTTTGTGCGTATACAATGACGCTACATCTGCTACGCCTGATTTTGTGCTTGTACAATTCAGGCTGTCTGTGTTACGCCCGGTTTCTTGCATATACTATGTACTGTAGTAAATTGGTAGACAGCCACCGCCTAGGAAGGTACTGCCGTTCTGTTATGCAGTACGGAATGGAAGGCTGTTAAAAGGTTTGCACTCTGGTAGGACTGCTGTTATTTTCTATTCCACAAACAGATAAAGCATACGAACTTCTACTTATATTCAGTATACACATATCTCTATTGTCTGTTGTCCAATATAAAAAGCCTTGTCTGAGACTGGGCCGCAGGGGCGATAATACCCTGCCCCCTTGATCTATTAACAGATATTGTAAAATATAACTGGTTACGTGTGTTTCTTGAAATATTAAGAGATATCACGATATTAATGTCTTGTCGAGGAACGACTCGTGGTATTGTTACAGACAGTAGACACATGGTATTATAACATAAAGGAACGATACGTGGTATTGTAACAGTAGACACATGGTATTATAACATAAAGGAACGATACGTGGTATTGTAACAGTAGACACATGGTATTATAACATAAAGGAACGATACGTGGTATTGTAACAGTAGACACATGGTATTATAACATAAAGAACGATAAAGGGTATTGTAACAGTAGACACATGGTATTATAACATAAAGGAACGATACGTGGTATTGTAACAGTAGACACATGGTATTATAACATAAAGGAACGACACACGATTTACCTAGGCTACAAAAATGTTTCTCAGCAAACTAACAGAGACAATAGAAGAAAAGGACTTGGGATTAATGATAAGCGACGACCTCGAAACAATGCCTATCTGTGAGCAACAGAGCGAAGAGAATGTCAAGCTTCTCAGCTACTGTAGAAGCCAGACACCATACCGACTTTATGTGGAAGGGGTAACTTAACCTTTTTACGATTACAGACCACCAATGGACTGCCCATTGTCCTCGTACCCCCTTCACCCGACTGTCCGAAATAATTATCATTGCTATTATGCATCAGTATGATTTCAAAAGATTTCAATATCTTGGTTTTTACTTATGAATAAATGGAAACAGAACAGCTGATAATTTATTTTAATCTAACAATAACTTTTTTTTAATCTTCAAAAATCGAGTCCCATACCCCCAATACAGTGGACCCCCGGTTAACGATATTTTTTCACTCCAGAAGTATGTTCAGGTGCCAGTACTGACCGAATTTGTTCCCATAAGGAATATTGTGAAGTAGATTAGTCCATTTCAGACCCCCAAACATACACGTACAAACGCACTTACATAAATACACTTACATAACTGGTCGCATTCGGAGGTGATCGTTATGCGGGGGTCCACTGTATTTATTATTATTAAGGAATATTCAAAACACTTAACATTTTCTCTTTTAGGAAACGGAGACTTTGATATCTCATTCAAACCTTTGAGATATTTAAATAACTTTGACACACACTAACACGAACTATCTGAAGCGCTCTGAGTTCTTAACTCGAGAGAATAAATGAAACTGAGTAGTGGTGGTAGAAGTAGGTTGTTGAGTCACAACAGAACTGGTGGTAACCATATGTAGAACCTCTGGTACACTCACTGGTAACCATATGTAGAACCTCTGGTACACTCACTGGTAACCATATGTAGAACCTCTGGTACACTCACTGGTAACCATATGTAGAACCTCTGGTACATCACTGGTAACCAATGTAGACCTCTGGTACACCACTGGTAATCATATGTAGAACTCATTGTCATCATGAAACCCATATGTAAAACTTTCAGTACTGGTCTTTTAACTTCTGAATACAATGGAATCAAAGAACCTGATAATTACTTTAATCTAATATAACTCTTTAACCCCTTCAAAATGAGAACTCGGTCCCATAACCCAATAACTCTGGACCTCACCTGGTAACCCGATATTTTTTCACTCCGAACATATTTTAGTTGACACTACTGTACCGAAATTGTTACCATACGGGAAATATGTAAGTAACTTGTCCCATTCAGACCCATAACATACTCGGTACAACGCACTTACATATTAAACCACTGTACATCACTGGTACCATATGTAGAGTATCGTGTAATCGCTGGTAACCATATGTAATTTGGTATCCCATCAACCGTTAAGAACCTCTGGTCACTCATGGTACATTGTTAGAACATCTTGATACACCTCATTTTGGTTACCATATTATTGTAAATCACGAACCATATGTGAACCGGTACAGAACGGTCATATTAATTGGACATCAAAATACTTAACCTTTTACCTTAGGAACGGAGAACTCTGATATCTCATGTAACCATTGTGAAAATTGTAACTCACTTTAACAATAAACACGGAACTACTGAACCTCTGAGATCTTAACTCAGGAATCATATGAAACCTGAGAAATACTGGTAAAATTGTAAAATGTACACTCAGACTGGTTTAACCATATGTAGAACCTCTGGTACACTCACTGGTAACCATATGTAGAACCTCTGGTACACTCACTGGTAATCATATGTAGAACCTCTGGTACACTCACTGGTAACCATATGTAAAACCTCTGGTACACTCACTGGTAACCATATGTAGAACCTCTGGTACACTCACTGGTAACCATATGTAGAACCTCTGGTACACTCACTGGTAACCATATGTAGAACCTCTGGTACACTCACTGGTAACCATATGTAGAACCTCTGGTACACTCACTGGTAACCATATGTAGAACCTCTGGTACACTCACTGGTAACCATATGTAGAACCTCTGGTATACTCACTGGTAACCATATGTAAAACCTCTGGTACACCACTGGTAATCATATGTAGAACCTCTGGTACACTCACTGGTAACCATATGTAAAACCTCTGGTACACTCACTGGTAACCATATGTAGAACCTCTGGTAGACTTACCTTTGTGAGTGGCAGTATAGTAACAGGAATAATTAAGAGAGAGTAATAGTACTAATTAGAGATACTTGTAGTTCATGTCTATTATTCCCTGATGTCTCTTCTGTAAGTTCCAATATGTCATTGTATATTTCCCCCAGCCGTGCATATTTCCCCCCAACAGTGTATATTTTCCCCCAGCAGTGAGAGGAAGGAGTGGAGAGCAGGGAGAGAAATTCTCCTTTTTATTATTGTTTTTGACTCACGCCCCTAGATAATATACGATAGTCTTTAATCTAGGCAGTAATAGATCATTCTTCTCAGCAGACAGCCTCGGTGTGGACTCCCAAGACCTCTGCTGTCATTCTTTACCATGTATTCCCTGTTATACCTCCACCCACCTTTCCTTTTTATCCCTCCCTCCCATTCTCCCTCCTGTTATACCTCCTCTCGCCCCTCCCTTCAGCCCTCTCCTTCGGAGTGTTTTAGCTATGATTACAATTCCTGGGCGGGACTGAGGTATGACACCCGCGATCTAATTTGCATACCAAGGCCATACGCTTTTTGGTCTCCTTGACGCTTAGAACTTGGACGAGATGAATTATGAAAAGTGGCAGCCTCTCTCTTTGTTGCTCTGCCTGCCAGCAGCAGTACTGAAGTGTTGCCAGGGGCGTGCAAGTGGCAGGGAGAGAGAGAGAGAGAGAGAGAGAGAGAGAGAGAGAGAGAGAGAGAGAGAGAGAGAGAGAGAGAGAGAGAGAGAGAAAGGTAGGTAGGTAAATTGGTATGTAGGTAAGTAGATATATAGGTTGGTTGTTAAGTGGGTAATGGGTTGCTGGGTTGGCGGGTGGACAGATGGGTTGACGAGTGGATTGGTGGTTTGGCGGTGGATAAGAGTATTAGTAGGGGTGGGTTGGTAGGGAGGTGGGTTGGTTGTATTTATATTCATTGACAAGTATCCCATGAAATGTTCATCAGCTAGGGCAGCGCCAGAGGTTATGTTTCAGCAGAGCTGGAGTTACTATCACATAGGCATACCGTCTCCTGGGATGCTTATGCCATACACACCAGAAACCGATTGTTTTTAATGAATATATCTCCAAAAAATCACAGAATAGGAGCAATTAAACTTATATTTAGGAAAAAGAATGAAAAGAGAGGGGTGGGGAAGAAATTTGGATTACATTATACATGCATGTCAGCGAATTTGTTTATGAGGATAGGCTCAACGTTGCAATAGCCTCTCAACATTTTGAAATTATATGTCGAAGAATTTATACTAGCAGTATTGCACTAGCAACACCCAGTTTGAACATCATGAACAAACTGTACCTGTACTAAGGAATAACCATTAAATGTAGGCTGACCCAACATAAGTTAGGCAGAGTTCAGCTGCCTAACATTAATTAATCAGAGAGCACAGGTAGCTAGGCTAGTTAAGAAAAAATATTAATTTCTATCGTTTCATACACTACAGTTGTTCCTTTGAACGAATCTACATGGTCTTCCTACGCATTTCTGCAACATTGCAAGCTCCTGATGATGTGTTGACTGCAACGCGAAAGGCCTACGGCTATCATTCAACTCCCCAGTGATTGTTTTTGCATCTTATATATCTTGCTAGCGATTTATGCAAAGTTTTCTATTAAATATATCCTAGTGTTTGCTCACGTGTCTTTCTCAACTATGAGAATAATTTTCTGAGGGTACCAGCCTAGTACATACCATATACAGTTACGCCTTGATTTACAAACACATTGAGAATCTGATGTATTGTGTATAGAGTTATTATTATTATATATTATTAAGCACAATACGGAAGGACCCTAAAGTGTTTGTAAGTTGAAAACTTCATGTATTAAGAATATTATACGCAATTCAGTAGGTCCTCGACTTAAATATGTTGAGAATCTCCCGTATTGTGAATATCATTATTATATATTATACACAATACGGAAGGTCCCCAGCGTTGAAGACTTTCTGTATTATGAATCTTATACACAGTTCAGGTTTCCAATGTGTTTTTAGGCCTAGGACTTGTTGTATTAATAAAATACACTGCATGAGGTAAATTAGAACGTGAAAATAGAGGAACATTAGAGGGGGCTACTGGTTTATGCCGCTCGGGGGAGGTTCCTTGACGCTGGTGAGGGGTTCTTGATCTAGGGAATTGGATCTATTCTCCGGTTCCCTGAACTGAAACTTAATGCCTTCCACCCTCTCCCTCCCTACATGCACTGTATGATCCTACAGTTTTAGCGCTCCCCCATGATTATAATAAATAATTCTGGCCTATGGCAGTAAATGGTATGGTAATACAGACATGATGTGGATAATGACACAAGGATATTTATTAAAGGAAACGTTTCGCCACGAATGGAGAAGCAACTCATGGTGAAACATTATATATTGACAGATACCCAACTTTTAATAATAATTTCTTTGAAAAATTTGTTTTTCTGTGTGTGTGTGTGGTGTGTGTGTGTGTGTGTGTGTGTGTGTGTGTGTGTGTGTGTCTGTGTCTGTGTCTGCGTCTGTGTACTCACCTAATTATGCAAGACAGGTATACAATACCGACAAGATGAAAGTTAAGACACATGTGCAACATCTGGGTATCTTTATTGTAGACGTTTCGCCATCCAGTGGCTTTATCAGACAGGTATTGTATACCTGTCTTGCACAACTTGTCAGGCACTGCAACATCATGGAATCTTGGTTCAGTGACATCTACATCACCTTCTTCACGGCTGTTACAACTAACCCATCAATTTGGGTAGGACCTACTTCCACTGGGGAATCCCGCCTCCAGTGACTATGTCCTCGTCTGCTACACGTCCCTATTCACTGACGCCTATATAAGCGCCAGTCTCCTTGTCTCTGCTTCAGAATCTCTACTACCACGGTGCTGTAACACCACCTTCAAGGCTGAGGGACTGATTACCTCATTCTCCTCCTGTTCTTCAAGTTTCTCCTATGTATGGACTGATGAAGCCACTGTGTGGCGAAACGTTTCCTCAATAAAGATACCCAAGAGTTGCACATGTGTCTAATTTATCAACATGTCGGTTCTCTGAACCATTCATCTGTTTTCTAATTATGTCCAAGAATCTGTATTGATAAAGCCACTGGATGGCGAAACGTCTACAATAAAGATAACCAGATGTTGCACAAGTGTCTTAACTTTCACCTAATTGTGATTGCAGGGGTCGAGCCATAGCTCCTGGCTCTGTGCGTGTATAAGCACTTTACTTTGTGGCAGTATAGGTAAAAACTGAGATGTTTAGAACAGAATAAGCCTTTATTAAGACAACGTTTCGCTCAAGGAGAGTTTTGTCATGATTTGATTCACTGAGCGAAACGTTCTCTTAAAATCTTCTGCTCGATATACTACCCATATTTGAGTGTCCAGTGTTCTACACCTGATTGGCTGTTGCGGATGTGCAACAGCCAATCATGTGCCGTGCGCTAATTATTGAAGCCATACAGTACTTAGTGAGGCTGTGCATTACATAGTGAGGTCACGCACTAATTATTGAGCCCGTGCACTGATTACTGAGGCCGTGCACTTACTGAGTTAGCGGACTAATTACAGATTGCACTCATTATGATAATACTTATATAGCTGTGGTCTGTGATAACTTACTTAACTCTGGGCTATGATAACTTAATTAAATAGCTGTGGGCTATGATAGCTGTAGGCTATGATAACTTAAATAACTGTGGGCTATGATAACTTAGCCTTGGGCTATGATAAATTACTTAGCTGTGGTCTATGATAACTTAAATAGCTGTGGGTTATGATAACTTAGCTGTGGTCTATGATAACTTAAATAACTGTGGGCTATGATAACTTAGCTGTGGTCTATGATAACTTAAATAACTGTGGGCTATGATAACTTAGCTGCGGACTATGATAAATTACTTAGCTGTGGTCTATGATAAATTACTTAGCTGTGGGCTCTGACAATTTAGCTGTGGTCTATGATAACTTAAATAACTGTGGGCTATGATAACTTAAGCCGTGGGCTATGATAACTTAAATAGCTGTGGGTTATGATAAATTATTTAGCTGTGGACTATGATAATTTAGTTGTGGTCTATGATAACTTAAATAACTGTGGGCTATGATAACTTAAATAACTGTGGGCTATGATAATTTAGCTGTGGTCTATGATAACTTTCTGTGGGTTACGATAACTAGCATACCCGTGGTCTATGATAACTTACATAGCTGTGGTCTATGATAACATAGCTGTGGGCTATGATAACTTAATGTGGGCTATGATAACTAACATAACTGCTGGAATGATAACTTAAATAGCTATGTGGTCTATATAAATTACTTAGCTTGGCTATTTATAACTAAATAGCTGTTGGGCTATATAACTTAGCTGTGGTCTATGATAAATAACATTAGCTGGGGCTATGATAACTTAAATACTGTGGGCTATGATAACTAACTGTCTGGGTATGATAACTAAATAGCTGTGGTCTATGATAATTACTTACTGTGGTCTATAGATAACTAAATACCATGGCATGATAACTTAGCTGTGGCTATGACAACTTATACTGTGGCTATGATAATTTCATATCTGTGAGTTATGATAACTTTCTCTGGGTTACATAACTAGTCATACCGTGGTCTATGATAATTCTACTGTGTCTATGATAATAACTGTGGGCTATATAACCTAATGTGGTCTATGATAACTTACATAGCTTGGCAATGATAATTAAACATAGCATATAGGGTATAACTACATTAGCGTGGACTATGTGATAACAACATACTGTTGGTATAACCATTATGGACATATGATAGTAAAACAACATTGAGGCATGATAACTTACTAGCTGTGGGCTATGATAACAACAAGCTCTGGGTTAATATACCAACATATCCTGTGGCAGTGATAACTTACTGTAATTATAATAACTGACAACCCGGGTAACACTTACTGTTGACTAACTTCGTGGTCTAAAAATTTGACAACATGGGTATGAACTTACCATGGTATACTACATACCTGTGGTCTATGATAATTTACTGTATTCTGTTATAACTTACATACCTATGGTATATGATAACTCACATAGCTGTGGGCAATGATAGGTATAAACATTTCAATGATAGGTATAAACATTTTAGTGATAGGTATAAACATTTCTGTACACATGGTAACATACCACATATTCTTCAGTGTATATATGTTTATGCACAAGGTAACACTATTTGCTCTCGTGAGAGAGATGCTGGTGGAGCAGCATGCACTGACTCATGTCTCTGAATTACGTTTTTCCAAGAATTATTCTTGAATTGATCCTCTCAGGCCAGTTTACCACCTCTCAGGTCAGTTTACCACCTCTCAGGTCAGTTTACCACCACTCAGGTCAGTTTACCACCACTCAGGTCAGTTTACCATCTGTCAGGTCAGTTTCCCACCACTCAGGTCAGTTTACCACCTCTCAGGTCAGTTTACCATCTGTCAGGTCAGTTTACCACCACTCAGGTCAGTTTACCATCTGTCAGGCCAGTTTACCACCTCTCAGGTCAGTTTACCACCTCTCAGGTCAGTTTACCACCACTCAGGTCAGTTTACCACCTCTCAGGTCAGTTTACCACCACTCAGGTCAGTTTACCATCTCTCAGGTCAGTTTAACAAACCACCACTCAGGTCAGTTTAACCACCACTCACTAGGTCAGTTTACCATCTGTCAGGTCAGTTTACCACCACTCAGGTCAGTTTACTATCTGTCAGGTCAGTTTACCACCACTCAGGTCAGTTTACTATCTGTCAGGTCAGTTTACCACCACTCAGGTCAGTTTACCATCTGTCAGGTCAGTTTACCACCACTCAGGTCAGTTTACCACCACTCAGGTCAGTTTACTATCTGTCAGGTCAGTTTACCACCACTCAGGTCAGTTTACCACCACTCAGGTCAGTTTCCCTATCTGTCAGGTCAGTTTACCACCACTCAGGTCAGTTTACCATCTGTCAGGTCAGTTTACCACCACTCAGGTCAGTTTACCACCGCATAGCAAATAATTCTCTCGTATTCTTTCCCAGTCAGTTCTCCCATTAAGGAAATTAAATTGATCTATTTCTTCATGTCCGAAATAAGATACACAATTGCAAATAATTTGATCCTTTATTGACATTTCGCCCACACAATGGTTCTTTATCTAGTCCCAAATAGATCTCTTTGTGACTTTATACGGACCACTGTCTAGATAAATCCTTGTCGATATTGGATGACGTTAAATGCGTTTGTCTCTTTCCATCGTCTCGGTATTTTTGCATTATTTCTCTTCTTCATATCGTCTGTTGTTCACGTCGTAACGTGATAGTTTGTACTTCAGCGAGCCTGTGGCTGGAGTCTTAGTAGGCTGCATTTATCACTATTATTTTCTGTCCATTACGTGAAAGTTTGTGCCTGATGGTGCTTCAATAAGCCATACTTGTGATCCTCTTGTCACTGAATTCTTCAATGTTCATAAAAAATAAAAAAAAACTCTTGTTGGAAGAGGACAATCGTATACAGTTCTGGAATGATGAAGTAATTCGTGACGAAAGGTTTCCTTCACTGAATGACCTGAACTATACACAAGCATCCTTCCACAGCAAACACTGTGTGTAATTGTTGTCTTCTAGTCTGCTCCGTCACCTGTCGTCTCAACTCCATCATGCCTCGTTGAAGCCTTAACCCTCGACACCACACCCTTGAAGCCTCACCCTTGATACCACACCCTTAAAGCCTCACCCTCTACGCCACACCCTTGAAACCTCACCCTCTACACCACACCCTTGAAGACTCACCCTTGACCAGTGGCCATGAAACAAAATTCACTCAGCTAGACGCTTACAAATAGTGATGCATAACTATATATAACATCCAGAGCGACAGATATATATTTGGCGAGAGCGAGCCGTATATATGGCCACTGCCGGCCATATATTAAGCCAGACACGTATATAAATATGACACGGGAGGCAGAAACACATGTCCAAGACATACATACATGCAATGCAGCAGCCACCGCAAATGATTCTTATCAATAATTCACCTCGCAAGTCAATATAAGAATGCCACTCTTGGGGGTAAAGTGACCCTTGCGCTGCCAGGCCGTAAGGGTTTGTGTGTTGGTCTTGAAGGCAGTAGCTTACTTGATTAAAATTCTCGCGAGAAGCTCAACAGGTCGTCTGAGCTAGTTATGGTGGGGTGATTATGTGGCTCATTCCATGACCGGGTTCAGTTCGGGAGGACCGGACTCGGTTCGAGGGAGGACCGGGTTCGGTTCGAGAGGGAGGGACCGGGTTCGGTCAGTGGAACCGGTGAGTGGAACCAGATTCGTCATTTTACGCGAGGTTTGGTTCTTCTCACGACTGCGTTTTGGTTTGTGATACGGCCGGACTAGGAATAGGCCTGGCTAGGGGAGCATGCCTAGGACTAGCGGGTGTGGTCCAGCTTATCTTGCTACTCGAAGTCAGGCTTTCACTGTTGTTAAGACAGTGGAACATCACTGTTCAACGAGGATGAAACGGTAACTGTATTTCTCCCGCTCCCCATTTTCTGTTCAGTCGTCCTAAAATTACATTATTGTTGTGCTTTTGATATAATTGTTATTTTTTGATAAGAGATGACAGTCTAACTTAACCAAACTTAATCTAGCCTAACTTAATCTAACTTTGCCTAACCTAAACTAATCTAGCATAAAGTTGTATGCCATCTTAGGTTAGTTAGGTAAGATTTGTAATGAAACAAGACAAGTGTTTCCTAACGCGGGTCTAAGTCATAGAATGACCCGCCGCTGGAGCTTTTGGTCACCTGATCTAGGCCTTCAGCCGGCTTACCGGTCCATCCCTTAAAAATTATGGTAATGATTTTAACCATTCCTATGCCATCTTCAGTGAGTAGTTTGTCATTTAATTTACAGTGGTTGTAGATGTTCAACCAAAGAATGAAAGCTGCCATACTCTTCCATGGAACAAATCTGATCACCTTCCATACCCCAGGAGCTCTAAGATCCTTACGAGTTTAGCGCTTCCCCCCATAAATATGACAATAGTCCTGCCTCGTTCGTTGTTTTTTTTTAAAGTTTGTTGATAACGTTATTTGACGATGGTTCAGGACCGACCGAAACATCGATTAGTTTTTATTTATAATTTGCGGTCTAATTGTGAATTGTTCCAGCCATCTTATTGTGACTTTGTGGGTTAATTGTAGAGTTATTCAGCCATGATATTGTGACTACGTGGACTAGTTGTGAATTGATCCAGCCATGGTAATGTGACTTTATTGGTAGTGAATTGTTCCAGCCGTGGTATTGTGACTTTGTGGGTTGCGAATTGGTTCGTCCATAGCATTGTGAGTTGTGGGTTGTGAATTGTATTAATCATGAAATTGTGGTTCAGTTGTAAATTGTTCCAGCCATAGTATTGTGATTTGTCTGGGTCATGTATTGTTCCAGCCATTGTAACACTACGTTGCGGGTTATGAATTGTTCCAGCTATTGTGTTGTGGCTTTTGCTCCACAGGCTCTTCTCTTTTGTTTTATCTCTGGGTACTGCTAGTAGGCTCCTGCCTCTGGGTATTACTAGTAGACTCCTGCCTCTGTGTACTACTAGTAGGCTCCTGCCTCTGGGTACTACTCGTAGGCTCCTGCCTCAGGGTACTACTAGTAGGCTCTGCCTTGGTACTACAAGTAGGCTCCTGCCTCTGGGTACACAGTAGCTCTGCCTCTGGGTACTACTAGTAGGCTCCTGCCTCTGGGTACTACTAGTAGGCTCCTGCCTCTGGGTACTACTAGTAGGCTCCTGCCTCTGGGTACTACTAGTAGCTTCTGCCATCTGGTACTACTACTAGGTTCCGCTCTGGTATAGTAGAGGCTCCTGCCTCTGGGTTGATACTATAGGTCCGCCCTGGTACTATGTGCTCCTGCTTCTGGGTGCTACTAGTAGGCTTCTGCCTCTGGTACCAGTAGGCTCCTGTAGTCTCTGGGTGTGAGTTAGTATAGCTCCTGCTCTGGGTGCTACCAGTAGGCTCCGCCTATTGTGGTGGTCATCTAGTAGACTCTGCCTCTGGTGCTACTAGTAGACTCTGTCTTGGTGCTAGTAGTAGCTCCTGCCTCTGGGTACTACTAGTAGGCTCTCCTTGGTACTACTAGTAGGCTCCTCCTCTGGTACTACTAGTAGGCTCCTGCCTCTGGGTACTACTACTAGGTTCCTGTCTCTGGGTGCTAGTAGTAGGCTCCTGCCTCTGGGTGCTACTAGTAGACTCTTGCCTCTGGGTGCTACTAGTAGACTCCTGTCTCTGGGTGCTAGTAGTAGGCTCCTGCCTCTGGGTACTACTAGTAGGCTCCTCCCTCTGGGTACTACTAGTAGGCTCCTCCCTCTGGGTACTACTAGTAGGCTCCTGCCTCTGGGTACTACTAGTAGGCTCCTGCCTCTGGGTACTACTAGTAGACTCCTGCCTCTGGGTACTACTACTAGGCTCCTGCCTCTGGGTACTACTAGTAGACTCCTGCCTCTGGGTACTACTACTAGGCTCCTGCCTCTGGGTACTACTACTAGGCTCCTGCCTCTGGGTACTACTACTAGGCTCCTGCCTCTGGGTACTACTAGTAGACCCCCTCCTCTGGGTGCTACTAGTAGACTCCTGCCTCTGGGTACTACTACTATTTTCCTGCCTCTGAGTACTACTAGTAGGCTCCTGCCTCTGGGTACTACTACTAGGCTCCTGCCTTTGAGTACTACTAGTAGGCTCCTGCCTCTGGGTACTACTACTAGGCTCCTGCCTCTGAATACTACTACTAGGCTCTTGCCTCTGGGTACTACTACTAGGCTCCTGCCTCTGGGTACTACTACTAGGCTCCTGCCTTTGAGTACTACTAGTAGGCTCCTGCCTCTGGGTACTACTACTAGGCTCCTGCCTCTGAATACTACTACTAGGCTCCTGCCTCTGGGTACTACTACTAGGCTCCTGCCTCTGAGTACTACTAGTAGGCTCCAGTTGGACCAAGATTCTGTGTTGCCTTATATGGATTTCTCATCACATTTAAGTGTTATCCATAACTTTCATACTTATTCCTATTTTCTTCTGATGTAGCTCTGTATTAACCTTGGCTCCTCGTTTACTGTATTTCTGTTTATTTCTCTGTTTTTCAGTTAGTCGTCTCTGTTTCTCTTAACTTCCCCCTTTTTTTCATCAAAATTTGGGCTTACGTTGCAAGCAATCCTGTTACAGGATTTTACATCTTTGCATTGCTGACTGAGCCTTTGGTTCTGCCTGAGATTCGTGTAGATTCGTGTAGATTCGCGTGTATGTGACGCCTTCCAGTATTATTTAGTAAGAAAGTGTTTAGTTTTACGTTAATAGTTCACAGTAGCTGAAAGTCGATGAATTAAGACATGTATAATACTTAGGTATATTTATTTTTAAAACGTTTCGCCAACCAGTGGCTTTATCGGTTAAATACAGAGCTCTTTACTAAACTGATAAAGTCAATGGTTAGCGCAGCATCTTAAGAATAAAAATAATCAAGTGTTGCCCATGTGTCTAATTCATCGTGTTATTTCTTTGAGGGGGTCGCCCGCTAATCACAGTGCTCCGCTGTATTCCTGTCAGGAATCGTCTCATACCGGTGTGGTGTTCTCTCTTGAATACTGACCTCGTGTTCCCTTCATCCTGAGTCCTGCTTTCCACTTGCACAAGGTGAGAGATCATCAGTACGCTGAAGACGCTTGATCAAAACCAGTCTCTCTAGTCTATCATTTCAATGTCCGAGTTGTTGCAGGAGAAAAGTAGATGCAGCCTCTCTGGCTTATAAGCTCCTTTTGATGTCGCAAGGGAAAACTAGATGCATCTTCTCTAGGTCATAAGCTCCTCTTGATATTTCATGTTTCTTAATTTGGTGTTTCAGGATGTTCGTCGATGGTGATGATAATAACCACTCTCAACACGTATTTAAGACCCTGTTGGGGTTTCGCCTCTCTTGAAATTCATGGTCACAGGTGTCACCGAGGTGATTTTAATACTGGGTTAGTGGAAGAAAAGGAGAGATCGTTTCACTGTGCTTATTTCCTCACTCTTGAAGAATGGAGACCTGTCCAATAACCTGACCCAACTTACTGTTTTAGCAATCCTTTATACGATACATTTCGTTGTTTCAAAAAAAATGTAATGGAGGAGCGCAACAGGAAATCTGTTGGATCATATCAGGAAGATCCTACTAGTGCTGTCTGACTGTTCTTGTTTGGTGGTGGGTTGTATGTGAATGTCCTTAATATCTCTGGCTTAATGAAGTCATCGCAGACTTACAATACCACTCATTCGGGTCTCCAGAACTTCCTAATTAACTGAGCCTTCATTTTTTGAGAAAGCTCGGAGGATCGAGCCTTCACTTACCCTTGTGCTAAATTACTCTCACAAATTTAGCTCTTCAAATAAAAATAATAATAATTATTATTATTATTATTATTATTATTATTATTATTATTATTATTATTATTATCACGTGTAAGTCCTCTAGGAATATGATATCTATTATCACTTCTTCATTTACATGGTCACTACGAGGTCAGGCTATATATGTATCTTTGCATATTTGTGTGTGTTTTGCACACCTACGTGTTTTTCCTTATTCAAGTGTGTGTACTTGTTCAACATATATATATATATATATATATATATATATATATAATATATATATATATATATAATGTCGTGCCGAATAGGCAGAACTTGCGATCTTGGCTTAAATAGCAACGTTCATCTTGCCATATAGGACAAGCGAAAATTTGTGTATGCAGTAATATCGCCAAAATCATTCTGAACCTAACGAAAAAAAATATATTTCACTGTGTTTGTTTAGTATTAAATTATTGTAAACATATCTAAAATATATTTGTTTGGGTTAGGCTAAAATAAATTGCTCTTGTTATAATAAGGTTAGGTAAGTTTTCTAAGATTCTTTTGGTGGAAAATTAAAAAAAATTTACATTAACATTATTGAAAAAAAATATATCTTTAAACGTATAAGAGAAAATTTTAGAACGGACTTAATTTTAAATGAGTTCTTCCTAATTGACCAGTTTTACATATTCGCCACGACATATATATATATATATATATATATATATATATATATATATATATATATATATATATATATATATATATATATATATATATATATATATATATATAATGTCATTTATGTCATTTCTAAAATTTTCTCTTATACGTATAAACATATATTTTTTCATTTATGTAATGTAAAAATTAATAATTTTGTACCAAAAGAATCATAGAAAACTTACCTAACCTTATTATAACAAGCGCAATTTAATTTAGCCTAATCCAACTTAATATATTTTAGATAAGTTTAAATTAATTTAATAATAAACAAACACAATGAAATATATTTTTTTTTCGTTGGTTTCAGAATGATTTTAGCGAAATTATTGCATACACAAATTTTCGCTTGCCCTATTCGGCAAGAAGAGCGTTGCTATTTAAGCCAAAATCGCTAGTTTTATCTATTCGGCAACACACACACCACACACACACACACACACACACACACACACACACACACACACACACACATATATGCTTATGCATGTGTCTGCTTATGTATTTGTGTGTATGCTTGTGCGTTTTGTGCACTTGTGTGTTTTAGTTTAAGAACTTGATTGTTTGCTTGTGCACATGTGCATGTTTGCTTGTGGATAAGTGTGTGCTTGTGTACGCTTGTGTGTTTACCCGTGCGTTTGTGTGTTTACGTGTGTGTGTGTAATTACCCAAAATACTTTGCAAAATAGGTTTAAAACCTATCGACTACACTTGAATACAGTCAACATTTTCACTGCTAGGTAAGAGAATACTTTATTCCCTTAAAAATAGGGATTAATGTAAAGTCTCAGCGTATATACACCTCTCAAGGTACATATACGCTGAGAGAGATACACCTCTCAGGGTATATATCAAGGGCTTTCAGTTATACTTTTAAATATGATGCTAATGATATAATTATTACTATTAATATTATAATTATTATTATTATCTGTAGAGGTAGTAATTACAACAGTAGATGTAGTAGTAGTAGTTGAAATAGTAGTAGTAATAGTAGTAGTTGAAATAGTAGTAGTAATAGTAGTCATAATAATAATTATTATTATATTTTATTATTATTATTATTATTATATTATTATTATTATTATTTATAGCTTATCAACTAGAGGTTAGTCTCGTGAAATCTCTCCCTATTTTACCAAATATTATTTTCAAGAACTCAGTAGTTTTAACATCCTATGTCTTCGTTAATTTTCTTCGTCTTCTACCACTCAGTGAAGATATATTTCCTGTCCGGTCAACTACCACTCAGTGAAAACAATCTATACCTGGAGAGGATTTCGGGGGTCAACTCCCCCTCGGCCCGGTTTGTGACCAGGGCTCATGGTGGATCAAGACCTGATCAACCAGGCTGTCAACGTACTCATAAATAAACATCATTTGTATAAAACATTCTACATAGAGCTTCTGTCTTTGTTGTCTTTATTATTGTCGTACCAAGAAACGCAAAGAGCAGTGAGTAGTTAATATATTACAATAATCGTATGTTTTATACAAATATAAATGCAAATAAAAAAATCAGCCCTATACATTGTTTATATATAAATGGGTGACACTTTAGAGATCATGTTGGAAACCCATTGTTAGGTAGGCGAAACGATTTGGCGGTAAAGACATTCTAGTGTTGTACATGTCTTATTCAAGAACGTAGTTAATAGTTAATTTCTGTGTTGCTGGCACTGAGTGTTTCTTCTGTACTTCAGAGTATTTCAAGTGTTTACGTGTACTTATCCTGAAGAGAATTGGTAGGAAACGTCGATGCGATGGAGAGAGGCATATAGAGTGTAGAAAGATCTTTCATTGACATTGTTTTGTGATATGATAATGAGATACTTATGCAACATATGGGAATGTTTGTTGAAGAAACGTTTCGCCAAACAGTGGCTTCATCAGTCCAATACAAAGTAGATATAGGTAAGGAGAGGAGGAGATTGAGGTAATTAGTCCCTCAGCCTGGAGTCGATGTGTTCAGTCCATCACTCTTGTAGAAAGTACAGCACAGGGCCGTAGCAGTGGCTTGTATACTGTAAGCCACTGCTATGGCCCTGTGCTGTACTTTCTGAAAGATTGATGGACTGAACACATCGACTCCAGGCTGAGGGACTGATTACCTCAATCTCCTCCTCTCCATACCTATATCTACTTTGTATTGGGCTGATGAAGCCACTGTGTGGCGAAAAGTTCCTTCAATAAAGACTCCCATATATTGCATAAGCGTTTCAATTCTTCAGCTTGTCGGTTTTCAAAACCATTCATCATACGTGATATGATAATGCCCACTATGTGGGCGAAATGTTGTCGATAAAGGATTTTATTGCAATGCCTTTTGAGTCTCTATTTCTGTGTGCGTTCCATGTCACCTCTGCTGCCCCAGTCTTCACACGAGAGATCTTTATATGTAGTTATCATATCTCTTTTGCTACCCGTGTTTTCCAACGGGAGAACTTTATATGTAGTTATTATATCTCCTCTTCATGCCTTGTTTTCAAACGGGAGAGCTGTATATGTGGTTATCGTGTCTCTTCTGCTGCTCCAGTCATCAAAGAAGAGAACTTTCAGTGTGTTTATTCTGTCATCGTGAGTCACATTTCTTAATCCTGAAATATATTTCAGCGCATTTCTTTGAGTGTTTTCTAAAGTATATATGTTCGTGTACTCTACTAGTTTTGGTTGTCGGGACCTAGTCGTAGCTCCTGGTCCCACCTCTTAGCAACCGAGTTTCCTGATTTCCAAGCCTTTTGGGGCCAAATTATAACTATTGTCGATACTTCATATTGTCTGCCGTTTCAGTTAATTTTAACCAAGTCCTCTTGACTGATAATTGCAGTGTAGTATTTCACGTGATCTCTGGTTCACTTGTATCGCTAATTTTCTTTGTGCCTCCTTGTGCTAACTAAATTTTGCCATTTCTCTGACACATTTAACCTTCGTGAGGGTGCTTGTAAAGGGCTCTGGGTACAATGAGTTGCAGCTACCCTCTAGTTCCTTGAATCTAGCTTGATTATCTCCCATTTCCCAGGCACTGTATGACTCCTAGGGGTTTAGCACTTCCTCAATAAGATGACATTAATACTTAATTTTGTCTTCAGCTTCTATCTATACCTCATTGTGGCTGGTCTTCCAGTCTCTCTCTTCTCTCTCTCTCATTACCTGTTACGTTCATTATCAACACAGCTACTCCCTTCTAGGACTATAAACCTCTATCTCTAGTGTTATTATCCCATATATAGTTACGCGTTTATTAGACCATAGGTATTTATCATTGATAAAGGAGGCGAGGAGACCGTTCATAAGTTAAGAGTAGCGCCCGGGGCTGCCCCAGCACTGTCTTACCAGACAGTGAAGACACAGAGCAAGTGCTCTGGCTCCTTGATATTCGAGGTGGCTAGGTGCGTGTTGGACCCCCTGGGGTACGCTGCTGCTGCTATGGCTCCTCCTCCCTACTACTCTACCTCTTCCCCTCCCTCTTCCTCCTCCCCCTTCCCCTCTCTCTCTCACACCGTCATTACCTACTGTGTTCAGAAATTACAACTTTATTCATGATTGTAGCCAGAGATTGCGGGCTGGATGTAAGTCAGACCGCCTTTGTTGTTGTGACGTTGAGTTTTATATTGGTCAGTGTGGGTGAGGCGGCCGCCGCTCACCTGCCGATACCGCTCCCCTCCCCCTGCCCCCCTCCCCCCTGCCCCCCCACACTAATTACAATCTCATATATGTCCTTCTTGGCGAGATTTATGAAAGCATTATTGCAATGTATAACCAATTATCCGCTGGGGCTGAGCGTGGCCCGAGCATACAGATAGTGCGGTGCTGAAGGAGACTCCCACTTGGAACTGCTGAGATGGTGTTAAGGTGACGGCTGACGGGGCGGTGCTGCTGCTGTTGCTGTTGCTGCTGCTCCTGTTGTTGTTACTGCTGCTATTGTTGCTGCTCCAGCTGTTGTTGTTACTACTGACGTCGTTGTTGTTGTTGTTGTTGTTGCTGCTGTTCTTCTTGCTGCTGGCGCTGCTGTTGCTGTTGATGGTGATGCTACTGCTGTTGTTGTTGCTCCTGCTGTTGCTGTTGCTCCTGCTGTTGCTGTTGTTGCTGGTGCTGGTGCTGCCGCTGTTGTTGTTGTTGCTGCTGCTGGTGCTGCTGTTGTTGCTGCTGATCCTGTTGTTGTTGCTGCTGTTGTTGCTGCTGCTGCTGTTGCTGCTGCTGCTGTTGTTGTTCCTGCTGCTGCTGCGACTGCTGCTGTTGTTGTTGTTGCTAGTGCTGTTGCTGTTGTTCTTGCTGCTGTTGTTGCAGTTGTCGCTGATACTGTTGTTGTTGCTGTTGTTCCTGCCTGCTGTTGTTGCAGTTGTCACTGATACTGATACTGTTGTTGTTGCAGCTGCTCCTCTCTTTTGTTTCATCGTTACACAACTAATTTACCCTTTCACACACATTTTTCTTTGCTGAACACAGCACTTGTGAGTCGGACCGGTAAGCCACATCTACGACCAGCCGTAGGAAACAAGCCAGCGTGAAAACCTGGTTTTACTGGGTTATCCTGGGTTACTGAGCCTCAGGGCTAATATTTCGTACAATAGCTTCAGCGTCTGCTTACAGCATTCGTATCTGTGTAACTAAATGACAGAGTGTGTAGCACAGCAACACAGCAGTTTCTTCTTGCTGTGCCTCTACCCTTGAGAAAAACATGTCTGCTGTCTGTATCATTAGACATTACCGTCTATAGCACACATAAACGTCACATAGCACGCCTCACCGTCACACAACATACATCACTGTCTATATCACACACCACCGTCACATAACATATTACCGTCACATAACACACATCACCGTCACATAACACACATCACCTATATTACAATGAACAGCGATGTTTTCCTGATCGTCTGGCATGACGGGTGGATGAATCTGAAAGTATATAGCACATAACCGCTTCTTTTTAGATAATAATGAATCTCTGAAGCGTCTGTGTTGATGCTCCAACGAGTGCCACTCTCTCATCTTTGAGAAATTTGAGAAATATAAGATGACTCTTAAGGTGGTCGCAGATCATTCATGAATATCTAAACATCAGTACTGCAGAATATGACTGTAGCATCAATAGTGTAGCCTGACATGACTGTAGCATCAGAAGTGTAGACTGACATGACTGTATCAACAGTAGTGTAGACTGACATGACTGTAGTATCAGTAGTGTAGACTAATATGACTGTAGCATCAGTAGTGTAGACTGACATAACTGCAACATCAGTAGTGTAGACTGACATGACTGTATCAACAGTAGTGTAGACTGACATGACTGTAGTATCAGTAGTGTAGACTAATATGACTGTAGCATCAGTAGTGTAGACTGACATGACCGTAGTATCAGTAGTGTAGACTAATATGACTGTAGCATCAGTAGTGTAGACTGACATGACCGTAGTATCAGTAGTGTAGACTAACATGACTGTAGCATCAGTAGTGTAGACTGACATGACTGTAGTATCAGTAGTGTAGACTAACATGACTGTAGCATCAGTAGTGTAGACTAACATGACTGTAGCATCAGTAGTGTAGACTGACATAACTGCAACATCAGTAGTGTAGACTGACATAACTGCAACATCAGTAGTGTAGACTGACATAACTGCAACATCAGTAGTGTAGACTGACGTGACTATCATCATTATTTTCATCATATTTATTGCTAACATGTTTCTTAAGTAAAAGGAATCTCATTATGTACTCTCATGCTCGTAGGGATGTTGGTTAGTTGATTCCATGTAAATTAGATATTTTAGATATCCTAGATATTCTAGACGGCTGTCATCTGTACCAGAAAGTATTGATTACATACGGAGAGACACTCGGCTATCCAGATTTATTATATTCGTCAGGACAGAGTCCTAACTCGAGGTCCCAGTGTCCTTTGCATTAGTTACGTGCGCCTTATATGCCGTAGTTTCCGGTATATAAGGCGCACGATCATGTATAAGACGTACCAGACTATGTTTCCAAGCAGTTGTAACACAGTAAACAACTGCTAAAGTATAACCCAAACTTACCCTTAACCCTGACCTTGAGCATATAAGGCGCAGTCTGATTTTTCCAAGACATTTTGTGGGGGGGAAAAGCGCGTCTTATATGCCGGAAAATACAGTGCTTCGGGTCAGTTTCAGAGAATATTAAGCAAACATTTTAGCGTGTGCCTACAGATGCCAGGTTCATGGCTTGGTTCAACGATGCGCTTTCTCTGAAACACAATAACAGCTCCAGTTTGGAAAGGTGTTGGCAGTTTGTGATTGCGTTTGTAATGATATTCCGAGTGTAGGCAGTGTAGGCTATATATATATATATATATTATATATATATTATATATTATATATATATATTAATGTGGTGTGTGTGTGTGTGTCGTGCCGAATATGTAAAACTGGTCAATTAGCAAGAATTCATTTTAAATTAATTTCTTTCTGAAATTTTCTCTTATACGTTCAAAGATATATTTTTTTCATTAATGTTAATGTAAAAAATTTTAATTTTGTACCATAAGAATCTTAGAAAACTTACCTAACCTTATTATAACAAGAACAATTTATTTTAGCCTAACCCAACTTAATATATTTTAAATACGTTGACAGTAATTTAGTATTAAACAAACACAGTGAAATATATTTTTTTCGTTAGGTTCAGAATGATTTTGGCGAAATTATTGCATACACAAATTTTCACTTGTCCTATATGGCAAGATGAGTGTTGCTATTTAAGCCAAGATCGCAAGTTCTGCCTATTCGGCACGACATATATATAATATATATATATATATATATATTATATATATATATATATATATATTATAATTTGCCAGTCTGTCTCGACAGTCATCCGTGTCCAACTAAACAGATCTCCAATGATGAAAGTTAAGGACAAAATTTAAGAGGTAACGAGTGAGAAGAATTCCAGTAGTGTTGAGATTGTGACTTGTGTAGCTGCTGTTCATTCACTTTGTGTAGTTGTTTCTCTCCCGTCCTCCCTTACTTCCTTCATCCTTTCCTTCCTTCTTTCCTCCCTCCCTTTCTTCTTTCCTTCCTCCCTCCCTCCCTCCCTTCTTCCGTTCTTCCCTCCCTTCTTCCCTCCCTTCCTCCCTACCTGGAGGGTGTTCCGGGGGTCAACTCCCCCGCGGCCCAGTCCTTGACCAGGTCTCCTGGTGGATCAAGACCTGATCAAGCAGGTTGTTACTGCTGGTTGCATATAGTCCAACGTATGAACCACAGCCTGGCTAATCTGGCATTGACTTTAGGTATTCGTCCAGCTCCCTCTTGAAGGCAGCCAGGGTTTATTGGTAATTCCCCTTATGCCTGACTTAGGCCCCGGACACTTATTGTGTTTTCTCTTAGTGTACTAATGGCGTCCCTACTTTTCAATGGGGTATATTTGCACCGTTTACCCAGGCTCCTCCTTCCTTCTTTCCTCTTTCTCTCTGTTCTCTCTCTCTCTCTCTCTCAACTTTTTCACCCTAATACTTCTCTTACTTCAGCTGTAAGAGAGAGAAGAGAGATAACTAACAAGAACGAAGAAAAGTTAGCTAGATAGTAAGGTATTTACTTAGCTAAGCCTGGTGCTGGGGCAGCAGGACAACACCATTAATTACCTCAGCAAGGTTTGTGTGTAAAAGTGTTGAGTTGGTCGCCTGCCATCTTCACCTATCACAGCTCAGCATCGCACCGACCAATGGAATCTCAGAGCAGGACCCTCATGTCCGTCCGCTCCAAGGGCGGCTGACGGCCAGTACCCATAAGGTCGATGACTGTGCACCTTAGCAGCATGTTCCTCGACTTTACGATCACTGGGTTGCAGCCTCGTCTCCTCCCTGGCCTCACATTTCACGGAACACTGAGAAAACATGTTTGTAAACCAAATATTGACACTTTTCTGGATGTTTTTGACACCTTCGAATAAGGGTGCGTGGAATTTTTTAGATTTCCTTTGTTATTTAGAGAACATGCAAAATTCAAGCCCTGACACAAAGCCATTACAGCGGCCGATGAGTTAGTGAAATATTAAGCAGTTGTAAACATGCCATAGGAGTTTCACACTCTGAACACAAGACCAGCTCAGTAATAATACAAGCCTCGTGTTAGTCTCAAATAAACTCTGAAATTACTCTTTTTTAATTAATCAAGCCCCTCGGAGGTATTTTTTTTGTATCGCGTCGTGAGACAACGGAATCCCCATCAACAAGAAACAAGTTCACGAGAACGCTAAAAGTGCAAGTGTTGGCAAGCGTCAATATTTTGATTGAGATCGGTGAGTTTGGTGGCGAGAGAGAGTTGGGAAAAAAGGCCGGGAGGTGGGGGAGGCTTCTCTGACCCGCGCAGCGGCAGTAACGATGGCAGTAGGAACAGCAGCAGCAACGACGAGCAGAAATAACAGCAATGACAGCATGAACAGCAGCAAAGATAGAAGTAGCAGCAGCAGCAACGACAGTAGTAGCAAGAACAATGATAGCAGAAGCAGCAGCAAATACAGAAGTAACAGCAGCATCAATAACAGCAACGACAGCAATAACAATGACTGCAGCAACGCAGCAGCAACGACAGCAAGAACAAAAACGACTGCAGCAGCAACAACAGCAAGAGCAGGAGCAGCAGCAAGGAGAGCAGCAGAAGCAGCAACAAGAGCAGGAGCAGCAACGACAACAGCATCACCAGCAGCAACACTTGACTGGAGAGGTTTAAACACTCGGGTAGGCGCCAGATGCACACTCGTGTCCATGTATTGTTACACGCCCTGACCCTGCTGCCTGAGGGTGTGTGGGGGCGAGGAGGTGCAGAGAATGATTGCGTGAGTATGCGTGGGGCGAAGGTGCAGAGAATGATTGCGTGAGTATGCGTGGGGCGAAGGTGCAGAGAATGATTGCGTGAGGATGCGTGTGGCGAGGAGGTTGACAGAACGACTCAAATAATGGCAATAAGACGATTGTAAGCAAACCAAGATACGGGTGGGCTTAGAACCCATGGCGAGTGAGTCTTAAACTCCAGGCCAGTGCGTAAACCACTGGGCCTGCTGGCTACAATAAGATCCTTCCAACTAGGTATATTTATACACTATAGGGAGGTTAGCATTGGCCACCACTGTGGCAACAAACGCAAGTTTTTACAGATGAATCTCCCGCTAGCGTGGGCGTGACGAACTCTAGCTCAAGTCCTCTTAAAGCCGTCATTATGGCTGGCCCAGTGGTTTACGCAATGGCTTGGAGTTTTACAACTCACTTGCCATGGATTCTAACCCCATCTTTACGTTGGTTTGTGGAGGGAATGATTGCGTGAGAATGCTTGGGGTGAATAGTGGAGAGAATGATTGCGTGAGGCTACGTAGCTCATTGAGGGGCAAGATAAGATAAGATAAGATTTCGTTCGGATTTTTAACCCCGGAGGGTTAGCCACCCAGGATAACCCAAGAAAGTCAGTGCGTCATCGAGGACTGTCTAACTTATTTCCATTGGGGTCCTTAATCTTGTCCCCCAGGATGCGACCCACACCAGTCGACTAACACCCAGGTACCTATTTGCTGCTAGGTGAACAGGACAACAGGTGTAAGGAAACGTGTCGAAATGTTTCCACCCGCCGGAATCGAACCCTGGCCCTCCGCGTGTGAAGCGGGAGCTTTAGCCACCAGGCCACCGGGCCACCCACAGAAGGTAGAGTGCGTGTGGGCGTGGTATATGTTGGGATGTTTGAGGGCGGGCTGGAGAATATTTTTATTAAATAAACACTGGACTCGCCAATATGGTGTTCGTGTATCCAACACTAATTATGTATCCCTGGTACATGCCATCACGTAGGATGAGCCTCATACAAGGTGTTGAAATGTGTCACCCTGAGCTGGGAGATTTCAATAGGGCGATGAAGATATCGTCAAGAATTCCAGCAAGCGTTCATCAGCTACGACAGCTTCAAAGGATTCCTTCCAACAGAGCTGTAGTTACTATCACTTGGGAACTGTTATCCCTCATGCATTCCTTCCAACAGATCTGTAGTTAGGTTAGGTAAGATTTGTCAGGAGACAGGACAAATGTTTCCTGACGCGGGTCTTAGTCATATGATGTCCCGCAGCTGGAGCTTTTGGTCATCTGACTGAGACCTTCCACTGGCTTACCCATCCATCCCCTTAAACATATTGGTTATGATTATAACCATCCCACAGGATAGCCTATTCCATTAAATACAAATTTTGCATCAACAATGCAAAGTTTAATAAGTTTAAAATTGCTAGAAATACTTTTTACAACCCAAAAAGGGACAACCAGCCTTATTCAACTAAAAATATGTTGGTTCTCCCTTACCATGAAAACTTGGTTGATATGCCTTCTCGTCTTAAGACTTTTAATATTAAAGTTGTATTTAAAAATCTTGATACAGTAAAAATAACTTTTGATAAAGAATTCCCCCCAAAATGCTGACGGATGTGTCTATAAGATTCCTTGTAAAATTTACGATAAAGTTTATTACGGTCAAACTGGTAAAAATCTCGAACTTAGATTAAAACAACATAAATATAGCATTAGAACTGGACAAGATTCCAATGCTCTATTCATGTAAGAGATTTTAACCATCCAATTGATTTTCAAAAAGTTGAGAAAGTAGTATCAAGCAAGTCCATGGTTGACAGAAATGTAATTGAATCTTGTTTCATAAAAAGTAGTTTTGAAAATATGAATATTTCCTTTAGTTTATATAAATTAGACTCATTTATAATTAATAAAATTTGGTTAGAGTTTAATAATACATTGGACAAATAATAAACCTTATTTCTTGGGTAGAATATTTTGTTAGTGGGATGTCGTGAGGACCTGTCTAGTTGGACCAGCGGACCTACTGCAGTGTTCCTCTTTTCTTATGAGTCCGGTATTGTCGCGGGTCAGGTGTTTCTTTGTTGTGGGGGTTGACTGTGAGGTGTAGTCTAAGCCCTTTAATTGCCTTCCTTTGTTTGTATTACTTTCATAGTTCCTTGACAATGTGAGTAGTCACGAAAGCGCTTGGAATTTCACTACTCTTTCACAGTGGTTGTTTTGCATATTTTAAAATCACCTGTTTACTGTGATCTTATTGTGTATATAATATATATATATATATATATATATATATATATATATATATATATATATATATTATACATGTATATATATGTCGTGCCGAATAGGCAGAACTTGCCATCTTGGCTTAAATAGCAACGCTCATCTTGCCATATAGGACAAGCGAAAATTTGTGTATGCAATAATTTCGCCAAAATAATTCTGAACCTAACGAAAAAAATATATTTTACTGTGTTTGTTTAGTATTAAATTATTGTAAACAAATCTAAAATATATTTAGTTGGGTTAGGCTAAAATAAATTGTTCTTGTTTTAATAAGGTTAGGTAAGTTTTCTAAGATACTTTTGATGCAAAATTATAAATTTTTACATTAACATTAATGAAAAAAAATATATCTTTAAACGTATAAGAGAAAATTTTAGAAAGGACTTAATTTTAAATGAGTTCTTGCTAATTGACCAGTTTTACATATTCGGCACGACATAATATAAATATATATATATATATATATATATATATATATATATATATATATATATATATATATATATATATATATATACACACACACACATTTTGCAAAACAGTCAGCTTACTGGATACATTGATGGTACATGGAAATGATTAGCATAACATTCAATATACAAAATAGCAAATGTTTGAGAGATACATATCAAATGCACAAGTGCGTTTGCCAACACATAAATATTAAAAACTTCATCCAGCTCCTCAGAACTGGGATACGTACCCAAGATCCAACAAGCATCACCCCTCTGAACTGTAACAGTGAGCCTCTGGAACAGACAACTAGCTGCTCTGACATCTTATTCTACTTACTCTGATGATTCTTTTCTTCTAATTCCTTCAGAGCATAGATGTGCTTTTCTCGCGTTGGCCGAGGACCTCTGAACTAATGGGAGCAAATATGTAATGATGAACACGTTCACGGCATTTTCTTGACTTCGGAAACCTCTGAACTTGGCAGCTGTATCTCCTTCATTCCTTTTCTGTTCTAGATAGATATCAACCAATGTTGATGCGCATGTGTAATCCCACATTAAATGTTTGCCGTGTGTCCAAGTTCGCAAGGTAATTCCATCTGGGTGCTTTATGCTGATATTAGATGTGCATGGTTGGTATGGCTCCCGTATTGCTGGGCATCCAATTGTTGCAAGGTGATGATGTTAATCCCTTCACATCAGGAGATATTTCCTCAGACCCATTACAAACAAGACCATGGTACCCGAATCAGTCTCTCAATGCACTGCCGCAGATACACCTGTGTTCGGCGAATATTTGGGTGGCAGGGCAAAATAAACCGATACTAATGGTTTGTGGGTCGAGGTGTGGGCCTAGAGAGGAAATGGGGACAACCAAAAGAAAATCTCTTACAAGCATAACCCTCACTGCCTGTGAGGGAAAAGTTCAATAGATAGGAGTAGCGATATAGTAACAATAGTTTCATTGCCGGCTACTTGTTAAGGTAGGGTCAGTCTAGCTCCCGCTATCCCTTCCCCTCCTTCCTCCCCCCCCCCGAAAGGTGACGTGTGGGGCTCCGGTCCAAACAGTAATCACTAGACTCACAGCTCCCAGCACTACTGTAAGTACATGCCTGCCTTGTATTCTAGTGGATTTATTGGTTGAAAGCTTCATTTTTGACCAATAATAAACTTAGTCCTTTCAGTCTTGCTCTAAGTTGACTGTTGTAATAATCACCACGTCTTTTAGGTATTGTACTTATCATGGAGAGTGATTTCTTAAGCAGTGGGTAACCTGTCTATCTTTCCAGCTTGGATGACAGAGAGGGTCACCTGCCAATCAACGAGTTCTCGTTCTCGTCCAGACCAGAGCTTTGGTGAGATGGGTAAGGAAGAAGGATGGGTAAGGATAGAAATTTTGGAAAAGGGTGGGAGGGGGGAGAGAGGTAGGATATAAAAGGTAAGTGGCCCAACCACTTTGGTGTAATTTAAAAAGTGTACGTGAAATGATAAGATATTCTTTAAGGGGTATAAGAATCAACGAGTAGAATTGAAGGAGACGGACTAACGTTCTGAGATGTCCCAAATTTTGATCCACTTACCTGTTTGTGTATGCAAGTATCAGGATATAACCCCTCATCATTGCAGTGGAGAAAACCTGCTTTCCTGTCATCTGGAAGGATTATTGAAAGCTAGAAAATCTGTGAAGAACGAGCCGGTGTGTTGTCATCAACACCTTCGACACCCCCCATCCCCCGCCCCATCATATGCAACGGCTACGATTTCAACAACACGCAGTGTCACCAACACCAGACACCCAAGTTTTATATACATTAGCGTTGAATTCAGTTATCATTTATATTTTTCATTTTTCATTTTCTTTAATGTAGGATTAATACTTCATATTTAAGTGTTTTATATTTTATATTTTCTAAATAATAAAGTGTTTATGTTTGTCAGTTTTTATTCTTTTTCTATACATTAATTTTCCTGAGGAGGAGCCAGCCTTGGTAATACTGTCTGAAGTTGTTACAGGGCTGAGTAAGCCTTCACAAGTGGCGACCTTGCCAGGATCAACTCTACTGAATCAAGATTCAACTCCATCTCGAATCTACCATAGGAACTTCAACGCCGCATACCACAGACGGTTACCACCAGCCATGAGTAATCATTCTCTATGGTAGGACTACAGTACAGATATTTAAAAGATTTGGTGATTGTTATAGTCTCAATTTATTGTAAGTCAAGGCAGGAATACTAGTTAATTCTGCCATCTATTTTTGTGTGAGCTTGAAACACTTTGGAGGATTAGACTCTAGGGACCCGAGATTTTCCAGTGACAATTTGTTTCATTGAGCTCTTTATTATATCAAGGGAACTGTCATAGGACACTCTTGATTTGTTGGTGAGAAGATTGGATGGTCAAGTGACCCCATTCTACTTACTATTTGCTCGGAGCCGGCATAGAACCCTTCATTTTAATTAATACATATTGTTTAATTGAAGTAGGGATCGAGCCCTCTGGTTTATTTACAGTTTGAGCAGAGCAGGAATTGAGCCCTCCGTTTTCTTTAATACCGTTTCATTTCCCCTGATAACGTTTAATTATCTTTCAACATAAAATACCCCGTTTTTAT
>NC_069472.1:14220467-14265467 GCF_026875155.1 Cherax quadricarinatus
AAAACATCCTCGAATTTCGCCAATACTCCTCAAACTTCCCCAATACATCCTGAACTTCCCAAATCATCCTCGAACTTCGCCAATATCACCCGAACTTCCCCAATACATCCTCGAACTTCGCCAATATCATCCCGAACTTCCCCAATATATCCCAAACCTTCGCCAATATCTCCCTCAACTTCCCCAAAAATTCACCCCTCGAACTTCGCCAAATACCTCGAACTTCGCCAATCATCCTCGAACTTCGCCAATATCATCCTCGAACTCGCCAATATCATCCTCGAACTTCGCCAATATCATCCTCGAACTTCGCCAATATCATCCTCGAACTTCGCCAATATCATCCTCGAACTTCGCCAATATCATCCTCGAACTTCGCCAATATCATCCTCGAACTTCGCCAATATCATCCTCGAACTTCGCCAATATCATCCTCGAACTTCGCCAATATCATCCTCGAACTTCGCCAATATCATCCTCGAACTTCGCCAATATCATCCTCGAACTTCGCCAATATCATCCTCGAACTTCGCCAATATCATCTTCGAACTTCACGAATATCCTCAAACTTCACGAAGATCTTCGAACTTCACGAAGATCATCCTCGAACTCCACATCCTCGAACTTCCCGAATATCATTCTCGAACTTCACGAATATCATCTTCGAACTTCACGAATATCATCTTCGAACTTCACGAATATCATCTTCGAACTTCACGAATATCATCCTAGAACCTCACGAATATCATCCTCGAACTTCACGAAGATCATTCTCGAACTTCACGAAGATCATTCTCGAACTTCACGAAGATCATTCTCGAACTTCACGAAGATCATTCTCGAACTTCACGAAGATCATCCTCGAACTTCACGAAGATCATCCTCGAACTTCACCAATATCATACTCGAACTTCACCAATATCATACTCGAACTTCACCAATATCATACTCGAACTTCACCAATATCCTCGAACTTCACCAATATCATCCTAGAACTTCATATCATCCTCGAACTTCGCCAATATCATCCTCGAACTTCGCCAATATCATCTTCGAACTTCGCCAATATCATCTTCGAACTTCGCCAATATCATCTTCGAACTTCGCCAATATCATCTTCGAACTTCGCCAATATTATCTTCGAACTTCACGAAGATCATCCTCGAACTCCACATCCTCGAACTTCACGAGTATCATCCTCAAACTTCACGAGTATCATCCTCAAACTTCACGAGTATCATCCTCAAACTTCACGAGTATCATCCTCGAACTTCACAATACATCCTCGAACTTCACCATAACATCCTCGAACTTCACCAATACATCCTCGAACTTCACCAGTATCATCCTCGAACTTCACCAGTATCATCCTCGAACTTCACCAATATCATCCTCGAACTTCACCAATATCATCCTCGAACTTCACCAATATCATCCTCGAACTTCACCAATATCATCCTCGAACTTCACCAATATCATCCTCGAACTTCACCAATTCATCCTCGAACTTCACCAATATCATCCTCGAACTTCAACCAATATCATCCTCGAAACTTCACCAATATCATCCTCGAACTTCACCAATATCATGCTCGAACTTCACCAATATCATGCTCGAACTTCACCAATATCATCCTCGAACTTCACCAATATCATCCTCGAACTTCACCAATATCATCCTCGAACTTCACCAATATCATCCTCGAACTTCACCAATATCATCCTCGAACTTCACCAATATCCTCGAACTTCACCAATATCATCCTCGAACTTCACCATATACATCCTCGAACTTCACCAATATCATCCTCGAACTTCACCAATATCATCCTCGAACTTCACCAATATCATCCTCGAACTTCACCAATATCATCCTCGAACTTCACCAATATCATCCTCGAACTTCACCAATATCATCCTCGAACTTCACACATATCATCCTCGAACTTCACCAATATCATCCTCGAACTTCACCAATATCATCCTCGAACTTCACCAATATCATCCTCGAACTTCACCAATATCATCCTCGAACTTCACCAATATCATCCTCGAACTTCACCAATATCATCCTCGAACTTCACCAATATCATCCTCGAACTTCACCAATATCATCCTCGAACTTCACCAATATCATCCTCGAACTTCTCCAATATCATCCTCGAACTTCACCAATATCATCCTCGAACTTCACCAATATCATCCTCGAACTTCACCAATATCATCCTCGAACTCCACCAATATCATCCTCGAACTTCACCAATATCATCCTCGAACTTCACCAATATCATCCTCGAACTTCACCAATATTATACTCGAAGTCGCTCTATGACGCCCAAACGTTATTAAAATCCAGAGCTGAGAATCATCCTATGTTAGGAAGAAGGCTTTTGAAACTTGACGTGGTGGGGGAGGAGAAACGGAGGGGGAGAGACGTGGAGAAGAGAGGGAGGGGTAGAGACGAGGAGAAGAGAGGGAGGGGAGAGACGTGAAGAGAGGGAGAGAGAGAGACGTGGAGAAGAGAGAGAGAGAGACGTGGAGAAGAGAGGGAGAGAGAGAGACGTGGAGAAGAGAGGGAGAGAGAGAGACGTGGAGAAGAGAGGGAGAGAGACGGGAGAAGAGAGGGAAGAAGAGAGACGTGAGAAGAAGGAGAAGAGAGAGACGTGGAGAAGAGATAGAGAGGAAGAGGACGGGGTGTACAGAAGAAAGAGGTAGGATAGGAGTGATAGAGAAGGAAGGGGAAAAGAATCGTAGAGAAACAAGAGTAAGGAGGAGATAGGCAGGAAGAGATGAGGGGAAAGGAGAAGGATAGAGAAGAGTGAGAATAGGGGAGAAAGTAGTTAAAAGAGAAGTGGGAGTGTTAAAGAGAAGGAGAGGGCAGAGAGGGGAGCGAAAGGGAAAAAAAAGGAGGAAAGTGAGGGGAGGTGAGGGGAGGTGAGGGGAGGTATAGAAAGCAGGGGGAAGGGGGAAAGAGACCAAATTATATCATATTTTTGAGGAATACTTCGAGGAGTATTTGATGCCATTCTGACGACCTCTTGGGGTTTGCGATGCCGCTTTTGTGCCGCTCATTTGGCTGTTGTGGTATTTGATGGCGAGCCGGCTAGGGAAATTACTATTTGATGGGTCCTTGTGAGGCGGGGAAGGGGGGGTGAGAAGGGGGGTATTATTATGGTTTCCTTGTGGTGGGGTCAGGCTGCCTTCCGTGGGTGGAGGAGGAGCGGTCTGGTTGCCTTCCATGGGTGGGGAGGCGTGGTCAGGCTGCCTTCCGTTGGTGGGGAGGCGGGTCAGGCTGCCTTCCGTGGGGGGGGGAGGGGGGTCAGTCTGCCTTCCGTGAGTGGGGAAGGGGGATCAGGCTGCCTTTCCGTGGGGTGGGGAGGGGGGTCAGTCTTCCTTCCGTGGGTGGGGAGGGGGATCAGGCTGCCTTCCGTGGGTGGGGAGGGGGGTCAGTCTTCCTTCCGTGGGGGGGGGAGGGGGATCAGGCTGCCTTTCCCTGGGTGGGAGGGGGGTCAGTCTGCCTTCCGTGGGTGGGGGAGGGGGTCAGGCTGCCTTCCGGGGTGGGAGGGGGGTCAGTCTTCCTTCCGTGGGTGGGGAGGGGGGTCAGTTGCCTTCCCTGGGTGGGGGAGGGGGATCAGGCTGCCTTCCGTGGGTGGGGGGGGGGTCAGTCTTCCTTCCGTGGGTGGGGGAGGGGGATCAGGCCTGCCTTCCGTGGGTGGGGGGGGGGTCAGTCTGCCTTCCGTGGGTTGGGGGAGGGGATCGTCTGCCTTCCGTGGGTGGGGGAGGGGATCAGGCTGCCTTCCGTGGGTGGGGGGGGGGGTCAGTCTGCCTTCCGTGGGTGGGGGAGGGGGTCAGGCTGCCTTCCGGGTTTGGGGGGGGAGGGGGGGCAGTCTTCCTTCCGTGGGTTGGGGGGGGGGTCAGTCTGCCTTCCGTGGGTGGGGGAGGGGGTCGGCTCCTTCCGTGGGGGGGGAGGGGGGTCAGTCTTCCTTCCGTGGGTGGGGAGGGTGGTCAGTCTTCCTTCCGTGGGTGGGGGAGGGGGGTCAGTCTTCCTTCCGTGGGTGGGGTGGGGGTCAGTCTGCCTTCCGTGGGTGGGGGAGGGGGTCAGGCTGCCTTCCGTGGGTGGGGGAGGGGGGTCAGTTTCCTTCCGTGGGGGGAGGGGGGTCAGTCTTTCCCTTTCCCTGGGTGGGGAGGGGGGGTCAGGGCTGCCTTCCGTTGGTGGGGAGGGGGGGTCAGTCTGCCTTCCGTGGGTGGGGAGGGGGGTCAGTCGCCTTCCGTGGGTGGGGAGGGGGTTCAGTCCCTTTCCTTCCGTGGGTGGGGAGGGGGTCAGTCTGCCTTCCGTTGGGGGAGGGGGTCAGTCTGCCTTCCGTGGGTGGGGAGGGGGGTCAGTCTGCCTTCCGTGGGTGGGGAGGGGGGTCAGTCTGCCTTCCGGTTGGTGGGGAAAGGGGGGCATTTTGCCTTCCGTGGGTGGGGGGGGGGGTCAGTCTGCCTTCCGTTGGTGGGGAGGGGGTCAGTCTGCCTTCCGTGGGTGGGTGAGGGGATCAGACTGCCTTCCGTGGGTGGGGAGGGGGGTCAGTCTTCCTTCCGTGGGTGGGGAGGGGGGTCAGTCTTCCTTCCGTGGGTGGGAAGGGGGTCAGTCTTCCTTCCGTTGGTGGGAGGGGGGTCAGTCTGCCTTCCGTTGGTGGGTGGGAGGGGGGTCAGTCTGCCTTCCGTGGGTGGGGAGGGGGTCAGTCTGCCTTCCGTGGGTGGGGGGGGGTCAGTCTGCCTTCCGTTGGTGGGGAGGGGGGTCACCCTCCCTTTTCGTGGGTGGGGAGGGGGGGTCAGTCTGCCTTCCGTTGGTGGGGAGGGGGGTCAGTCTGCCTTCCGTGGGTGGTTGAGGGGATCAGACTGCCTTCCGTGGGTGGGGAGGGGGGTCAGTCTTCCTTCCGTGGGTGGGGAGGGGGTCAGTCTTCCTTCCGGGGGTGGGAAGGGGGTCAGTCTTTCCTTCCGTTGGTGGGGAGGGGGGTCAAGTCTGCCTTCCGTTGGTGGGGGGGGGGGGGGTCAGTCTCCCTTCCGTGGGTGGGTGAGGGGGATCAGGCTGCCTTCCGTGGGTGGAGAGGGGGGTCATCTTCCTTCCGTAAGTGAGGGAGGGGGTCAGTCTTCCTCCGTGGGTGGGGAGGGGGGGATTACTATAATTGTTTCTAAACATTTGTGTTTGTACTTGTTTCTTCGTGTTTAATGGCGCTGAGCTCCAGCTCTTGGGATCCTGTTTCACAACCTTCATTTGACTGGCGGTGTTCTTCTATATATTTTTTAAATCATATAAGAAATCAAACATTCCATTTCGCCTCTTCAGTCATGTTAGGTTCGACTCTTAGCCAATTCTGATTTTCAACTTAAGTTTCAAGTTTCGTTTAATGTTTTAATAAGTTAGGACTCCATGTTGATATTACCTTTTACAGAACATATCTTACGTAGTTTGTACGATTCCTTGTTTACGTTCTTGGGGATCATTATTATATTTCACGTTGATGTTATTAAAGGCAAGTCTTACATTTACCAACCTAGCGTCTAATGGCTATTTTAGACTTTATTATGCCTTAGGAGATCAATATAAAGTCTAACTTCAGGTCATTTTCAGTAATGTAGTGGTTTACGATCTCAAAAAATACATTGTCTCCCACCTTTTAGTCTCGCCTCTTCATTTTTGCATTTATAAATCCTGATTTCTGATAGCCACTTCCTGGCCAATTCTCTGGTAACTAGGATTCTTAAGCCCTTTCCAAATTCAGTATGATCAAGTTCCACATTATTTACTTTGTATGTGTTGCAGCTTTTGTTTTCATTCCCATACATCAAGACCTCGCACGTATCCATACAAAAGCGTTCGTCACTTTTACGACCACATTATCAAATTTTCCAAATCATTCTTAAGGTGATTGGTATCCTTCTCTGAATTTGCTGCTTCCCTAGTTTTGTGTCGTCAGCGAATTTACTGATGTCGCTTTTTATTCTTTCAAGGCTAATTAATGTATATTATAAAAAAAAACAGTGGGCCAAAAACTGATTCCTGTGGAACCAAACTTATAACTGGTCCCCATTTTCATTTCACCCCATTTATGAAAACTCTCTGAAGCCATGCATGGATCCAAGAGATAAGTTTTCCCCCAATACAGTAAGTTACCACTTACATTGTTGAATAACAAAAAAAGGCACATTACCTGACTGGAACAATATACTAATAACCCTCACAGGTGACTTTGTTAATGGTCCAAGTCGGACCAAAACGTCGTCGTAAGCTCCTCTCTTCTATTTGCGGCTTATTTGTGTATTAAACTGTTGAAGGCTGAAGACTGACATTCAGATGCACAACACTATAATCTTAATCTTTGAACATGAACGGCCTCTTGTGAAATCCTTCTTGTGCATTATTAATCAAATTGTGTTCATTAAAGTAGCTTCTAATTGCATCCGCTATTAATGACCATATTAACTTGTCTATTGCTGAGGTCAGGCTAAGTGGACCGCAATACAATAGTGAGACTTTTACTCTCGTGTTGTAACTAGAGCTACACTAGCCATCTTCCACATTTCCTGTACGATACTCGATTGCAGCTGTGTGTTAAAAAGACTAGTTAGCGGTTCACCAAGTTCCATCTTGTATTCTTTATGTAGCCTTAAAAACGATTGATTTCTTTAATCGAGTTACTTGCTCGATAGTAGTGTCTAGTGATCGTTGTGTGTTATGGGTTCTTCAGATCCTCTATAATTAGTTACTGGGATTTCATTTGTGCTTTCTCGTGTGATGACTAACAGGAAATTGTTAAAAGGTGAGCACATTTCTTTCTCATTATCAGTAAGCTGTTCTGATTTAAGTGGACATAACCTTTCACTAATCTTAGTCCTAAACACTATTTTAAGAAATCTTTTGATTTTCTCTAGGATTCCCTTGCGACTTTAATTACATAGTCATATTACGATTTGTATTACAATTGTGGGATATTTTAAGGATTATTTAAAAAAAGAACTAATTATTATCTAAAGTGACAGTATCTTCAGGAATCCCATCAGAAAACTTGAAAAGAAACGCTACATCGATCATCCATGATGGACCTAATAGCTCAAAATATGCCAGGTTATCCTTATGATTGTCCTTAGTATTCATTTCAGGAGATAATAACAACGACACCAGTAAATAGGAGGTCGGACTTCGTGATGCCACCAATATATTAGCCAAACGAGTACGTAAACAACAGAACTTCCTACGAACGCAGCTTATCTTTCAACGGTGTGTGTAGCTCTTAAGTGTCTGTTAATGCTCTTAGTAAATATATGGGGCTCACATAACAAGTTTACAGTTCACTAATTAACTCTAATACTACCCTCAATTTCTCTAATTAATTACAGGTCGTAAGAAAGAGGAATTAAGTAATTTGCCTGACAATTAAGTCTCAATTTATAATGTCAGTTTATGTACCTCCTCCATGAATAATTTCTGTTACTATTATTTAGCAATTTATATTATATGGTAAATTAGGCCCGAAAAGTGTGTAATATTTTTAATAAGTTTTAATCTTTTTTTTTTTTTTAATACGAATAAGCGGTCAGAAAAGAGACTCATTTGATGCACCTATAGATGTCTCTCCTCCCCCGAAGAAATAGTTATATTTCCTGTATATCGTTCTTAGAATAGTTTTGTATCATATGATCTTTTTCGGTAGGAATATATGTATTTTGGACAGTAGTACAGTATTTAGAACAAATGACATGTTGGCAGCTTTCATGGGTACTTTTTGTAAGATCTTCACTGATATAAATACAAGTCAGGTCACCACTTAGCACCAGCTATGTTCCTTAAGTCTATTGTAATGAGCAGTCCGGGACCTATAGCATACTTCATTATTCTTACTTTCGTACTTACAGGTAATAATGAAGATGATAAATTTGTGACCGTTTCTTCCAAGGTCTACTATGACCCATAAAATATCTGTTAGGGACCCCTCGTTTGTCAACACCAAGCAAAGAAGGTCATTTCCACTATCTAATTATTTCGCAAACTGCTGTAAAAAAAAATATTTCTGGATAACCATTAAGTCACTGAACTCTTGACTCGCAGTCAAAGAATTCCAGCCATTCTGGCTGAAATTAAAATCCCATTTGATTACTACATTTCCACCTCTTGAAGACTTTACAATATCGTCTAAAAGCAATTTCTCTTGGTGACTGAGTTCCGGGGATAATTTAGCACACATAAGATAAGCATTTCAGGCTCTTCAAGAAACTGCAACCACACGGTTCATGTTTATTCTCTGCTTTTACATCAATTTTAATGCGGCAAATCAAGTTTTCTCTGCATACCACAGCGCCACTCCGTCCCCTTTCGTTTTTAATACGAGTGTGGAATAACTTAAACCCTTTAATGTGGCATTCTGCAGGCATATCCTGACTCTTCATGCGTAACCATTTCTCTGCTACTGAATAATATCCATGTTTGCTCAATATACAATTAATCTTAAGCTCGTTTATCTGATTCTTAGCGCTACGGCTATTGTATAATAGATGTCGAGAAAGTTTTTAATTTGCATTGTTCCTCTGAATCCTGTTGTTTTTCTTTTATTTTCGGCATTATTATTACGCATTGTAGTTCTTTTTCCACTGGGTTTGGAATGTTCCTCTTTCGAATTATTTACAGTTTTACAACGTCTGGAAACACAGCAACACGTACAACCTCACTTGTTCCGTACCCGTACATGATCAAAAGCTTAACCTGATCTATACCTACACCTGTTCTAGATTTACAGCTGCACTAGGTCTTAACCAGGTGCCTTTGCGTCAGTATTCTCACTCCGTGCCTGAGGTAGTATTGCTTCTAAGGTGGAGCTGAATGCAAACAACGAGTATCAGAGATCACATAGCGAGAAATTCACACTGCTTATGACAGATTAACTCACACGGAGACAGCACAACTGTAGATGGAAGCGGTGTGATGGAGCCAGATCCGTGTGTCGTAGACACTTGCTAGTGGTAAAAGGAAACCCACAGGTAGGCAGGAGAATAGTTGATTTGTGTATTTCGAGTTTGTCCTCATTCCTCATCAGAATATTAGGGGTGAGAAAACTATTCATTTTACAGTGGCGATTCGGTGGTGGTAGACAAATAGGTGTTATTCCCAGTTGGACAAGTGGGTGTGAGTCATAATTGGACAAGTGGGTGTCAGTCCTAGGTGGACAAGTGGGTGTCAGTCCTAGGTGGACAAGTGGGTGTCAGTCCTAGGTGGACAAGTGGATGCGAGTCCTACTTAGACAAGTGGGTGTCAGCCCTAGATGGACAAGTGGGTGTCAGCCCTAGATGGACAAGTGGGTGTCAGTCCTAGATGGACAAGTGGGTGTCAGTCCTAGATGGACAAGTGGGTGTCAGTCCTAGATGGACAAGTGGGTGTCAGTCCTAGATGGACAAGTGGGTGTCAGTCCTAGATGGACAAGTGGGTGTCAGTCCTAGATGGACAAGTGGTGTCAGTCCTAGATGGACAAGTGGTGTCATCCAATGACAAGTGGGTTTCTCAGTCTAGATGGACAATGTGTGTCAGTCCTAATGGACAAGTGGGTGTCAGTCCTAATTGGACAGGTAGGTAGCAATCCTAGTTGGGTAGGTGAGAGTCAATCCCAGTTCGCCATGTAAGGTCCTTTCGTCTATACAGTCTGAGACGCAGATGGAAGCATACAGACCAAATGTCATGTTGCCATCGTCTGTTCCAACACTTGGGTTTCCTTCCACTACAAGTACTACATATTTCGGTCTCACAATGAGACCTTTTTCAGATTCAAAACTATGTAAGAGATGAAGCATATACAAAGCCAGGCCACATGATTATCTGCAGAGGTTCCGGGGGTCAAGCCCCGCGACCCGGTCTGTACCAGGCCTCCTTAGTAGTGTCCAGGATGCACCCACACATCGACTAACACCCAGGTACCCATTTATGATGGGAACATAACAACAGGTGGAAAGAAAACGTCCAATTTTATTATTTGGGATTACCACCCTTTATTATTAAAAAAAAATTAAAAATTATCTTTATTGTTTTATTTTATTATTATTATCATCATCATCATGGAGAGATTTATACAAGTAGAAATTATTCAGAGCCATGGAAATGGGAGATAAATAGATTTGATTCCAGGTTAGGATATCTCCAATTCCCTAGATCAAGAGCCTTCCAGCAGCACCAAAACATCCTCTTTGAATGGTTCAACCATTAATAAATAAAAGATATCACTGTCTATTATGCGAAGATATTTATTTCGGCAAGATAAGTCGCCTCTGTAAATGCAGGTCTCCTCTGATGGTGGCGCCTTGAGGCGGGCAGAAGGCTCTTGATCAACCCTTTCCTTCCTTGGAACAAATCTGATTATGTGATTATCCCTACACGTTTAGTGCTTCCCCCATTTATGTAACAGTCGTTTTTCCAAAGCTAAACACACCAAGACTGAGGGACTGACAACCTCATGCTGACGTACTGATCACCTCATATCTGTATCTTCACAATTTTGGCTCTCCTTAGTATTTCAACTGAGGAAGCCTGTTGGGCAGGCGAAACGTCTCGTTAATATAAATACCGAACCGTTGCAGACGTTTCTTGCAGGGTGTTACATCCGCGTGGTTGCAAACGAGACAATTTTCCCGTTGTCGCCTCCAGGACTCAGAGACCTTCCATATCAAGGAAAAATATAAGAAAGAAGACATCATAAACCAGACCGAGAAATCCCCGCAAGGTTTAAATAGGAGGAGGAGGGAGGTAGCAAGGCGTCCGCGCTGGTCGCTAAACCTTGCAGTAAAACAGGATCACCGGACACACCAGCTAGTTTAAATAACATAAAACACGACCCAGGAAATGCGGGATATAGCAGACCCAACATATTCTTACTGGATACGACATTTTTTCTTTTAGGTATGTGAGGCTTTTCTCCTTCCCGGTTGCGATAGTTTCTCTCTAGGTATAGTAGGTTTCTAGTTAGGCATAGCAGGTTTCTAGTTAGGTTTGACAGATTTCTCGATTAGATATAGCAGGTTTCTAGTTAGGTTTGACAGATTTCTCGCTAGGTATAGCAGGTTTCTAGCTTCGTATAACAGGTTTCTAGTTAGGTATAACAGGTTTCTCGCTAGGTATAGCAGGTTTCTAGCTTCGCATAACAGGTTTCAAGTTAGGTATAATAGGTTTCTCCCTAGATATAGCAGGTTTCTCGTACTATGTGCCACGTCTTCTCGTCGAGAGGCTCTCGCTCGCTAGAAACATTTTCTTGAATACGTGCAAAATTTGTTCGCTAATAGGGCATCATCTCGCTACCTACAAGGCGTCCCCTCGAAAAGTATTGTTTCCCTAACCACGACATTTTCTTTGCTACTTAGATTTGAAGTTAGCCAGGACACGCTTCTAGCCAGCTACTTTGATTTGAAGTTAACTACGACACTTTTTTTCGCCAGTTACTTAGATTTTCAGTTAGCTACAGCTCTTTTCTCGCCAGTTACTTAGATTTTCAGTTAGCTACAACAATTTTCTTGCAGGTTATCTACGACACTTTTTTCTCGCCAGATATTTACATCTGAAGTTAACTACGACACTTTTTACCGCCAGCTACATTTTTTTCGCTAGCAATGATATTTCTGCACCAACTACGACAGTTCTAGCTAAGTACTGAGACTTAACTCATCCTTTTAACATTTACCCTTCTGCCCTTTCAGCTTAAGTTTCATAATTATACACCATTTTTAACCATTAAACCTCAAATTGGTGGATTACTTCCTCAAAAAACCAAACATTCTCCATCGTTTTATGAGGTTTTAAGATTTTTTTTTAGTAAATTTAGTGGTCCACCAAAATGAGATACTTTGGGTTAAAGTAAATTAGCGTAAAAGTGTCTAATCTTATGGAGTTTGATGATTTGTTTTTCACGTTTAATTTATAAAATTAGTGATCACTGCCCCGTCAACCAGCTCCTTTATCACGAAGATTTATTGTCAGAACGGCTAAGACATTCACGTTAGTTTTTTGAGAAAATGAACAAGTTTATTTTTTCACAAATCAGTTTTAGAGGCTAAGAGCTGTTATCTTACCTCAGCTCCTTTCAAAGTCTACCTCTATCTGAGGTATATTACCACCAATCAGATAAAGCTCGACACCACGACAGGCTGATAAAGGAAGCAGCGCAGCATACACTAGAAAGCACTGTGATCTGGGAGAGAGTGACTATTGTCACGGCTTCGGAAACCACACATGAGACCAGTAAATCATATCAATCGATCGACTGTTTAAGAGGGGAGTACACGAGCCAGGACTACACCCCTACGAAATCAGATAAGAAACTTTAATTACGTTCACACACACACACACACACACACACACATACAGGATACTAAAAAATAATCCAGAAATGATAAAGAATTATTTTACTAAGAAGAAAGGCAATGGAATGGATTCTGCTGTAATCATTAGAAATGCAAGAAATCCTGGGCACCTGATGTTTGAAGCATTGATGGCAGAGTGGGCCCTGGCGTCGGGAAATAGTATATATAGTCTTGTAACCACGAACAAGTGATATTTAATCAATAAGAACACTGCCACTAGCCGGAGGATCGAGCCCTTGTTGTTTTAGCCCGCCTCATAGGTAATCACAAACTCTTGTCAGTGTTCCAAGGAAGCATATATGGAGACTGAGAAAACACACGTATGATTTAACTGTATATTTAATATTTATACATCCAATGGAGGTTCCGTTCAGCATTCTACTAAGGAGACCCTCAGCTAATGGTCGAAATATGCAAACAAAATTCATTTATGTATAATTATAGTCTCATGTTGGTTTTCCTTAAAAACTGGCAAATGTTTACCATACGGTATAATCTTCACTTGTTTTAATATATTAAAGGTATGATAGGGAAGACCCATCTGTCACTTGACTTGCAGTGTTAACGATGTTAATGTGACAGTAAGCTGACAAATGATAGGAAAAAGACGCTTATAACAATCAATTATTTAAATATTTCTAGCATAAATAATACTCAAAATCAGTAGTAGAGGAGGTACAGATTGGCTGTCAGATCAGTCAGTTGCTGCCAAGGTATGGTGAGGTTTGGTCCTGGAGGTCAGGCATTGCCGAGAGGCATAGTTACACGGTAACACAGTGGGAAGTAAGGATAGTTATGTTTCCCTTATCACAGTCATCATTCAAGACGGGTTCATTCACAGTGTTGAAAATGTGAGGGATGGATCTAGGGAAAGAGGGACGCTTAGGTGGCAGTAAATTGTTTTTCATGTTGGTCAACAGTGGTGTGTGATACAGGCTTGAAAAGAAAGTAAACTCTTATTTTTCACTGGTGTTTTTGAGATGAACAGCATCATCCTCGGGACACCTTAGTTTAATGCCGTCTTTTTTTTTTTTTGGTATCCGTACATTATTAGTGCTAGAATCCAATTCTGGGCAATGTGAACTATATTTTACGCAGAGACTTTATATCGTCTATTCTACATGCATATTTGCGTTCTCGTAATTTTGTTTCTAGAGGTCCGGCTCTTTCACCCACAGAGGAGCAATCATATCTTCCACAAGCTGATACTGAAGACTTAAGCTGTGCCTGTGTTTCCGTTAAGATGTTGTGTTTTGGTAAATTCTTTAATGAATTTGGTGGAGAATAATGCAATACTCGTGTTGATTTTCTGCAGAATAGGGACAAATGAATGATGTCGTACGTCCAGCGAAATCATTCGGTGGTGGCATTTTGTGTTTGCAGAACGTGTTTAGAGCTTTAAGACATTCAGTACGGCAAAGAGGAAACCACCACCAACAAACATTATATATGATATTTCGATTTTGGAAGAGTTTTATGAAATCACGATAAACCTTGACCTGATAGAACACTTCAAAGAGTGAAACGTCATCTATAATCAAGACTGTATCTGCACCAAGTGTCCATCATACTTGTGGGTAATATCTACCTAATAGTTGCACAGGATGTGATGACACCAACAAGAGCTGAGTCGCAGTCACACAGTTTCGACACTAACTAAAGCAAATATCTCTGCATTAGGACTGAAAAAGCCACTCGTGGCGATATATTTCCTTCAATAAATATCATAATTTTACGCATGTGGCTTCATTTCCTTCAATCATACACACGAAGTACTGATATATCAACTACAAATATATTTACAAAAAATGTGCAAAAGTGTCTGAAGAGAAATTCTCGAAGCCAGCACAGAAATATGAGAAGTTGTGTGTTTAAGCTACGTAAGAAGCAGTGTGGAAGGTATACTTAAAGTTGTCTATAAAGAGTGTTAGATGATTGATATAATATTAATGACTCGGGTAGAAACTGAGAACACTAAGGAGATATATGGGATAAAATATTTTGTTGTGGTTTCAGGAGTGTTCGAAAAGTGGAATGAATTAGATGAGGAATGATTTATATGAGGAACGACTTAGATGAGGAATGTTTTAGATGAGGAATGATTTAGATGAGGAATAATCTAGATATGGAACGATTTAGATGAATGTTTAAGATGAGGAATGATTTAGATAGGAAATGATTTAGATGAAGAATGATTTAGACGAGGAATGATTCAAATGAATGATTTAGTTGAGGAATGATTTAAATGAGGAATGATTTAGATAAGGAGCAGGTGGAGGCAAAGTCAATACACACCTTCATGGGTAGATATAATGAGGCTCCAGACATCAGTAATGCCAATTTGAGTATTCTATAAAGCAGGACCAGGAGCTGAGTCTCGACCCGTACAACGCAACTCGGTTACTACACACACACAAGCCAAATGTCTGCGCGCGCACACACACACACAACATAAGCAGTAACAAAGCAGGAGGAGAAGCAGCAGCAGTAGCAGAAGGTGGCGTCTCTCCCCTGCTGAAATAGCGCCATAAACCCAGCGATCACAACCCCTCCCTCACGAAGGATTACGATCCAAATGCAAAAAGGAAACCGAAATAAATCATCAGTGATATGGGAATACATTATCAGGGTAGGGGATATGGTAGGGCCGAGGTAAGGGGAGGAACAGGGAAGGGGGTAGTGGTAATGGAAGGGGAGGGAGAGGGCCTATAGGAGGGGGGAATTGCCAACGCCAGTCGGAGAATTAAACTTTAGGGGAAGGATGGTAATTTAGTTTCTTGTAATGGTTACAGATGATTTGTTTGTGGCTCGACTGACTGAAGGGAAGGTCTGAGAGACGCCAAGCTTGATGTTGTGGGTGTTGGGGGAAATTGTGGGTGGTAGGGGAAGCTGTGGGTGGTGAGGAAGTTGTGGGTAGTGGGGGGTGGGGTAACTGTGGGTGGTGGAGTTAACTGTAAGCGGTGGGTGTTGTGGGAGATGGTGGTGGAGGTATTAGTAGGTGGTGGGGGTAGTCGTGGATGGTGAGGGGTAGTTGTAGGTGGTGGGAGTAGTTGTGGTTGGTAGGGGTAGTTGTAGATGGAGGGGTAGTTGTAGGTGAAGGAAGTTGTGATGGGGTAATTGTGGAGGTTGATGGGATTAATATCATTGGTGGTGGTTGTGATGATGATAGTGGTAGTTGTGGTGAATGATTGTTCTTATGGTGAATGGTGGTTGTGATGAAGGTGGGTGATGATTATACTGGTGATGGAGGTGCGTGTGATGGAGCTGGTTGTGATTGGTGGTAGTGGTAGGTGATAGTTGGTGATGGTTATGGTGGTAGGTGATGGTTGTCATGGTGGCAGTGATGGTGGTAGGTGATGGTTGTCATGGTGGCAGTGATGGTGGTAGTTGATGGTTGTCATGGTAACATATATAGAAGAAGGTACCATCAAAAACAATTTCGCTGAGTACACTCGTGAAGTGGTGACCTTCCCAAGCTCTCAGTGTGGTGACCTTCCCAAACTCTGTGTGGTGACCTTCCCAAACTCTCAGTGTGGTGACCTTCCCAAACTCTCAGTGTGGTGACCTTCCCAAGCTCACAGTGTGGTGAGCTCACACTGCACACACACGGTGCACACTCACGGAGTGGTGAAGCCACCAAGTAATTCAGCTTAATCAACATATAAACCAAGCAAAAATAAACCCATAATACCATGGCTGGAACAATACACGAACAATATTGAAGAAAGGCAACTCAAGGCGACATTTCCATCCATACAGGACCTGGCTTCATTTATTGGACAAATTGAAGAATCACTTGATTTGATAATTGAGAGATAATAGAAAGTTATATTGTAAATACTGCTGAAATCAACAAGCCATAACGAAGTACTGTATAAAGGTGAACAAATTAAATCATCGACCACTAACATACCCAAAAAAATAGAAGGATATCTCTGACTACGATTATTTCGTGAAAATTAAATATACAACTCAAAAAAGATGACATGCTTAAGCGTCATTAACGTGAAGCATGTCAGGTCATAAAAGAAGTGACGTCACAGTATCCCCCAGTACCTGCTGCAAAAATTATTATTATACAAGTCAAAAATCTGAAAACAATTAGGCTGCCCATGCATAATAATAAGTGTTTCAGGTTATACAGAAAATACATCACTGCGAATTTGTTTTAATTTAAAGGTCTTAAAAGCGACATTAGAACGAAAAAAATCCCAAATATTAATTTAATTAATGGCTGTTATTAAGACGTGCCAAGCGCCTGACATCAGAGTCTAATTTATCCCTCCTCCAATTACAACAGCCTAAGTGAGGCTCCAGAAAAAACATTATATTTATTTATATATATATATATATATATATATATATATATATATATATATAATATATATATATATATATATATATATATATATATATATAATATATATATAATATTATATATATATATGTATATATGTGCAAAACAACCACTGTGGGAATTTCACTACTCTTTCATAGTGGTTCTTTTGCATATTTTAAAATCACCTGTTTACTGTGATCTTATTGCGCATATATATATATATATATATATTATAATAATATATATATTATATATATATATTATATATATATAATATATATATATAATAATATATATATATAATGTATAAAGCACATCGGCCATCTCCCACCAAGGCAGGGCGGCCCAAAAAAGAAAAACTTTCATTATTCACTCGATCACTGTCTTGTCCGAGGCAAGGCATAGAATTAGTGGTGTTAGGGTTGCCTCAATTCCTTAGATCACGAGCCTCTCACCAGTATCAAGGCACTTTCTTCGAAGGACAGTGGAGGAGGGGGAAAACGAAGAAAGGAATGGAAGGAGCAATAAATAAGAGAGAGGGGAGGATGCTGAAAGACAGAGAGAAAGGGAAACAGAGAGGTGGAAGGGGAAGGGGTTTGCCGTCATCATTTTTAAGATAATTTCCAGACGAGACGTCAACAAAAGCTGAGACAATGCAGCCCATCTCTGTTAAAAGCCAGGTTTTGAAAAATGTTCCCCCGATTATTTTCAATGTCTGATATTCTCACCAGCAGCGGAGGCTGAGAAGCGATACTCAGGGCGCTCCCTGTCGTACTTACGCTCTCCCTGCAACACCATTTACGCACCTACCACCATTTATTCCACATACGCAACCATCCTGTGTGATATACATCACAATTCTCCATCCACTGACATTCTTCCTCAAAACAAATACCAAAACGTCGACCTCACGAGATCAAAAAAATCTTTTCAAGAAAATCCGAACAAAATGGAACGCCAGTGTACCGCATTGCAACCTCTGGTGTGTCTGGTTGCATTTGCAACTACTCCAGATCCATTGTTGTGCCCAAACCGCCTCTGGTTGAATATTGAAAAGAGATTTCTCAGGAAACAAAGAGGCTCCAATAGACACATTAAATCACTTCCACGATGCCTCACTGCATTGTACCGTTTCTTCCCATAAATCTTAGATTGTTTCACTTTATTTTCGTTTATCCGCGGAACTGCGTTTTTATATATATATAATATATATATATATATATATATATATATATATATATATATATATATATATATATATATATATATTATATATATATATATCGTGCCGAATAGCTAAAATTGGTCACATAGCAGGAACTCGTTTTAAAATTAAGTCCTTTCTAAAATTTTCTCTTGTAAAGATGTATATTTTTTTCATTTATGTTAATGTAAAAATTAATAATTTTATACCAAAAGAACCTTGGAAAACTTACCTAACCTTATTATAACAAACAATTTAATTTAGCCTAATACAACTAGATATATTTTAAATAATTTAATAATTAGCGAACACAATAAAATATATCTTTTTTCGTTAGGTTAAGAATGATTTTTGTGAAATTATTATATACACAAATTTTCGCTTGCCATATTCGACAAGAAGAGCGTTGCTATTTAAGTCAAAATCGCAAGTTTCATCTATTCGGCACGATATATATATATATATTTTATATATATATATATATATATATATATATATATAATATATATATATATATATATATATATATATAACAGCTTTGCGACAACCCGTGTTATTTTAGCGCACCTCATGGTGAGCAAAAATTCGTGACGCTCTATCCCACTGGACCATTCAGTCATACAAAGATCACGCACCTAGCAGAGCTAGGTGTGCTACCGTGATCCGAGGACATACGATTGTGGGGTGCCTCGGAGCTAATTTCATTCTACTCCCTGTTTAGTGTACTAGCCTCCACAAGCAGTATATATAGTATTTTAACAACTAACGAGTGGTATTTAATCAATAACAACAATGCGACTAGCCGGGGAATTAAGCCCATGTTGTTTTAGTCCACCTCATGGTGAACGAAAATTTACGACGCTCTAACCCACTGGACCATCCAGTCCTACAAAGATCACACTGCAGTTGGTTGTGGTAGTGCTGGAGGGGAGACACTGCTGTTGATACTAATCTAGGTGGTGCTTAACCTGATGCTAGTGGTGCTACTGGACCAGTCCTGCTATTGGTGCAAGTGCTAAGATTGCAGGGGCTGCTTTTTTTATTGTGCTAGTAGTGTTATTGCTCTTAACAGTGCTAGGGTAGTTCTGGTGGAGGTGCTAGTAGAAGCGATGCTGGTGGCAATGCTTGTGTTGGTACTAGTAGTGGTGTTGGTGGCGTTGCTAGTAGCGGCAGTGCTGGAAATCAGGGTCTGTGCTACTGTGTTCCCTGTCTTCCAGTTTTCCATGTGCCCCAGTGTTCCGAGTCTCCCAGTGTTCCGTGTCTCCCAGTGTTCCGTGTCTCCCAGTGTTCCGTGTCTCCCAACGTGTGTCAAACTTATAGCTAATATCCCAACTTTCACCTTTAAACAATCCAACTTTCACCTTTAAATATCCCAACATTCACCTTTAAATATTATACCTTATTATTTAAATATCCGAACTTTTACATTTAATTCTCTCTAGATTTCACTAGTAATTTTTTAGACGTGAAACGTCTAAATAAAAGAGGTTAGAAAGCTGTAAAACTAACAGAACGTTGGGGTTTGAACGCCTAGATTAAAGAACGACGACATGCAAAAACTAGTGGAAGTCAATCCTGGTAAGTTGCAAGGGAATGGTGAGAGAAGACCGGACACGGAGTACAGCCAGGGAGGCCAAGCACCGCGGACAAGGGTATAAGATAAAATATCTGGGAGTATCACCAAGCATATCACTAGGGATCAACGCGCCCCTCGGACCGGTCCCAGACACTTGTTCAACATTTAGAAATCTTTACTGAAGAAATGATTCGCCAGACAGTGGCGTCTTCGGTCCAATACAGATAAAAACTGTGAAAGATGAGAAAGAGAATGAGGCAATCAGTCCCCTCACCTTTCACCGTTTTCCTTTGTATTGGACTGAAGAAGCCACTGGCTGGCGAAACGTTTCCTCAGTAAAGATCTCCAAATGTTGCACAAGTGTCTCAGTCTTCCGCTTGTCAGTTTTCTAAACTTACATCTCAACTACACAACTTCAGCATATAAACAATTATTTAACTCACGAGGTACTTTCAGAATTATTAAAGAATCATTAAGATTATTCATGAACACAATCTAGTAACCTTAGAGGATGGATGGGGAAGACATGATCACAGCGTACAAAATACTCTACAATATGGAGAGTGATGTAATGGAGGTAGGATCCATAAACAGCTTTAAAAAGAGGTACGACAAGGCTCTTATAGCAAGGACAGAGTAGACCTAGTAGCGCCCAGCGAAGAAGCGGTGCCAGGAGCTGCAAATCGACCCCTGCAACCACAAATAGACGAGTACTTAGGGCACTGGATAGGTGGATAGGGATAGAATATTTCACAAAAGAATGAGCCGGAGTCAGGAAACACAGACACAAGATAAAGATTCTGGTGAATCACAGAGATCCCGTTTTCTAATGTTAATCACAGAGATCCCGTTTTCTAATGTTAATGTCGTAATTAGAATGCACTGGTGTTACTAAATTAGATAACAGAGGAACACACAACGCACGGTTTCAAAACCAGGTATGATTTAACACTGGAGGCTAAAAATAGGTAAAACCTATGAAGTGAGCTGACAACTTTGTCGTTAAGGAGAACGAGGGGAGACATGATTACGACTTAGAAAATATTAAGAGGAATTACTAGGAAGATAAGGACAGCATTTTTAATTAAGAGGATCAGAGACAGTGAGACACAGATGGAAGAAGACACAGATAAGTGAATAGGAATGTTAAGACGTATTTTAAGTGTTTGAGAAGTAGAATGAGAGGCAACACTATAGAGTGAAACACTATACACAGATTTAAGAGTAGGTATGGTAAGAACAGACAGAGACAGAAAAACAGAACACAGAACAAAGTTGCTTAGAGATCAGAAGCTGAAAATCGATTCCGGTTGACACACACAAGAAGAGGTACGATAAGCGCTCATGGAGCAAGAAGAGTGGACCTAGTAGTGATCAGTGAAGAGGCGTGTCCAGGAGCTGTGAATCGACCCCTGTAACCACAAATAGGTAAGTACAAATATACGAGTGCACACACTCATTTTCTATATTTGATACAGTAACGAAGCAAGGAGGGAGATAATCTAGACACAGCTAGTACAGAAACTATCCCAGGAGCTGAAACTCAACCCCTCCTCCCGACACTATAAATAAGCAAGTAGGCACACACATTTGTCGCCAGAATAATTCATAAAATTACTTGAATTCAGAGGGCAGACTTGAAGAAATATCTCACCACGCTGAGATAACCCCACGGAGACGTGACCACAACATGCAAGATACTCGCAGATATCGGTAGATAAAAATAATTGCAAGATGTGAGACGAGAACGATGGACACAAATAACAATGAAAGAAGAGCAATAATAAAACAAACAAAAACAAGAAAAATAATAGTAGTATTAATAATAATATTATCATTAATTAATATAAACAGTTTATAAATGGTGTGATAAATAATGGCAGTGAAATATGAAGTGTTTAAACGAAAACAGTGAAACAAGAATCGAAGTTTCTGTCTAGTACGGAAAAATCAGCAGTGAAATGTGGCTCAGAAGTCTCATATCTGGTGTGAAAGAACCAGCAGTGAAACATGGATTAAGTCTCTTGAGAGAAGTCTAAATAACAGCAGTGAATGATATTCCAAGTCACTATCTGCACTGAAAGGGTAAGCAGTGAAATGTGGGTAAATAAAAATGGAAAATTAGGGAAATGAGTAGTAAAATCTGGGTAAATAAGCAGTGAAATCTGTGTAAATAAGTGAAATCTGCGGAAATAAAGCAGTGAAATCTGGTGAAATAAAGCAGTGAAATCTGGTGAAATAAAGCAGTGAAATTTGTGGAGCTAGAATGATGGACGCAGGCGTAACTTGCCTCACATTTCGCCCCTCTCCTCCTCGCCAGAAACTTGGACCTCTGTAATGAATACATTGAACAGTTTACCAAACTTTTCGCTCTGCAAATCCAGAAAATGTGCCTTCATGATTAGGGCTTTCCAGATAAAATTCTGACGGGTCTTGGTACGTTTCTGTGTTGGAAATACAAATCATAGCGCCGTTGATTACAAATAATTACCTTGGAGGAGTTGGTGCTGTCCGCTGCCTCCGAAACCTTGACATGTCTTCACTCTCCCGACACTGGCTTTGCCTTCCCACGCGTTCGAATGCTTGGTCCGCTCCTGGTAAATTCGGTGGGAATACGTTTTTTTAAAAGCTTCCGCAAGTGACACTGGGATTTAACGAACGTTATTTTTGCGTGGGGAAACGATAAGATAAGATTTGTTGAGATTTTAAATAAGGAGGGTTAGCCACCCAGGATAACCCAAGACAGTGCGTCATCGAGGACTGTTTATCTTATTTCCACTGTGGGCCTTTAATTCTGTTCCCTAGGATGTAAACCACACCAGTCGATTAACACACAGGTACCTACTTACTGCTAGGTCTAAGGAGGTACCTACTTACTGCTAGGTGAACAGGTACAGCAGATGTAAGGTGACTAGCACCCCAGGTACCTATTTACTGTTAGGTAAACAGGTACAGCAAATGTAAGGTGACCAGCACTCCAGGTACCTACTTACTGCTAGGTGAACAGGTACAGCAGATGTAAGGTGACTAGGACCCAGGTACCTACTTACTGCTAAGTGAACAGGTACAGGTGTAAAATAAACATACCCAGTGTATCCACTTTTACCGGGGACTGAACCACGGGCACTCAGCGTTGGAGACGAGTGCCAATCGAGTAAGACTTGCACAGTGCCTGAGGAATGGTAGGTAAGTGTATTTCATTCCATCCCCTTGAATCAAATGACATTCATCAAGGTAATTTCTATTAATTACCTTATAAGATCAAATACCACAAACAGGGCGTCAATTACTTAATGGAATATAAAAGCCGCATAACCCTCCCCCCTTCCCCAGGCTCAAAAATATTCAAAGCACTACCAAACCATACAAGCAAATAATTAAACTCTCTGGACTTTCCTCTTCCCATTCATTAATCCTGCAAAAAATCCCTCCCCGGGAAAAAGAGAAAGAACCAAAAAAAGAAAAAAAAAGAAAAAAGGGTGAATCACTAAGCCGAGTCTGAGGCCGCCGCCCGAACACAGCCTTCATTCAATATTCAGAGATTAGCCGACACCTCGCAGCGAAAAGTCGGGGAAATTCCAATCAACTCGGAAGGCGTTATTTTGAAAATCGCAGACAGAATTTCTGATGAGTTGCAATGATCAACATCCAATTACACCCTGTTCATCATTCACCGTGAAGGACTTATTTCTTACACTATTTCTAGGGGAAGACGAAGATCTGAGGAGCGAGGGGAGAATGGGGATGAGGGGAGAATGGGGGCAAGGGAATAATGGGGTGAGGGGAAGAATGAAAGACCATTATAAACAGAACGCGAATGTTATTATTTTAGCATAGTTCAATACGTCAGCAGTGTGCTGCTACACTATTCTATGTGATAGTTACATAGTGGGAACACCAGCAGTGTGCTGCTACACTATTCTATGTGATAGTTACATAGTGGGAACACCAGCAGTGTGCTGCTACACTATTCTATGTGATAGTTACATAGTGGGAACACCAGCAGTGTGCTGCTACACTATTCTATGTGATAGTTACATAGTGGGAACACCAGCAGTGTGCTGCTACACTATTCTATGTGATAGTTACATAGTGGGAACACCAGCAGTGTGCTGCTACACTATTCTATGTGATAGTTACATAGTGGGAACACCAGCAGTGTGCTGCTACACTATTCTATTTGTTTGTTACTTAGTGGGAAAATAAAACTAGCTGCTTAGCTGTGGCAGGGATGAACGCGAATGGGAATAGCCCGAATGGGGGCGTGAGCAAATGGGTAGAGCTAACGAGAGAGCGAAAATAGGGGGAAGGGAAGGGAGAAAGGGAAGAGTACGAATGAGGAACTCGAATGGGAGGGGGTAGCTAATAGTGGTATCGCAAATGTGGGGAGCACCAGTTAAACAGAGCACGAATGGGGAGAATACGAGTGGGGAGAGTGTTAATGGGCAGAGCATTCACGAAGAGAGCATGAATGGAGAGACTGATAACGAAGATAGAGCTAATAAATAGAGATGGAAAAAAGATTGCGCAAGTAAAGAGAGTGCAATAAAGAGCACGAATGGGGAGAAAAATATGAAAAAAAGTTCAAATGAGGAGAGCGAGAATGGGAAGAGCGTGAATGGGAAGAGCGTGACTGGGAAGTGAGCGAATGGGGAGAATGCTTTAAGGAGAGCGCGAGCGTGACTGGGTAAAACGCGAATGGTGAGAACGCAAATGGGGGACTATAAAACGAGGCAACTGGGGAGAGGAATTTTGTAGGAGGACGATGTGGTCTTTTCTTAAAGCAGTGAGAAATGCTGGAAGGTCCTTCCAAGTTGAAGGAAAGGTCAGGTCAAGGCAAAGATCATACCAGGTCAAGACGTAGAGGAAAAGCCAGGTCAAGACATAAATCAAGCCATGTCAGGGAACAAATCAAGCCAGGTCAAGACACACATCAGGCCAGATCAAGGCCTGATTTGTGTATGAGTAACATTTCGCTCATTGTATAGCTTTAACGGTTCAAGTTTCGCTCAGTAGAGACCTTTAGTAATTCAAGTTTCACTAAATTTAGAGCTTTATCATGTTTCTCGGTGTAGAGCTTTACGAAGTCGATCTACAATAAGCGAAACACTGCTTCTACAACACCTGTTTCTCTTCACACCTGTCGCTGTTTTTTCTGTAAATGAACACGTTTCGTTCAGTGCAGAGCTTTAACAGTTTAACTCAGCATAGAGCTTTAACAAGTCCATTTAGACTGAGACACTGTCCCACCCCAGGACAAAATGGTAGTTCTAAGACATCTGTTACTCCTCACATCTGTCATAAATCTACTGTTTTCCAGCAAACGAACACATGTGCAACCAGACTTCAGTTGCAGCTAACTTAATGCAGTTGCAGATTTCGTGTATTTCACATATTTTTTCGTAATAGTCTCTCATATTAATCATATTCAGAGATATAACGTCAAATCAAGAAGAGTCACTTCATCGTATTAACATATATTACTGTTCGTTTGGCCGATTTTTGTTGCAGCTATGAAGATATGATAATGCAGTTCGTGATGATGATTTGTGTGTTTTTGATATGTTGATGAGACAGCCAACATAGAGAAGCTGTTATTGTTTTCCTAACTGATGTTAGTATCAGTGGTATTGTCGGGTACACACACACATATACGCCTCCCTTGTCCCTTGTCGATTCTAAAGCATTAAACGAGATTTTGTATGTGTATATATATATATGTCGTGCCGAATAGGCAGAACTTGCGATCTTGGCTTAAATAGCAACGCTCATCTTGCCATATAGGACAAGTGAAAATTTGTGTATGCAATAATTTCGCCAAAATCATTCTGAACCTAACGAAAAAAAAAATACTTCACTGTGTTTGTTTAATATTAAATTACTGTAAACAAATCAAAATATATTTAGTTGGGTTAGGCTAAAATAAATTGCACTTGTTATAATATGGTTAGGTAAGTTTTCTAAGATTCTTTTGGTGCAAAATTGTAAATTTTTACATTAACATTAATGAAAAATATATATCTTTAAACGTATAAGAGAAAATTTCAGAAAGGAATTAATTTTAAACGAGTTCTTGCTAATTGACCAGTTTTACATATTCGGCACAACATTATATATATATATATGCCACACGTTTCCTTAAAGAATTGGGTTCCAGACTCATCGACACCACCAGGGACCCAAGGGCAGCCACTTTCATGTTCCAGCGCCTCAGCGTCGCCATCCAGAGGGGAAATGCTTGCTGCATACTTGGTTCACGTCCAGCCTCGGAGGAGCTGGAGGAAATTCATCATCTTTGATACATTGTGCCATTGTATTCATGTTTATGGTTTTTTCTGTAAATGTATTTTGTTTATTAATAAATGTTCACATAGAATATAAATAGTGGGGGTGGTTAGGAGAAAAAATTAATTCAAACAGCTCGGAGAACCTTGAGTTTTCCCTGAGGTACGTTAATTTTTTCTTCTCTGAGGATGAGGGTCCCATTCCAGCTATAAGAGTGGTACTTCCCTATATATTAAATGCATATAATATTATATATATATATATTTAAAATATATATATATAATATATATATTATATATATATATATATAATATATATATATGTATATATTAAATAAAAGGATTACAGTAAACATGTGATATTACAATATGCAAAACAACCAATTTGAAAAAAAAAATAGTGAAATTCCAAGCGATTTCGAGATTTCTCACATTATCAAGGACCTGTAAAAACATCAGAAGAGCTTTTAAGGCTGAAATATCACCTCAAGGTGATACAGTAACGTCTAGTAGTATAATTATGATGAATCTGACACATGAGTTTTAATGGCAAAAACAAAAGTTGAATTAGATAATTGTGTTTCATGGTTATGTACAGAATAAGGTTTTGACAATACGTCTAAAGGCTTTTCTTGTGTAACAAACAGTTAACCACTTTTGTTACTTTAGAACAAATTAAATTATTTTGTTTGAAAAACAGTTTCATCTTGTATACCTATGGGTGAAGCTGCGGAAGTTTTTTCATATTAAACTCTCTTCATGTAGAAATCTGAATTCCAGCATTAAGACCAATTGTTATCCACGAATTTAATCGGGATTACATTTATATTCCATTAATCACTGGTAGTTATTTTGGCCATAACAATCGACTTATACTTCATTTTATGTTCAAACATAATTTATCACATCAATTGCTTTACCTGTAATGTTACATATATCGAAAATACTTGTCGAAATTTTCAAACTAGAATATTTTAAACATAGATGAGCGTCATAGAGGATATTATGAAACTAGCTAGAACTTCCTTATCAGCTGCTATACTGATCTCTGAAGACATATATTATGTGAGGTTGATTTTAAAATTGCAGCAAAAGCTCAAAATAGATCAGATTTAAGAATGTTAAAGTATTATTTATATTAAATAATTCCAAGAAAAAATTCAGGATAATTACTGTGGAAGAGGATTATGTATTTGAACATAGAGGTGTGTCTCCCCTGCTTCCACGTCCTCATTAGCAGAGACAGCAGTCACAAATAGACGAGTACAAGAGCTGGAGGTCAACACACACAATCTAGTCGAGCACAGATATATTAAAATATATGTGCATTGTCCCGAGAGTTTTCATCCTGAAGAAGAGACAGTGAGGGAGGAGAACAGAGAAATTTTTTATATTAACTCTTCTATCCTATATTTCTCATTAAATATAAAAATTCTGCAAATATTGGGTTACTAAAATTGAGGTATAGAATATCAGCAAACTGTAAAAAATGAGCTGTTCCTGCATTATATTAAGAACAAAAATTATACCTGGACGGGGTTTCGGGGGTCAACGCCCCCGCGGCCCAGTCTGAGACCAGGCCTTGTGGTGAATCAGGGTCTGATCAACCAGGTTGTTAGTGCTGGCGGCACGAAAACTGACGTACGAACCACAGCCCGGCTGGTCAGGTACTGACTTTAGGCCCCTGTCCAGCGCCTTCTTGAAGACAACCAGGAGTCTATTGGTAATCCCCTTTATGTATGCTGGGAGGCAGTGGAACAGTCTTGGGCCCCTGACACTGTGTTGTACTCTTGGAGCCCTTGCTTTTTATTCGGGAAATGTTGCATCTCTTACCGAGTCTTTTCCTTTCCTAGAGAGTGATTTTCGTGTGCACGTTTGGTACCAGTCCCTCTAGGATTTTCAAAGTGAATATTATCATGTATCTTTCTCGCCTGTGTTCCAAAGAATACAAATCAAGGGACTTCAACCGTTCCCAGTAATTAAGGTGCTTCATCGTACTTATGTGTGCCGTGAAAGTTCTTTGTACACTCTCCAGGTCAGCAATGCTGCCTGCCTTGAAGGTTGCAGTTAGTGTACAGCAATATTCCAGCCTAGAGAGAACAAGCGATTTGAAGAGAATCATGAGCTTGGCGTCCCTAGTTTTGAAGGTTCTCATTATCCATCCGATAATTTTATAGGATTTTTTATATACTTTATACATTTCCCCCCATGGTTTTCTTTGTCGTTTTCCTCACTCTGATCTTCTTTATCTCTCGTCTCTATGTTTCGTCTCAATTATCTCATTTATTTCCATCTTATTATCTCAACTTTCGTCTCTATCTGATTTTATAATCTATTTCCATTCGAATATCTCTCTATGTTCCACTTTTCCATCCCGTTTAAAAGTCATTATTTTTCATTCCATTTAAACTTAATCCTTTCCTATACCATTTAAACATTACCTTTTTTTATTCCATTTAAATGTCATCTTTGATCATTCCATTTAAACGTCTCATTTTCCATTCCATTTCAAAGCTTCTATTTTCCATTCCATTTACATATCATATTTTTCATTCCATTTAAAAGTCTCCTTTTTCCATTCCATTTAAACGTCTTCTTTTTCATTCCCTTTAAATGTTACCTTTTCCATTCTGTTTAAACGTGCTCTTTTCCTTTCCATTTAAATGTCAATATTTTCGGCCCTATTTAACGTCACTATTCCACTAAGTTTGAAAATCATCCTTTTCTGTTCTGTGTAAGCATCACTCTTCACTACTTTTAAAAACCATCTTTTTCCAATCTATCATCTCATCATCTTCCAACTTTATCCCTTCCTCTGTCTTCTCAGCGTTTATTACCATCAACAAGTGGTGACCACTTCCTATGAAGGCTGAGGGACTGATCACCTCAAAATTACTTCTCTCTCTAATGTTATATTTGTCTGTATTCGACTGACGAAGCCTGTTGCTCAGGCGAAACGTGTCAGCAAGATACGCAAGCGTTGTAAATGTTTTATTCATCAATATGTTGCCTATCACATTTTGATAAAACATTAATTATGTTCCTATGCCTCTATTTTTTTTTCTCCTTGGTTTTTCTTCTTTCTATGAAGACAAAGATAAATTGCAAAACATGTTCTTACTCGGACCGTCTTTTTTATATTTATATAAAGAATTGGTAAACATATTTGAGTTATTCTGCGCAAGAAATGGAAGAGGCTTGATCCTCCGTCCGCTAATTGCGGTCCGGATTTTGTCCAGTCAGACAGTGAACTTTCCCCACGGACGCCAACCAGACAGAGGGAAAAATATATCAGTGAATTAAAATAATAGGCGAAAAAGATGATTTGTAAACACACGAGATAGTGTGTGTCATTATTTTATGATGACTTATCTCTAAAATAGACATATCAACAAGTCTTTAGCAGTGAAAGATTTCTTTCAGAGCGAAACCTCGTCTAAGAAGACTTACGTGTTATTTATAGCCTATTATAAGAAGACTCAGCCTGTCACGTGTCATTTACAGCCTATTATAAGAAGGCTCAGCCTGCCACGCATCATTTGCAGCCTTATAGGAATGCTCAGCCTGCCTGCTACATGTTAATTGCAGCCTTATAAAAAGTTTCAGCCTGCCAAGTGTATTTTACAGCCCTATAAGAAGCTTCACCCTGCCGAATATCATTTACAGCCTTATAAAAAGGCTCAGCCTGCCACGTGTCTTTTACAGTCATATAAGAGATCTTACTCTGCAATGTGTCTTTTACATTCCAAAAAAGAAAAGGTGGAGGGTGGTTCTATCTGGTTCCAATGATAAATTCCATAACCATGGGAAGGTGTAATATCTTAGCTGGAGCGTCTCTCACTCTCGCCAAACTTACCCCGTCTCTCGAATTATGTACCATATTTATAGTCATTTCTATGCGCAGAAGTTTAACTCGCCTGTGAGTGTGATTAAATATAAAAACTTTGGCACCTTTCCAAAACATTTAACAAGCTAATAGAGAAAAGTTTGCCAAAGCTGGGAAAATTACCCCCCCTCCTCCAGACCCCTCCCCTTCCAGACCCAAAATACAACCCCACCTCCCCATCCCTCTCTCTCCCCCTCCCTCCCTCCCTCCCTCTCTCCTCCTCACATACTGTTCCTTGCCTCTGCCCTGGTTACCTCTATGTGGTTACGACAGGGAAGTGATGTAGAGAGGTAGTGAACGATATAGGAAAGTGCGAAGAAAGATATATATATATAAAGAAGGTGAAGGAGGAACAGAGTGAGATAGGAAGGAGTGGAAGTTAGAAATGGAGAGAACTGGGAGGAAAGAAGGGATGGAGGGGCGTAGGCAGGTAGAAGAAGAAAGAGGCAATGAGGTAGGAAGATAGGGAGGAAGATAAGAAGCAGAGTGAAGGTAGGAAGAGGGTAAGTATATGGAAAAGGTACAATGGAAGAGAATAATGAAAGTAGGAAGAGAGGGATGGTGCACTTTCCCCACTGCTATTCCTTCCCACACGAGAAGTTAAATTAAGAGCAGCTTGTTTTTATATTTTCTTAACTGACCTTGTCAGGTTCACGTGCATAAATTAGGCTGGAAGTCTCCATCATACAAGCGTAAATTATATTATCAACATTCAACTTTCGTCATGACAGATAAAAATTTAAATGCTTAACCAACATTTGTAAAATTAACTCGCCACGAACATCAACACATTCGATAACAGACTCATGTGAAGCTTTTGTTGTTGTTGTTGTTGTTGTGGGGTTGTTAAGGGCCACCACAGCGGTATTGAGCCCTACTTACCGGCTGCCGGGTGTTAGGGAGTTCCCCTTTGCTGGAGAATATTAGGGAAAGTGGCAGCTCCTATAGGAGATGGACTAGGTGTCCGAGGAACCTGGTCAGAGATGCTGCAGGCAAGGAATCAACAAGGACTGGAAGGCAACACTAAAAATCACTCGAAGACTCGAAGTGAAGCCTTAAGGAAGGTGTAAGTGAAAGCCAGTCTTATGATTGACAGGGGATAATAAGCAGCCCCGTCCAGCCTTCATACAAGGGATCATCACTGGCTCTTTCAGGAGCAACCATCACTATCTTACTACCTTCTTGTACAGCTGTACATAGTAGAAGCTTCACAGATAACTTTTACAGCTACCCATATTATTAGCTTCACAGACAACTTCTCTAGCTACCCACAGACATTATCTCAGTGACATACCTAGCAGTTCTACTTACCTACAAATGTAACGCTGGTTTCATTAGCTGCACCTCACTTCTGGCTATTGTATTAACGTTGTTAAATTAAATTACACATGTGCAACTCTTGGGCATCTATTGAGGAAACGTTTCGCCACACAGTGGCTTCATCAGTCCATACAAAGGATAAACTTGAAGAACAGGAGGAGAATGAGGTAATTAGTCCCTCAGCCTCGAGTCGATGTGGTCAGTCCATCAATCTTGAATAGAATACGGCATAAGCTGCTTCTCCGCTCCTATGCCGTATTCTATTCAAGATTGATGGACTGACCACATCGACTCAAGGCTGAGGGACTGATTACCTCATTCTCCTCCTGTTCTTCAAGTTTATCCTTTGTATGGACTGATGAAGCCACTGTGTGGCGAAACGTTTCCTCAATAAAGATACCCAAGAGTTGCACATGTGTCTAATTTAATTTAACAACGTGTCGGTTCTTTGAACCATTCATCTACAATTGTATTAACGTCTTTACCCTCACGCCTCTATTTCAGAATAAGGGACCGAACACCTATCAACGCTAAGGGACTGAACACCTATCAATACTAAGGGACTGAACACCCATAAACGCTAAGGGACTGAACACCTATAAACGCTAAGGGACTAAACACCATTTATCAAAGCTAAAGGACTGAACACCTATCAACGCTAGGGGATTCAACATCTATCAACTCTATGAGACTGAACACCTTCTATCAAGACTATCAACTTCTTCCACTATCTCCAGCGTAAAAGTCGACTCTAAAATCGATTTAAGAAGCCTGTTTGTGCATTCGAAACGCTCCGATAAAGAAGATTACCAAGTGTGTGTACACTAACTGAAGAATGCATCTCCTTATCGGCTTCAAAATATTGATTCTGTTGCATTCCATAACAATGACACCCTATAAATTTAGGATAGTCAGGAGGAAATTTGACAATTTAATGAAATTGTTAAAAAAATTAAGTCGTTGGATTCAAAATAATTACTGGATAATGTCCTTCCTCAATGGCATGAAAAAACATAAATGTTGGTGAAAATAAACTGGAAGTAATTGTGTTTAATTTGGCCTTTGTAGATACAAATTTACCAAAACTTATCGAATTTGTTTTTGAAACATTACTCTTTTAGGAAAAAAAAAACACGGAGTCATATATTTCTTCTTAGATGATAATAGTGAATTTTAAATATAAAAAATGAAAAAAAGGTTAGGTTAGGTTAGGATGGGTTAGGTGGATGTTAGGTTAGGTTAGGTTAGGTTAGGTTAGGATAGGTTAGGTGTTAGCGTTAGGTTAGGGTGGGTTAGGTTAGGTTAGGGGTTAGGTTAGGTTAGGGTGGGTTAGGTTAGGTAGTAGTATGGGTTAGGTTAGGTTAGGGTGGGTGGGTGGGTTAGTTAGGTTAGGTTAGGGTGGGTTAGGTTATGGTTAGGTTAGGTTAGGGTGGGTGGGTTAGGTAAGGGTTAGGTTAGGGTGGTTGGTGGTTAGGTTAGGGTGGGTTAGGGTGGGTTGGTTAGGTTAGGTTAGGGTGGGGTGGGTTAGGTTAGGGTGCGTTAGGTTAGGTTTGGTATGGTTTGTCAGGAAACAGGACAAGCGTTTCTCGACACGAATTTTAGTCATTTGATGACCCGCAGCTGGAGCTTTTGGTCATCTGACCGAGGCCTTCCTCTGGCTTAGCGGTCCACCCCTTTAAAATCAAGGTTATAATGGAGAAAGAAAACTCAGAAATATTAAAAAATGACATTTTTATATAGATTTTAATCTCACGATTATATAGTAAACCTTTAAATACCATACGACTTAATACCTGAGTAACACAGTGTTACACTGTTCTTATTTTCCACTAACTTCCTTCAAGGCTCTAGTTTACAATTTTAGGTAGCTTTATCCCATCACTTTCAAGTTTTCCAACACTGGTCGACTGTTACTAAGTGAAGGATCTTGGAACAGTAGACAAGTTCAGGTGTCCTCTGGTTAATTTTTTTGGAGACCATTTTCTTGAAATAGACCCTTTTCTTAAAAGTAAACCATTTCCTTGAAGTAGATCAATTTCTTGAAGTAGACAATTTCCTTGAATTAAACCAATTCCTTAAAGAAGACAGTTTCATTGAAGTACTTATTTCCTATTTCCTTAAGTAGACCATTTTCTTGAAGTAGACCATTTCTTTGAAGACCATTTCCTTGAAGTAGACCATTTCTTTGAAGACCATTTCCTTGAAGTAGACCATTTCTTTGAAGACCATTTCCTTGAAGTAGACCATTTCTTTGAAGACCATTTCCTTGAAGTAGACCATTTCTTTGAAGACCATTTCCTTGAAGTAGACCATTTCTTTGAAGACCATTTCCTTGAAGTAGACCATTTCTTTGAAGACCATTTCCTTTGAAGTAGACCATTTCTTTGAAGACCATTTCCTTGAAGTAGACCATTTCCTTGAAGTAGACCATTTCTTTGAAGACCATTTCCTTGAAGTAGACCATTTCTTTGAAGACCATTCCCTTTGAAGTAACATTTCTTGAATAGCCATTTCTTTGAAGACCATTTCCTTGAAGTAGACCATTTCTTTGAAGTAGACCATTTCTTTGAAGTAGACCATTTCTTTGAAGTAAGCTATTTCCTTGAACTCTAAAAACCTCTAAGTGGCCTCAAAATCTGATTTCTGGTTTATCCTACTTCTAGAAGGTTGATACTGTGAAGTATAAGAATGCGACTTTGCCACTTTTAATCTAGAAATACAGTAGAGTATTTCACAATATTCCATGATTTTGCCTTGATGCTGGTGAGGGGCTCTTGATCCAAGGAACTTACCCTTCCCTTCCTTGGATCAAATCTGAATATCTCTTATTCCACGGGCGCTATGTGACCTTTATCGCTATGTGACCTTTATCGCTATGTGACCTTCATCGACCAGTGTGTGGGCAAAACGTTGTAAATAATGGATCTCATTATAATGAATTTGTGTTTATTTCTACATCTTTTCGGTATTTCACATTTAACTCCAAATGAAAATCTTGTTGGATTCAGCACAATAGCTCAAAAATGCTTCTTCGGGTCGACTTTAAACTTTGTGTTGATGTGATTTCCCCTCAACCAAACTTCACTCTGATTTTAAACTGTGCAAGGTTTGCTGTGCCAAATTTATTAAATAAAATTGGTTTCTGCCAGTTAACTAGAGAATCTCTCTTCTCTCTCTCTCTCTCTCTCTCTCTCCTCTTCTATATATATATATAATATATATATATATATATATATATATATATAATTATATATATATAATTATATATATTATATATAATTTAAAATGTAAAAAATAATATATATTAAAAATATATATATAAAATATATATATAAAATATAAAATATATAAAAATATATATATATATATTTAAATATATATATATATTTAAATATAATATATATATATAAAATATATATATATATATATATAAATATAAAATATATATATATTATATATAATTTTAAATATATATATATATATATATATATATAAAATTAATATATAAATATTATATATATAGTATATATATATATAAAAATATATATAATATAAATATATATTATATATAAAATGTTTATATAAAAATATATATAAATAATATATATATTAAATTATATATATATAAATATATATATATATATTATATATAAAAATTTTATATATAAAAAATATATATATATAAAATATATATAAAATGTTTTATATATAAAATATAAATATATATATAAAAATTAAAATGTTATAATAATAAATATAAAATTTATAATATATATATATAAAAATTATATAATATAAAATTATATATATAAATAATAATATTTATATATATAATATAAATATATATATATATATATATAAAAATTTATATATATATATAAATATAAATATAAATTTTATATATATATATATATATATATTATATATAATATATATATATAAAATTTTATATATATATAATATATAATTATATATATAATATAAAAATATATATATATATAAATATAAAATAATATATATATATATATATATATATTTATATATATATAAATAATAATAATTTTTAAAATTATTAAATAAAAAAAAAAAAAATAAAAAAAAATATATATTATTAAATAATTAAATTTTAATTAATATAAATTAAATATATTATAATATAAAATATTAAATAAAATAAATTAAATAGATTAATTTATATATTATAAAAATAAATAATTTTTTTTTTTTTTTTTTTTCAACAAGTGGGTCGTTTCCCCCGGGGCAGGGTGCCCCAAAAAAAGAAAAAAAATCCCCAAAAAGAAAAACTTCACCCCATTAAACACTTTACCACACTCACACATTATCACTGCTTTTGCAGGGGTCTCGAATTAAAGTTTAGAAGCATATACGTATAAAAATACAAAAATTCCCCCAAACCCCAATATCCCAAACCCCCCCCTTTAAAGGGGCAGGCTTTGTACTTCCCATTTCCAGGACTAAAGTCCGACTATTGAAAATCCGGGTTTCCCTAAATCCCTTCACAAAATATTACCCGCTCACACCCCAAACAGATCTCGGGTCCCAAGTATCATTCGTCTCCTTTCACCCCTACTAACACGCTATGCACGTTTTGGGGAAGTCCAACCCCCTCACCCACAAAACCTCCTTTACCCCCCTTTCCCAACCCCTTTTGAGGACACCCCTACCCCCCTTTTCCTTCCCCCATAGATTTTTTGCTTTCATGTCATTTTACTTTGATCCATTTTCTCTAAAGCCCAAAAAACCCAACAACCCCCCTTCTGCCCTTGACTAATCTTTATTAACCCACACCTTTCATATATATATATATAAAATATATATTAATAAATTATATATTTTAAAATATAATATATATAATTTTTATATATATATATATAATATATAAAATATAATATATATTTATATATTTTATATAATTTTATATTAATAAAAATTAAAAATATTATATATATTATATATATATTAATAATAAATCTTGTGTTTGACTTACTTTTGGGTTTCTAGGGAAATCAATAAATATACTTCATGTGCACAAACTCTGTGTGTTATTCAGGGCATCGTAAAAAATATATATATATTATGTACCCAAAGTTTAAATAATGAAACTTAATTATTTACATGAGTTATTAAACTTTAAATGCTGGTCGATTATACCTATAGAAAAGTCTTGGTTGATTCTGCCTGTGTAGATCCTGTTATTTTTTATGGAAAAACTGGATAATTTAAAATTCTGGTCAAGCAACGAGTTAACGAGAGAATGCCTCTTCAGCTTGGCTCCAAACCTAGCGTTTCGTAGTGAAGGTTTAAATTAGTTTTGGGCTGTGTATATCCTATTTTGCTAATTTATTGAAAAAATTGGGAGATTAGTGTCCATGTGATAACTTGTGAATGCCTCTTAAGATCCGCTTCAAATCTTCACCACTAATATTTAACTATATTACAATCTTATGCCTTACTTTGCGCTATTCCTTTCGCATATATTAACTTACACCGAGCTTTGGTAATGCAATACTGCAATACCCTTCTCGCTCAACAACTAAATGCATCTATTTATTAAAATGGATATGATTTCTTTCTATTAAGATTACAGAATAAAATACGTAGGGAAAAATGGTGAAAATTCGGCATTGAGGACAGTGATTTGTGTTCCGACAAAGTTTTCTTCCTTGTACTGTTGTCATTCCTGAAGACTGGTCAATGAGATTGGTCAATAAGACTGGTGGTCGGTGAGACAGGTGATTGGCGAAGATAATAGAGTTGGCGTGAGGTCAGACTATCATTGAAAGGTTGTAAGGTCATCATGTCACCAATCAGGCTAATTTATGACCAGGTCACACACGCTCTTCAAATATTACACTCCCTTGATCCTTCTCATTGTTCAGACCGGAACTCTTCGCCATATTAAAACACATTATCATTGTTATTATTATTATTATATTGTCTTAGCTTTAGGTAACATTCTAGACATATGATAAATGAAATCAAGATTTTTTTTTTTTTTTAAAAATACAATATAAGACCCCTCAGTCTACAGTTCGCCCCCATCGCTCCACAATTCACACTCCCATATCCCAACAATTCATTTCTCCCCCCCCCCACCTTAAATTTTACATCACCCTCACTCAACAGTTTATCCCTTCACCCTATAATTAATCTCCTTCCTATAATTAATCCCCCATACCCATCACTCTAATCCCTTTCACCCTAAAATTAATATCCCTCACCCCATAATTAATATCCCTTCCCCTATAATTCCCCTCACCCTATAATTCATCCACTTAACCCTGTAATTCATCCCTTTTCCCTTTAATTCGTCCCTTCGCCCTGTAATCCATCCACTGCACCCTATAATTATCATTCCCCACTCTCCATATTTTATCCCCTTCGCCCTATAATTCCTCTACTCACCCTGTAGTTAACTCGCCACTCACCCTATAATTCATCCATATCGCCCTATAATTCCTTCTCCTCACTCTACAATTCACCCCTCACCCAAAATATTTCTCGCATAACAATTAATCCCTTACACAGCAATTAACCCTCACACAACAATTAACCCTCACACAACAAATGACCCTCACACAACAATTAACTCCTCACACAACAATTAACCCTCACACAACAATTAACCCTCACACAACAATTAACCCTCACACAACAATTAACCCCTAACACAATTTACCACTCACCCTAAAATTCACCCATCACCCTACAGTTACCCCCCTCGCCTAACGATTAACCAACAATTTACCCCTCTCCGAACAACCAACTTCATCTCTCTCCTAACAACCAACAATTCACCCCTCACCTAACCAACAATTCACCCTTCACCTAACGATTAGCCAACAACTAATCCCTCACCCAACAATTCATATCTCACCCTACAAACCTACTTCTCCCACAGCAATTACACCCCTCACCCTAAAATTCACGCCTAACACAACAATTCACCCCTCACCCTATAATTCACCCCTCACCCTATAATTCACCCCTCACCCTATAATTCACCCCTCACCCTATAATTCACCCCTCTCCGTATAATTCACTCCGCATCCTATAATTCACCCCTCACCCTACAATTCATCTCTCTATCCTCCCTAGTTAAATCCAGGCATTACCTGGCCTTCCTACAATACCCTTCACTCTTAAGAGTGAAGGGGAGCAGAGAGATAAGTCTCTCCCTTATATTTCATTTCCAACAGAACATTTTGGGCAATGATTTATCTTCACATTTACGGAGTTCATATAGACCAGCTTCTCCATTTATATGCAAAATGAATCACACGGTAAATCCTTCCTCGTCACCACGGCCGCCGCTGACGCCGCCGCCGCCGCAGCCGCGACAACCGCAGCCGCAGCTCCGACATAATGATAGCTATTACCACAAAAACGACAGGTATTTTCCCGAAAAGAACAGCTTTAACCACGAAAAGGACGGATGTCACCCTGAAAACTACAGCTTACACCACGAAAACGACAGCAGTCACCAAAAAAACGACAGCTATCGCCACGAAAACTATAATTGTCATCATAACAACTACAACTATCACCATGAAAACGACAGATATCATTACGAAAACGACAGATGTAACCACGAAAACTACAGTTGCCATCATGAGAACTACAGCTATCACCACGAAAACGACAGCTATCACCACAAAAAGGTCAGATATCACGAAAACGACAGATATCACCACGAAAACGACAGATATCACCACGAAAAATACTTTGACCACCCTCCATCATGAAGGGATCTTTTACAAGAAAAAAAATTCAGTTTTCCCATCTTAATTCTACAACAACAACAATAAACTATTGCGGTGATCAGCTGTGTATTATTTTCAGTTTAATAACAGTTTGTTCTTCACGTAAAACTAGAGTTCAGCCTCAAGTTCCATTTTAAATATAAAAGCTCTTTTGAATGTACAGCATAGTGCCGTAGACGTGGCTCATATACTTGTATACTACAGTATATAAGCCACGTCTACGGCACTATGCTGTACATTCTACAAGATTGATGGACTGAACACATCGACTCCAGGCTGAGGGACTGATTACCTCAATCTCCTCCTTTCCTTACACCTTTCTGCTTTGTACTGGACTGATGAAGCCACTTTGTGGTGAAATGTTTCCTAAATAAAGATTCCCATATGGTGCATAAGTGTCTCAATCTTCAACTTGTCGGTTTTCAAAACCATTCATCACAACTGCCAGACACAGCATCATCATGGGATCTTGATACAAAGAATTCTCCAACTTGTCCTACCTTTGGACGAAGATCTACTTCGACTAGTGGATGGTACCACTATGACCCCGCCTCGTATCTGTCTAGTCTTTACCTAAATCTCTCAAGAAACTTCCCAGAAATCTCTCTAGTTTATATCTAAACCTTTCTAGTTAATACCTAAAAACTTTCTAGTTTAGTCAACTGCCACAACCAACACAACACCCTCACAACCAACGCAACACCCTCACAACTAACGCAACACCCTCACAACCAACACAACACCCTCACAACCAACGCAACACCCTCACAACCAACAACACCCTCACAACCAACCAACACCCTCACAACCAACGCAACACCCTCACAACCAACGCAACACCCTCACAACCAACAACACCCTCACAACCAACACAACACCCTCACAACCAACAACACCCTCACAACCACAACACCCTCACAACCACACAACACCTCCAACCAACAACACCCTCACAACCAACCAACACCCTCACAACCAAACAACACCCTCACAACCAACACAACAACAACCAAACACCCTCACAACCAACACACACCCCACCAACACAACACCCTCACAACCAACACAACACCCTCACAACCAACACAACACCCTCACAACCAACACAACACCCTCACAACCAACACAACACCCTCACAACCAACACCCTCACAACCAACACCCTCACAACCAACACCCTCACAACCAACACCCTCACAACCAACACCCTCACAACCAACACCCTCACAACACAACACCCTCACAACCAACACCCCACAACCAACACCCTCACAACCAACACCCTCACGACCAACACAACACCCTCACAACAACAACACCCTCACAACCAACAACACCCTCACAACCAACACAACACCCACACGAACCAACACAACACCCTCACAACCAACACACACCCTCACAACCAACACAACACCCTCACAACCAACACAACACCCTCACAACCAACAACAACACCCACACAACACAACACCCTCACAACCAACACACACCCTCACAACCAACACAACACCCTCACAACCAACACACACCCTCACAACCAACACCCTCACACCAACACAACACCCTCACGACCAACAACACCCTCACAACCAACAACACCCTCACAACCAACACAACACCCTCACAACCAACACCCTCACAACCAACCCCTCACAACCAACACCCTCACAACCAACACCCTCACAACCAACACAACACCCTCACAACCAACACAGCACCCTCACAACCAACAAATACGAGCAACACCAGAAGCCAATAATCAAAATTGGTCTGACAGCACTAGGACCAGGAGTAGCCATCCCGGGTTAATTTTGCCTCCCGCTCTGCGCTATAAATTTTACGGTCAATTGACCACTGGACAGCAAAGGTCCTGGACCCTCTTTTTCCCTCCCTCTTCCAGCCTGACTGCAGGCCGCTACGAGGTCATTACGAGGCCGGCAGGGAGGCAAACACCAAGCCATGTGAGAGGGCACTACCAAGCTACCAGGGAGGTCACTACCAAGCTACCAGGGAGGTCACTACCAAGCTACCAGGGAGGTCACTACCAAGCTACCAGGGAGGTCACTACCAAGCTACCAGGGAGGTCACTACCAAGCTACCAGGAGTCTTACAGCTGCAGTAGGTCACTACCAAGCTGCCAGGGAGGTCACTACCAAGCTACAAGGAAGGCCACTCTCAGGCTACAAGGCCACTACCAGGCTACCAGGCACGTCACTACCAGTCTACCAAGTAGGCCACTACCAGACTACCAGGGAAGTCACTACCAAGCTACAAGGAAGGTCACTACCAAGCTACAAGAAAGATCACTATTAGTCTTCCAGAAAGATCACTACTAGTCTACTAAAAAGATTACTACCAGTCTACCAGGAAGGTCACTACCAGTCTACCAAGAAGGTGGCCTGGTGGTTAACGCTCTCGCTTCACACGGTGAGGGCCTGGGTTGGATTCCGAGCCAGAGTAGAAACATTGGACGTGTTTCTTTCCACCTGTTGTCTATGTTCCCCATCAATAAAATGGGTACCTGGGTGTTAGTCGACTGGTGTGGGTCGCATCCTGGGACACTGACCTAAGGAGGCCTGGTCACAGACCGGGCCGCGGGGGCGTTGACCCCCGGAACTCTCTCCAGGTAAACTCCAGGTAAACTACCAGAGAAGCTACTACCAGGAAGGTCACTACCAGGCTACAAGGAAGGTCACTACCAGGCTACAAGGAAGGTCGTTACCATACTACCATGAAGGTCGCTACCAGGAAGGTTACTTCCAGGCTACCAGGAAGGTCACTACCAGTCTACCAAGGAGGTCACTACCAGGCTAGTTACTCCCAGTCTACCAGGGAAGTCACTACCAGGCTACCAGGGAGGTCAATATCAGTCTACCAGGAAGATTACTACCAGTCTACCAGGAAGGTCACTACCAGGCTACCAGGAAGGTCACTACCAGGAAGGTCACTGCCAGGAGGGTCACTACCAGGCTACAAGGAAGGTTACTACCAGGCTACAAGGAAGGTTACTACCAGGCTGCAAATAAGGTCACTGCCAGATTCCCAGGAACGTCACTACTATGCTACCAGGAGGGTCACTACCTAGCGACCAGGAAGGTCACTACCAGTCTACCAAGTAGTCACTGCCAAGCTACCTGGCAGGTCACTACTAGTCTACCAGGGAGGTCACCACGAGACTACCAGGGAGATCACTACCTAGCGACCAGGATGGTCACTATCAGCCTACCAGGGAAGTCACTACCAATCTACCTGGGATGTCACTACCAGTCTACTAGGGAGGTCACTACCAGGCTTCCAGGGAGGTCACTACCAGTCTACCAGGGAGGTTACTACCAGTCTGCTAAGGAGGTTACCACCAGTCTACCAGGAAGGTCACTACCAGTCTACCAGGAAGGTCACTACCAGTCTACCAGGGAAATCACTACTATTCTACCAGGGAAATCACTACTATTCTACCAGGGAGGTTACTACCTAGCGACCAGGAAGGTCACTACAGTCTACCAGGGAAGTCATTACCAGGCTTCCAGGGAGGTCACTACCAGTCTACCAGGAAGGTCACTACCAGTCTACCAGGAAGGTCACTACCAGTCTACCAGGGAAATCACTACTATTCTACCAGGGAAATCACTACTATTCTACCAGGGAGGTTACTACCTAGCGACCAGGAAGGTCACTACAGTCTACCAGGGAAGTCATTACCAGGCTTCCAGGGAGGTCACTACCAGTCTACCAAGGAGGTCACTACCAGGCTACCAGGCAGGTCACTATCTAGCGACCAGGAAGGTCACTACAGTCTACCAGGGAAATCACTACCAATCTACCAGGGAGATCACTACCAGTCTACCAGGGAGGTCATTACTAATCTATGACGGAGGTCACTTCCAGGTTACCAGGGAGGTCACTACTGGCCTACTAGGTGACAGAACGTTACGGAAATTATAATTATAGACGAGCAGCTGGTAACATCACGAAGCGGGAAAGATACCAAAAAAATGGAAGTCACTGGAAGTTATTTACACGGACGAAAATGTCTGAAAGAGGCCATGAATTGTCTGTTACAGTCGCTATTGAATGACTTCTTCAGTCTTGAAGTTCTTCAGTTCTTCACTCATGAAGCTCTTGAGTTCTGGAGCTCTTCAGTCTTGAGGTTCTGGATTTCTTCAGGCCTGAAGTTGTTCAGTCCAGAAATTCTTCAGTTTGAAATTCTTCAGGACTGAAAAAAATTTTCATGGCGAAACGTTTCCTCAATACAATATTTGTCTTATTTCGTATATAATACCACCTTACACAGAGGAGCGTTGTAGTAGGCCTGCTGGCAACTCCGGGTAGGTTCCTCGATTTTGTACTCTGACAGCTGACCATAAGCATCATTTTAAGATCTCCCACAAACTCATCAACACTCTGTTCTCCACTTCTCACTCCATGATACCAACATTTAACATGGAATCATCATAAGCGTTTTCCTATGCGCTCTCCTTATATGAAGCAGTGAATTCCTCGAAGAAGATTGTTCTTACCTCATTTCGTTAGAGGTTGCAGACGCCGTGCACCTAACATTTTCAACTCATTTAGGCGATACACCACCGAAAGAAGCCACATAGCCCTCCTTAACGATTATATTGTCAAACAGTATCTAACATTCTTTCCAACATCGAATTCCAATAACCACCACAGTACCACAGTCAAGGACATCACCAGTAAGGGACACCACTAACGGGTTCATTCCTCTGCAGGGGTATACATAATCCCTTGCAAAGATTGTGACAAAATATACGTAGGTGGGACATCCAGAGACTTCCCGGCACTTATTTATGAACACCACTAAGCTAGATGAACGGACGAGTTGAGGAATGCCTATATTTTACACCGAAACTCCCAATCATTTACCTAACTGCAAGAACACGCGACTCATTGCCAAGGAGAAAGAGACCCAGACACGCAGGATCTTTGAATCATCAGTCATCGGAATTACCAACAATTTCAACCAAAACAACAGCGTCTACTGTCAATAATGTATCAGTATCACTAGATAATAAACAACCACCAGAGAACAACAACGTCTCCTTTCGATCCTACACACTCCACCATTTCACCCACAACACTACCACATAAATGAACCTCATACCAGGAAACTGGTCACAATATAGAGGAACACTGCAGGAGGCCTACTGACCCATACTAGGCAGTCTTTTTTCTCAAATTCAAGACTTTTCAGCCATATATGTGCCCAACCTCTTTTATAGTCAAAAAATTATATTCTACGTACCTCACCTGACTCTTCACGTCAGTACGCTCCTTATAGGCTCATCCTCTTTCCCTACGTAGGTCTCTTTGTGACCAGAGAAATCCCACTTAGTGTGCGAAACATTGTCAATAAAGGATCGCATTATACTACATCTGTATCTCTTTTTCCATCATATATTTATCTAAGTTCATTTTTTCACCTGGCTTCCTGTACTGTATATAATACTTCTGCATGATTGCATTTTCACTCAATTATTTAACCTCCCCTCATTCAAACTCTCCCTCCTCCACTCATTTAACTGTTTTAATCAGTGCTAGAACATCCAGACTGCTTTCTCTACGTCAACAATTAGTCCTTTCTTAACGCTCAAGTATGATTTTTTCCCCTTTATGTAATTGCTTGCAGGAGGGATCACCAGACTGTTGTGGGCGGCATTGTAGTCACCCTGAGACACACGCATGGCTGCCAGGGGAGAGACGCCACCATATAGTGAATGTATTTTTAAATCCTTTTCGTTTAGGTTTGAAACAGAATATTTGTGTTTGATTAAGTTTAATTATACTGAAGACGTTATAGGAAACAAATGTGCTATAGTTAGCTCCTTATAAGCAGGTGCATTCAGAACCTATTTATCTCGCAGATGAATTAGGTAGTCATTGTTGTTAGAGTTTCCTAACCCATTTTCCCCCAAAAAATCATTATGGAACCGTTCCGTGATTAAACGGTGCTGAGACAAAAGAGAAAAATAATTATGAAGAATATACGTAGAGTGAAAGTATTGCAAATTATTCATGAACTAATTCTAACTCCGCAGAAAACACAAAAATCACTTGACAAAAACATTGTTAAAAATAAACCCCATATAAAACACTTTACCTTGCTTCATCTAAGAATTGTCTTAAATTTTCGCTACAATCTTCATGATTCATTAAAAACTAACAAAAAAAAAAAAAAACGCACAACCTTATGGTATTTCTGCCGAAGGAG